>OX387422.1:136984603-137584603 GCA_947563755.1 Lochmaea crataegi
AGATTTATTGACTTGTATAGAATAGCCCGGGATCCGAATATACCACCAAAAAGGAAAATTCCAGAAAAGTCACTGTGGACAAAAATTATGAGTATTAAAGCAAACTCTGTAAATTAGTGCAATGTAGGTCTCTAAATCTGACTCTATTAAGTGTTCCAATTACATCTTACATATATACTTATATAATTGTTATCTATTTATTTTCACAATTTTTTTTTGCATTTTATTTATTATATCTATATCAAAAAAAAATTATGTTATACAAGTAAATTGTAAAAATCTGTGGCAGAAAGACCTCGGTCGTTAGCCATTTGGGTAACCAATAAAGATAATCTCCTCCTCCTCCTGGGCTAAAAAGGAAAATTAAACTAAAAATACCAACAAAATAATGAATATACAAGGAACATAAAAAAGAAACTGACATGTGTTTTGTATGATGTTGATAAAAGACCAATCATCAAGCTGATCCATTTCAAAATAACTCATAATGATCTCTTTTCTGGTCTCTTACGGCGTTTAAGATATTTATTATGGGCCAATTGAAATGGACCATCTCTGTTAATCACTCTCATATCATTACCTTTCAAAACCCCTTCAAGATTTTTAATGAGGGTCACTGTCTTATGAAAATCTTTGCTGCACCGGCTTCTGCAAATAAAGATAGTAATATGAGGAAACTGACAAATGTATTTTAAAAATATTTATAAAGAATAACATTTTTTCATACAAATAAAAAAATAGCTTATATTAAAAAAAAAATGAAGCACATTTCTACATTTTGCTAATGACACTGTTAACTAAAAAGTGCACACCATTTAAAAAACTTAGTTTACAAGATTATGACTATCATTACTTCTATATAATTTATTAGGTAGCTACATTTGTATATTTTTAATTAGCTCAAACACACAATACATATGATTGTAAACATTTACATATTTGTTTCTCGAAACTGCTTACTTTCGAAAAATGCTTGGACCTTTCTTCGGGAAATCCTTTTTTTGTTCCTTTCAGTACCTGTAGACAATTTATTCATTTACTAATATAATACTATAAAATATGTAATTTAGTTAGTTTTTGATGGGAATTAAACAAACCAAATAGTATAACAAAAGGAACATACAGAAGATATACTATTTTATACATACCATCATTTGATAATTGCTCGATACTCTCCAATTCATCCAGCTCTAACTCCTTACTCGTGGATTGAATAGCTATAACATAAAAATTAGGAGTTAAATAAACCAAATAATATAACAAAAGGAACAGACAGATGATATTTTATTTTATACATACCATTATCTGATAATGGCTTAATGCCCTTCAATCCTTCCTCCTCAAACCCCTTGCTCGTGGATGGAATAGCTATAACATAAAAATTAGGTATTTATTTTTTCTTAGGTAGGTACACTGTACGATTGCCAAAATTATAGCTAATGAGTTGCATAAAACTCACCATTAATTAATTTCCGTATATAAGTTTGCTGGAGGGCATTTCCATCATATCTACAGAATCTTTATATATAAGTAAATTTTTTTTCAAACTCTAGAAAATAAATATCTTTAATTTTCTCGGGAGTTGTTTCCTGTGAGGGCACCATAGTGGGGAACAAAAAATCGGAATCCCCCTCTGGATTGTAATCTAAAAAACATAATCACATTTAATAACATTTAATAAATATATGTACAAAAAGACTTACATACCAGGAAAAAACAGGGATGTCAAGGAAAACCTTTTCAATAGTTTGCCTTCGACTACTTCTACTTTTAAAAAGCAGGCCTGGCCAAAATGACGAGGGCATATTCTACAATGTTTTCGCCTTGTTAAATCCAAAGATTGGTTTCCACTTCTTTCCAGCCAAACTGAACGTTCTTCTTCGAGGCTGGGAAGTATAAGGCTGTATAAAAGAATAACTACTTCAATATTTTGTCACTTTTTAGTTAATGAAACATGTTTTATTTTATAAAAATATAAAGCTAAAGGTGGATTCATGCAACATCACTTTATTTAACTTATCTTAATTTAACTTATGATTTTCACTTAAGAAAGCTGACCTAGTTCATGCATCATAACTTTAGCTATTACTTAGTAGCCAAGGCGCATGCGCAAAAGATCCTAATTATTATGTTTTGAGAATGACAGACCCGGATTGTTTGTGTTCTGTAATGAATGGGAATGTTGAGGAAAAAAAAATTATTACCATCTGCTTCTGCATTGGTGATCCCTAAAAGGAGGATACGCAGATTTGGGGTGAAGCCTTTTTTCAAAAGGAGGCCTTTATTCGGACAATATGAGAAAATGTTTGTCTATTTCATCAGTCATCGGCATTTATGTCTGGTGTTCTATGACCCTATGTTTCCGCACATGCGCATACGCAAAATTACTGAAGAATCTTAAGTGAAAAGATAAAATTTGTCGAACTTCTTAAGATAAATTAAGTAATTGTTTGAATGCTTGTGTTATTTGTGGATACTTCATCTTATTAAGATAAGTTAAGTTAAATTAAGTGATGTTGCATGAATCCACCTTTACCGGGTACACCCCACATTACAGTCCTTCGCTAAACAATAAACTAAACACACCCTGTCAACCTGAACAAAAAAATATATATATATATATATATTAAAGAAAAACAATTTTTTTAAATAGAACTAACCCAGAAATAAAACTAATCGTCGTAAACCGTAAACCTGGTTGTTAATAGGTTAAGTTATTAGTGGTGACATATGTGGAAGAATCTGGAATTACTACCAGATACACTACTAACGGCGTTACAGTTCTCATTAAATCCGCAATTTTAGAAGTGCTCTGGCTCTCCAGGTGGCAGTACCATCGCGCGCTCAGAGTGCCCATACCCTGATTCCGACACCACTAAATTATAACAAAAACTCCCCAACTATTTATTTTTAGTATAATAAATACTTGAATAAATATTCTCAAAGATATAAAATAAAATTTTTCGCCCAAAAATACTGCTGAAAAATTTTACCACATTAAAATCTCTTTATACAGATTTGTTTCCCTATATATTTTTGGTTCTTATTGAGGATATGTTTGGTTATTATTCATATAAAAAGAAATTAAATCGCAGTTGAAACAAAAAAGATATTTTGAATGAAAAATGTATTAAATTTCTTACCAAATATGTACAACTTTTTGATTAATCAAATTTCAAATTCACTTAAATTAATTATAACTAAAAGACACTACTTATTATTATATTATTAATTACTACATTTATACTAATAGAAATAAAAATGGAACAAAGAGAATGTATAATAATTGTGATTCATTCGAAGTAAACAATTTTATATCGACCTGTTTCTGACATTGGCGTGTTGTATAGGGCGTATGCCTAATTGAAGGAAAAAGTCGGCAAGGTAGTCGAACACGTACTTTAACTTCTGCAATTGATTTTGGACAAACTTCAACTTTAATCGAAATGTCTTCCAAAACTAGAATTCACCGATACTCCCAATTCAGTATTAAAAAACAAAGTAATGCAAATTTTTATAAACAACGTTAGAAATATATTAAATACTTACATAATACTCATATTTTTCGTTTTTTGACAATTACGCCCCTTCTTCTAATAACACTGTATTAATCTATCCATGTATCCATAAAATAAAACCACTCACACTTCTTTTTAACTAATATTGAAAATTTATTGCCACTATGAATTTAACAAATACTCCTAATGTATAAAATCAAATAATCTGTTCCAGTGCCATATCCAGTGCCGACGATCTACTGGTCGTCTCTGTGCATTTCAAACTCAACGATATTAATTGTTAATTTCAAAAACCACTAAATTAAAACAAAAACTCCCCAATTTGGTCCAGTAAAATGAAGATTTAAACTACCATTCAAAACGAAAGCATTTGAAGAATTTGAAGTATACATATTTAAAAAATATTGAATTCTTTTTGGGGGTTAAAAAAAATTAAAAACTACCCCCAAAATCACTTTTTTGAAAATATCTCGTAAACATACGAAGATATGGAAAAAAGTTCTAACTAAAAAATGTAGATATCAAAATTTCCTATAAAATCATGTTCAATCACTTTTGACCTATATGCCATAGAAACCGGGATATTTGCAATAAACAAATCTAATTTATAGCTCAGCCGCATATATACAACTTCGCTGATATATTATTATGTCTTCGTAGCCGAGTGGTATAGGGTTTGGCTGCGAAAATTATGAATTGTAGGTTCATCAACCAAGCTCTTGTATATAGACCATATGATGTATGCGGCTGAGCTATAAATTAGGTACAAGAGTGATTTTGAGGGTAGTTTTTAATTTTTGAAGTGATAACTTTTTTAGGCGCGTTGAGCACTTTTTTGGGTGAAGAAAAAACATGGATTTTTCGTCATCGTCACGCTTTTATGCAACACACAATACTTTTGGTTATGCAACACAATTAACAATGAAGCGTATATAGTGTTGCATAAATCATCGTCACGCTTTCCATGAGCTATATGTATACTGTGTATATATGTGTACTTTTTTTGTAAAAAATTCCATTTACGATGGGTTTAAGATAAAATTTTTAAAAGGGATTCATTTATTGGTGTTTACACTTCGGTGGGCAGTCCCATGACTGGACTCTACGTTTTTTACCCCCTAAATGCAATTCAATATTTTTCAAATATGTATACTTCAAATTTATGTCAAAACGAACTTGTATTCAAAAATGAACACTTTCGTTTTGAATGGTAGTTGAAAGGTCGAAACACACTTATCAGCACCTCATAGGAACAGCGAGTGATCATCACCAGCAGATTTTATTTCTTATGTGTATTTAAATCAGCACAGCACCGACAAGGCACGTCAACGCCTCAACCACAACACATTTTTCAGAGAGAATATTTTGCTGACGGCGAGCCAATACAATATCTCTAGCAAAGAGGGGGACTGAAACACCCTTTTGGGGGCCGGAACCGTTTTGCAGCATCAGCTCCAATGTAATAGTGGAAGAAATAGGCAAAGCCAAAAAAAGTGAAGATCTGACCATTGGAAAGATCTAGTAGAACTTAGACAATCAAAGATTCTTCTGGGTGACTTCTGGGTCAAAGTAAAACTGCACTTAGAGTTTTAACAGGGATCCTAACGGGACATTGCCGCCTGAATGGGCACCTGAAAAAGCTCAAAATAGTGGAGAAAGAAGAATGTAGTTTCTGTGACATGGAAGAAGAAACCTCCATCCACATACTTGCGATTTGCACGGCAATTCAGAATCCTAAAGCACAACACCTAGGAGATTACTGGATAGAAGAGAGACACTTACCTAAATTAAAGCCTGCAGATATTCTAAAATTTCTCCGGGAAAAAGGACTTAAGAAGCTACTTTTCTCTGATACTTTCCTTATGAACTAAGTAGAAATAAGGGGGCACAATAGATCTCTCAGGTCTCAGTGAATGTCACCCCTATATACATACATACCCCTTTAACTATCCACGCACACCCACCCATGCTAACTAAATAGGAGTCTCTTTTTCAATGTACTACCCTCTCTATTAAAAAAAATTATATAAAACTGAAGTTATGATATGCTATTTGTACAGATTTATGCAAATTTTCGGCCAAAAAAGTGATTTTATACAATATGTCATCAGTTAAATATTTTTATAATTATTTTAATACATTAGAAATATTACTTGAAGCAATGGGATCAAGAAAATCAACTTTATATTAAACTTATGCCAGCATAGTCCACCCTGTGAAAATATTACTTCATTTTACTGGACTAACTTTGAACCAACTATTTAGTTATTTCCATATAAGTTAATAATAGCATTGTTTAATAATAAAGAGATAGTTAGTCGAGGTTACCGGAAATACATTTGAAGAAAATAGAGTACAGCGATAGATGGCGACTCTGTTTACAGTTCCACCATGTGTGATAGTCTCCATATTTTATCCAATTTTGTTTTAATAATATCAACGCAATATAAAATTAGAAATAAAAATAAATTTCAAGCTCACCTCATATTATAAGGATAGGGGGAGGTGTGAGTTTGGGATATATTAGGGTAGAGTGATTTTCACTACGTCATCAAATTCTGTTGTTTACCTAATAATTTTCCGTTGATTCTGTAGGTTAGAAAATGCAAAATTTTCATATTTTTTCCTTTAGAATTTAAAATTGATACACAGATTATTATTGAAATCAGAATTTTTTGCTCCTGGAAAAAATTGTTTATTAGAATATTGATTATCATCCACAATCAACTCAAGTTAAATAATCAAAATCTTATTCAAGGAAAGTTCCATTCTTTAACCTGGAGAATAAGCGGAAAACTACAATAATGGAAACAAAGGAAAGCGCATTTGGCAATAAAAAAGAAAAAAATATAAAAATTGGTGAAGATACCTCAAAAATGATATAGAATTTGATGACGTACTCAAAATCACCCCAATCCCAATATTTCCCAAACTACTCACCATATATTTTTTCATTTTTCAATTTAATTCCTAAAGAATTCAAACCCACCATCCAATATCGATAGGTTTTGTCTTTAAAAAAAATCACAAATCCACAAATTTCAAACACGTTTTTATGAATCTTTGGCAATAATGAGGAAAAAATAAAAAAATGTATAAACATACCTTAAGAATGATGGAGAATTTGATGACGTACTTAAAACCACTCCAACCTTGATATTCCTCAAATTCACCCCAACCTTTATAGTTTTAATTATAAATTTTAGTTCCTATCTGCAAAGCCGCAATGGCTATTATTATATTCATTAAGTAATTAATTTTTCCTCAAAAAAAGTCATCCAGATGAAATTTCAGGTAGGTACCAATTATATAAAAACGAATGATTGAATTTTACAAGTATTTGGTTTCAATCTTATAATAAACATTGTGAAGGCCATGGTAATATTGGTCCGTCCTGTTGGTTCTCTAATTCATGAACAATTCAGGGCTCAATAGTGTTCTCCAGCATATCGAGATACATTTCACCGTTTAAATTTCCCGGTATAAACAAGGGACCAATCACAAAATCTCCTAATACCCCTGCCCAAAGTTTCTCAAGATACTGAGTGTGGTTTTCTCTAAACAGATGTTGATTTTCATCATTCCAATAACGACAGTTTTGTTTATTTAGATAAAATGTGCACTCATCACTAAAACAAATATTTTTTAAAAGTCTAGGTTCATTCTTAATTCTTTCAGTCATAATTTCACAAAACTGAATTCTTCGGCCTGGATCGTTACACCCTGTATAATTATGACTTAGACCGTTGGAAAGCATTTTCTACGGGCTTTCTAACGACGTATCATAAGTAGGGGGTTGCCGTTTAAATTTTTGTAGGTGGGATAGGTGGGGCATAGGGGGTTGATGGGGGTACGTTCTCTCTCATGTCATTTTAGTTCCCCCTCTCTACCCTAGAAACGGTTTTGAAATTTTTTTCGTTCACGAGGTACAGCCCATTGTAAGTTTTAAAATTGACACCCTGTATAGTATCGATACTTCACTTAGTATCGAATATTCCTACATTAGTCACGGCCCACCCTATATACACCTGGTTTTAGGTTAGTTTTAACTTTAACTAGAGCTTGCTGACATATCAGAAAAAAAGGAATGTAAAAAATTCTCCATCAAATTTTATTTAATGTTAATTTCAGATGAGATATTTTTGTTATTAAAATTAAATTATTACAGAGAACGAGGTTAGTTCCACACTCTTCATATAGATGTCGCTACGTGTTTCGTAAATAAATTAGAATTGTTATTAAGTTAATATAAATTTAAGTGTAAGGAATTAAATATAGTAACAATAGTTTCAAAATAATGTCAAGGAAACGGTTATTTTTAGAAGTAAAATAAAACAAATTTTCTTTTTATGTTTTATTAACAATAATAATCATAATTATAAATATTTAACGCTACCTAGTTTTTCAGGTAAAATATTTATCGGTATCATCTCTTTATGAACTTTTCAGATTCAAACGCGAAAACTTTATTAATGACCGATTGTTTTTTTGCAATTGATTGTCGTTTTCTTAAACACACAATAAACAAAAGTAGAGATACTAAAAATGTAGATACCAACAAAATCTTTTGAAAAATCGGCATCACCACAACCTGAGCGTACATCAGCCACTGTATTTTGAGGGATAGCGACTCTTGGACCTAAACACAATAAATCAATTAAAGATTCTTAACGTCAACTTCAAAATACACAAATGTAAATCAAATATATTAGACTCCGTTTCTCATAAGAAGAAGCCACGTGAAGTTTGCCAACTGACTTGCGCAGAAACCAAAATCGGTCTTGTTTATCTATGTTGCTTCGTAACGATCGTTTCATGCCATTGGCGTTACAAACGATTTTCATGCCGACAGCCATTTTATTATTGACATTAGAGGTTTTGTTTAAAGCAATCATTATCCACATTATTCGAATTTTGTGTTAACCTACAAAATGTGAAAACGTTACGCTACTGATTTGAAGTCTAATGTCAATTTTACAATATGGTGCTGGTTTTGACAACAAGTTCGCGCATACGACTGCAACTTCAAGTGGGTTCTTCTTACGTGAAACGGAGTCTACTTACGAGTTCTATCCAAATTAAAGGAATAGTAAGGTTACTAAATTTATGTAGTTTCTCGTTAAATCCTTTCATGTCCTTGATGACTATATTGACTTGCGACCTTGCAGCACCTTTAAGCGGAATCCCAGTATTCTGAAATATAATATAAACTACTTTTGAGGGTACTAAACTTGTCTAGAAAGTCTGACAACTAGAAACTATTTTAAAATTCCCGCTACATTTCCCAAATGGAAATTAAAGGATCGCCAGCGAATGTTCACTTTCAGTTTCAAATTTCTAGGTTAACTAAGCATAACGCAGACCAGTGGCTCTTAACCGGTGAAGACGCGAAGACAAAAGGTTAAGAACAACCAATTGAGATGAAAGTTATGGAAGGAAAAATTACCAAAAAAAAAATAAAGTGTCTTAAGAGATTGTATGGTTTAATTGGAGGGAGTGTAAGAAAGGACGAAGACTGATGCTAAGAGGAATAGGAAGAATGGTGACAAAAGGAGGATACAAGGAGAAGAAGAAGGAACTGGAGCATAAGGTGGAGAGGGAAAAAAGAGGTAAGTGGGAAGAGTTACTGGGGAATTGGAAAACAATCCATGGGGAAAGGCGTATGAGAAAGCGGTGTAAAGGATGGGTGGAAATAGGAACGAGGTGCTAGAGGAAGATTGGGAGAAGGAGATTATAGGGAAATTGTTCACAGGGGGAGAAGGAGGAGTGGGGGGTAGTATTCGGAAAGTCCAGAATACTAGGGTGGTAGGGAAAATGAGGGGGATAAGGCCGGTAGAGAAGTGGGAAGTAGAGGAGTGGGGGGAGAAACTTTAAAGTAAGAAAAGCCCCAGGGATAGATGGCCTGAGAGGTGATATGATGAAGAGGCTGTTGGATGATAATGGGGAGTACTTCTGGGAACTATTAAACAGGGTGCTTACGGAGGAAGAGTTTCCGGAAGGATGGAAGGTGGCCAGAGTGATACTGATAAAGCGGGTGGGTAGAGAGGGGAAGCGGGAGGGTGACTGCAGGCCCATCGGTCTGATGTGTGGTATGGGTAAATTGATGGATGGGATAATAAAGGATAGGATCGAGGAGGAAGTTGGTAGGAATGGGGGTTTTAGGGTAAACCAGTACGGGTTTGCGAAGGGGAAATTATGCATCTCGGCGCTGGGCAGGGTGACGGGCTTGGTGGAAAGGGCTATAAAGGGCAACTGGAGGAACAAGAAATTGGCCCTGCTCGTGTTCTTCGACGTCAGGAACGCGTTCAACAGTGTCAGCAAACGGGCGGTGTTGAGCGTGTATGTGAAGAGGGATGTGAGATTGCGGTGTATGCGGACGATGTGTGTCTGGTATGTACGGCAAAGGGAGACGCGAAGAGGAGGTGCAGGAATATCATGGAGAAAATAGAGCAGTGCGGATTAGAAGTGGCGGAAGATTAGACGGTGGAGTTTTTAGTGAAAGGACGGAGCAAGACGAGGGAAGTGGGGGTGATGGAGAGGAGACTGTGAAATACCTAGGGGTGTGGTTGTATAGTCAATTATCCTTCAGAACGCACGAAGGGGAAAGTAATGGCAGCATGGCCGGGGATATTGATGTGTAATATGAAAGGTCCAGGAGAGTGGAAGAATAGGGTGATTGGTAGGACGGTAGAGCAGAATATGCTATATGGTGCGGAGGGGTGGGGTGAAATAGCGGGGGGTGAATGCGAGGTGCAGGTGCGGGTGCAGAGAGGGATACTGCTGAAGGTGGTGCAGGGGTACAGGACAGAGGGTGGACTGGCAGCAGCGGAGCTGTCAAGGTCCTACCCATTGGACGTGATGGCTAGAGCTAGGAACAAACGCTGGAGGGGTGCGACCAGAGAGGAGGTACGGGAATGGAGAGAAGGTGGGAGGAGTATGAGGGCGCGCTAAAAGGAGCGATTGGGAATAGGAGAGATTGGATGGACCGGAAATTCGGGGAGGTGAACTACTTCTTGACACAGGTGCTCACTGGACATGGGTCGAGAGTAGGGTACCTCCACAAGATTGGTAAAAGAGAGACTTTGTGCGGGAGGTGTGAAGTGGAGGATGATGTGGGGCATATGTTTAGATGCTGGAGGAACGAGGAAGTGCTGAAGAAGTTGGAGAGGAAACTAGGGGAGGCGGTGTACTGGGAAAACATGGTGGAGATAATGTTGAGGGGGGGGGGGAGGAATGGATGGAGGTGAGTGGAGTAGTAGAGAGCATGGTTAGGGGCAGAGAAGGACTCAATATCGCATGAGAGGCAGGAGTGATAGGAGGGAGAAGATGACGGTGTGAGCGGAGCGGACCGCCGCCCGTCTCGAAGTATGCTAGGGTAGTGATTCCGAGGCGGGGGTAACGGCGAGTTTGAGGTGGGTTTGGTTGGTAGGCATCTCCTTGGGGATGAGTCCAACACTGTTTGGGTCCTGGACCCATTCGAACATGAGTTTCCCATCTGGGCCTGAAAAAAAAGGCCACTCCTGCGAGTGCAGAGGGTGGTGCAGAGGTACAGGACAGTGGATGGACTGGCAGTAGCGGTGATGTCAAGGTCCTACCCATCGGATGCGATGACTAGAGCCAAGAACAAACGCTTGATGGGTGCGACCAGAGAGGAAGTACAGGAATGTGTGAGGAGGAAATGGAGAAAAGGTGGAAGGAGTATGAGGGCGCGCTAAAAGGAGTGATTGGGAGTCGGAGGGATTGGATGGACCGGAAATTCGGGGAGGTGAACTACTTCTTGACACAGGTGCTCACTGGACATGTGTCGAGAGTAGGGAACCTCCACAAGAGAGACTGGAGTGTGCGAGAGGTGTGAAGTGGAGCATGATGTGGGGCATGCGTTTAGATGCTGGAAGAACGAGGAAGTACTGAAAAAGTTGGAGAGGAAACTAGGGGAGGCGGTGTATTGGGAGAACATGGTGGAGATAATGTTGAGGGGAGAGGAGGAATGGATGGTGGTAAGTGGCGTAGTGGAGAGCATGATTAGGGGGAGAGAAGGACTTGATATGGCACGAGAGGTAGGAGTGATAGGTAGGGAGAAGACGACGGTGTGAGCGGAGAGTGTGCGAGGAACCGCCGCCCGTCTTGAAGTATGCTAGGGTAGTGATTGCGAGGCGGGAGTAACGGCGAGTTTGAGGTGGGTTTGGTTGGTAGGCAGCCTCTTGGGGATGAGTCCAACACTGTTCGGGTTCTGGATAGGACCCATTCAAACATTAGTTTCCCGTCTTGACCCGAAAAAAATGGTGATTTTAATAAATACAAACTTACCGGTTCTACTTCAACAAATGCTGAATGTTTATTAAAATCAGGGTTCAGACCATCTACGGAATTTTGAAGACTCTCTTCTCCATAAAGAAAATGAGGATAGCTAGCTGCTACTGAAGAATCTAAGAAAAAAAATCTTAACATTTTTTTTAGACAGTTTGATATCAGCATCTATATTTTAGGCCAGAGCTAAGTACTATTTAGGACCCCTGGTTGTGTCTTTAAATATAAAACTCACCATAATTACAGAAAGAAACATCTATTAAGCCATTTGGAAGGGTAGGTTTTCCTCTATAACAATCGTTTTCAGGCGGAAAAGATCGATCGTAAAAATGTGGGTCCATTTCGTATCTATAACCTTTTAAACCATATTTTTCAATTTCTCCTGAAACAAAATAGTAAGATGGATTTATCATATTACAAAAGATAAATCAAACTTACTGGCATATTTTAAATTTGCTACACGACATAGAGTTTTTTTAAAAAATCTTATAGTATCGTTTTTTGTAATTCCTTGAAAGTACATGACATCATCTGTAGATCCTTGAACTTTATCTTCACAATTCTTCAAGTAGGGCATATACTCCGACCCGTCATATTTGTCAATACGAAAAAATTGTCTTTCATTAAATTTAGGGCCCAAGTATACTGTGGTAGTGTCTTCGTATTGATCGTATATCTGAAAATGAAATTACACATAAATAAAGATCGAAAGATCGCTGAGCTCGGCCTTGAACATCAGTTTTTGACAAATTTTATATTTTTTAAACATTACAAAATAATTGTTAATAGTAATTAAATTTTATAACTGCTGTCTATAAAAGTAGGTACTTGTGATTATGTTCTCTAATAAAATATTATTTATCTATTAATTTCCTGTTTTTCAATATATAAATAACCAATAATTATTACTAAACAGTGATTAAGTCTAAAAAAATCGTTAAAAAATAAAATAATTAGTAATAGCAAAAATTACACGTGTTCTTTAGTGATCTTATTCATAATTGAAAAGTGAGTTATTGATAAACGAAATATTCTGAATAAATCAAGATCAAAAAATATTTTTTTCTCTGTTTCGATTTTAACTCACTCTTTTCAAAAATCCAACATTTTTGGTTCGTACTATAGAAGGAGCGATTTGTTGTGAAGTTTCCAAAATTGGATCAGTCATATTCCACAGAAAATCCTGTACAGTACCAGTCTTAAACAGTTCAGATTTTAATTTTCTCATCATCAAATTGACACCAAATCTGACGAAGAACGGCGCATCGTATAAGTAGGAAGGAATAAACTGAAAATTTTCAAAAATGTTATATACAAACAAAAAATTTACTAATTACGTTGTATACAGGGTTACTCGAAAGTTAAAGTTAAAATTTTCGAAAAAATAATCTTCTTATAATCATTTTCGGAGTCTACGGGGTCGAATGAGTGGATTTCCATTTATAAAAGTGTAGGAAAAGACTTGGTTCCGATTTTGAATATTCGAAAATCGGTATACGCGTTAAGTCGAAAAATCATAGGGTCCATAATAATGAGAATTTTGAGCTGAAATTTCAGACACACCTTCTCAGATAATGAAAAAGATATGGGAAAAAATCAGCAAAGACGTATCTATGATATTTTGTATACAGGAGTACCCGAAAGTGAAGAGTTGAAATTTTTCAAAAAATAAACTTTTCAACCTTAGACTATAGGAAATTTTTATAATCATTTTCGGAATCTACTTAGTGAATTTCCATAAAACATAAAAGTTTCTGAAAAGACTAGTTCCGATTTTGGAATTTTGAAAATTCGAAAATGGGTATACGTGATGAGTGATGACATAGTACATGCGCATAGTGAAAAATTCGTAATCCATAATAATAGGAATTTTAAGCTGAAATTTTAAATCCTCACTCCCATATAAAACAAAAATATGGAAAAAATAAAGAGGGTCATATCCACGATATTTTGTATACAGGGTTACCCAAAAGTGAAGAGTTAAAATTGACATCAAATCTGACGGAGAACAGCACATCGTATAAATAAGAAGGAATACACTAAAAATTCTCAAATTCTCAAAAATTTGCTAATTACGTTTTAAATGAAATTAGAATGTAATTAAAAAGTCTTAAAGAGCATGTACATCTAAGATATAGAGCGCTTGTGTTTTGAACACCGTTGCTTCGAGATGTTAAATGAACGACGAATTTCACAACACTGCTCTCGTCAGCTGTCAAATTTTAAGCAAGCAGTGTCTTTTAGTTGGGGATGTGAGATTAATGGAAAAGAATCGATTAAATAAAAATCGATTTTTATTTATTCAAAATTAATCGATTTGTCAAAAAACGATTTTAATAAAAAATAAATCGATTTTTTCGCATAAATCGATTTTTTTTGTATTATTTTAAAAAGTACATGCTTTTCATTTCCCGATAATAAACCTAAGAGATTCATTAATTAACAATTTATCAGATTAAAAATCAAATAAAATTATATGAAAATTGTCAAAAATTCTGAAATATGGTCAGAAGTGGTCAAAAATTGTCAATTATTGTTAAAAAGGGACAATTTTTGTCAAAAATGGCCAATAATGGTCAAAAATTGTCAATAATTGTTAAAATTTTGAAAAAACGTAGATAATTGTAAAAAATTTTGAAAAATGGTCAAAATGTTTCACAAAATTGTCAATAATTGTCAAAAATGGTCGATAACTGTCAAAAACTATCAAAAACTATCAAAAATTGTAAAAAACTGTCAAAATGGACAATTATTGTTTAAAATTGTTAAAATTTTTGAAAAAATGTCAAAAATTTTGAAATATGGTCAATAATTGTCAAAAATGGTCCATAATTGTCAATAATTATCAAAAATGGTCAATAATTTTGAAAAATGGTCTAAATTTTTGAAAAATTGTCAAAAATGGTTAAAAATTGTCATCATTTTGAAAAATGGTCAAAAATTATCAAAAATTTGGAAAAATGGTCACTAATTTTGAAAAACAGTCAAAATGGTCAATAATTGTTAAAATTTTGAAATATGGTCAATAATTGTTACAATTTAAGAAAATGGTCAATAATTGTTAAAATTTTGAAAAATGGTCAATAATTGTTAAAATTTTGAAAAATGGTCAATAATTGTCAAAATTTTGAAAAATGGTCAAACATTTGGAAAAATTGTCAAAAATGGCCAATAACTGTCAAAAATTGTAAAAAACTGTCAAAAATGGACAATTATTGTTAAAAATGGACAATTATTGTTAAAAATAGTCAAAATTTTGAAAAATAGTTGATAATTGTCAAAAATTATTAAAATTTTTGAAAAAAAGTCAAAAATTTTGAAACATGGTCAAAAATGGTCAATAATTGTCAAAAATGGTCCATAATTGTCAATAATTTTGAAAAATGGTCTAAATTTTTGAAAAATGGTCAAAAATTATCAAAAATTTGGAAAAATGGTCACTAATTTTGAAAAACAGTCAAAATGGTCAATAATTGTTAAAATTTTGAAGAATGGTCAATAATTATCAAAAATGGTCTAAATTTTTGAAAAATTGTCAAAAATGGTTAAAAATTGTCATCGTTTTGAAAAATGGTCCAAAATTATCAAAAATTTGGAAAAATGGTCACTAATTTTGAAAATTTTGAAAAATGGTCAAACATTTGGAAAAATTGTAAAAATGGCCAATAACTGTCAAAAACTATCAAAAATTGTAAAAAACTGTCAAAAATGGACAATTATTGTAAAAAAGGACAATTATTGTTAAAAATGGTCAAAATTTTGAAAAATAGTTGATAATTGTCAAAAATTGTTAAAATTTTTGAAAAAATGTCAAAAATTTTGAAATATGGTCAAAAATGGTCAATAATTGTCAAAAATGGTCCATAATTGTCAATAATTATCAAAAATGGTCAATAATTTTGAAAAATGGTCTAAATTTTTGAAAAATGGTCAAAAATTATCAAAAATTTGGGAAAATGGTCACTAATTTTGAAAAACAGTCAAAACGGTCAATAATTGTTAAAATTTTGAAGAATGGTCAATAATTATCAAAAATGGTCAATAATTTTGAAAAATGGTCTAAATTTTTGAAAAATTGTCAAAAATGGTTAAAAATTGTCATCGTTTTGAAAAATGGTCAAAAATTATCAAAAATTTGGAAAAATGGTCACTAATTTTGAAAAATGGTCAAACATTTGGAAAAATTGTCAAAAATGGCCAATAACTGTCAAAAACTATCAAAAATTGTGAAAAACTGTCAAAAATGGACAATTATTGTTAAAAATGGTCAAAATTTTGAAAAATAGTTGATAATTGTCAAAAATTGTTAAAATTTTTGAAAAATGGTCTAAATTTTTGAAAAATGGTCAAAAATTATCAAAAATTTGGAAAAATGGTCACTAATTTTGAAAAACAGTCAAAATGGTCAATAACTGTTAAAATTTTGAAGAATGGTCAATAATTATCAAAAATGGTCAATAATTTTGAAAAATGGCCTAAATTTTTGAAAAATTGTCAAAAATGGTTAAAAATTGTCATCGTTTTGAAAAATGGTCAAAAATTATCAAAAATTTGGAAAAATGGTCACTAATTTTGAAAATTTTGAAAAATGGTCAAACATTTGGAAAAATTGTCAAAAATGGCCAATAACTGTCAAAAATTGTAAAAAACTGTCAAAAATGGACAATTATTGTTAAAAATGGACAATTATTGTTAAAAATAGTCAAAATTTTGAAAAATAGTTGATAATTGTCAAAAATTATTAAAATTTTTGAAAAAAAGTCAAAAATTTTGAAACATGGTCAAAAATGGTCAATAATTGTCAAAAATGGTCCATAATTGTCAATAATTTTGAAAAATGGTCTAAATTTTTGAAAAATGGTCAAAAATTATCAAAAATTTGGAAAAATGGTCACTAATTTTGAAAACAGTCAAAATGGTCAATAATTGTTAAAATTTTGAAGAATGGTCAATAATTATCAAAAATGGTCAATAATTTTGAAAAATGGTCTAAATTTTTGAAAAATTGTCAAAAATGGTTAAAAATTGTCATCGTTTTGAAAAATGGTCAAATATTATCAAAAATTTGGAAAAATGGTCACTAATTTTGAAAATTTTGAAAAATGGTCAAACATTTGGAAAAATTGTCAAAAATGGCCAATAACTGTCAAAAACTATCAAAAATTGTAAAAAACTGTCAAAAATGGACAATTATTGTTAAACATGGTCAAAATTTTGAAAAATAGTTGATAATTATCAAAAATTGTTAAAATTTTTGAAAAAATGTCAAAAATTTTGAAATATGGTCAATAGTTGTCAAAAATGGTCCATAATTGTCAATAATTATCAAAAATGGTCAATAATTTTGAAAAATGGTCTAAATTTTTGAAAAATTGTCAAAAATGGTTAAAAATTGTCATCATTTTGAAAAATGGTCAAAAATTATCAAAAATTTGGAAAAATGGTCAATAATTGTTAAAATTTTGAAGAATGGTCAATAATTGTTACAATTTAAAAAAATGGTCAATAATTGTTAAAATTTTGAAAAATGGTCAATAATCGTCAAAAGTTGTCAAAATTTTGAAAAATAGTCAATAAATAACACGAGCCGTTTCCGAAAATCGATTATACACGTAATTTATAAAATCGATTTACTAAAAATCGATTAATATTACTATAAAAATCGATAACTAAAAATCGATTATTTTTTAACATCCCTTCTTTTAGTTAGTGTTCGATAGCCATTGAAAGCAGAAAACTTTGTGAATTGTAAAAGTAGAAGACATTTAATATTATTAACGAGCAGTTCATGTTCACTATTTTTTAAAATCGGTTTAAAAATCATAGATATGATCAAGTTTATTCATAAAATGCGTACACTCCATGCTAAAGAAAAGCAACGTTATATAATTGTGTCCATATTCATAAAAAGCACGTAGAAACAAGTTTATCACCTATTATAATATGTACTTACTAACACAGCTATATTTGGCATTACTATAGTTTTATTCAACAGATCAACTGGATTCCTCTCGGGTAAATATTCCAAGGTTCTGTTCGATGTGAAAGTTAGAGTTCCGTTATCATTAAAAATTATATTTTTATGTACTAGATTTTCCCTAAAATAAACAGAAGAGTAGGTATATTAAAGAAGAAAAGCCACAATAGACTCATATGAGTCGCAGTGGAGGGCCTTATAGACCCACTCACCACAAACCCAACCTAAATTAAATAATATCAAGTTACAACATAAATACGCCACTTCATCCTACGGCTCGAGATCTCACAAAAACATTGTTTGCAAAAACATTCTATTCTATTTCAGATACATTTTAAATTTATATTTTAAGAGGTAAATAAGAAAGCTCAACTTCATAATTATTTACAATTGTGTCAACATTAATTTTATGTATCTTATTGCTAAATAAACACAAAGTCCTGTTTTATATTTATTCAGTTATCGTATCTTCAACAAGTAACATAAAACTACAATAAATATTCTGCACATTGTTCTTCAAGGGCAAATTGATAGTGACTGTCCGTTGTAAATCATGTGCACTAAATTCTAAGAAAGGTGTTTCAAATCCAACTAGTTATTTATTTGGCTAACAGATTTATATATTGTCGTATACTCCATTCCAAGATATTTCGTTTCAACTTAACACCAACATGATTGATTCAAGAGAAAATCCCACAACAGGTAGTCGTTAATTCGATAACAATAGCACATTATCATATCGTACCCTTTTCTTCGAAAAGATAATGCCTAATAGTATGATTATTTTACAACTGAAATGTTTGGCTGGTAAAATAATATTTAGTTTTAGTATCTAAATTTTACCGACAACGGATCTGTTACTGTTTAGGTACTGTACAACGAGGGATTTACAAAGCTTTATTATTAAATCCTTAAGGCTAGATACCGAGTCAACAAAATATTGTGAAACATTCTTTACTTCAAATTTCCTTATAGGTTTGACCATGAGAAAGGAAAGTGTCTGTAGAAGAAATGAAAAACAATTACCTGTAAATTATAGGTCCTATTTCTTCTAATTTAATTTTCTTGTCAGTCTTATTTAAAAATCTTTCAGCATTAGTAACATTAAATACATATACTTTAATTATACCATAATCTGGCGGCTTAAGCCACCATTCATACGGGGGAAAACCTACAATATGAAGTAAATAATACAAAAAGGAACATAAATTTTGCTACAGTATTCGCCAGCTAACTTGATGACCTAAATGCTTTCTAGGGAGCTATTGACGCCGCCCATCCGATAACTGTAAACAGTGCCGTGCAAGTTCTGAGGATACGCTTTCTGTTACAAATTAACACAACTTGTACAATTAATAAAGTAAAGTCCGTCCGGAAATATATGATCCTAACTTAATAAATAATATTTAATTCTTTGTTATAATTATTGGTATATTGATTTTAATAGAATCTGAGTACATAAATAGTATTTTAACAATAAGGTACCCATTACAATAACATGTTATTTATCTAATTGAAGATTATAAAGTTAGGATCTTATATTTCCGGACGCACTATAATTAAAATTTGTTAGAAACTAAATAATTTCTTCCAGGTAGTAATGAGAATAAAAGAAACACAAGATAATGGGAAATTATTTAAGCTAGGTATATTTCTAAGAATAGGTTTATCTTTACGAAGAATCTGACTCACTGCCGCTACTTGAATCACTTTCATCTAGAGTAATCACAAGAGGGTTGACGTCATAAAACATATCTGTTTGTTTTACTTTATTGTATAAAGCAGAAACAATAACTGTGTGACGCTACGCTACTGAAAATCTTAACACCTGATAAGGTTCGATGCAATTGGCGTTTGTCAAAATTTTACCACCCATAGCAGCCGAGTAGACAGGGCATTATTACTTTGTCTCTCTTAGTTGGTAATTTTTGGGACATCAAGTTAGCTGGCGAATACTGTATATTTATAAGGAAAACTAATGATACAACAGTACGCACTTCTATTATACCTGCATGTATGTTTAGTTGCCTATATCAACCGGGGGGGGGGTCATTAATGAATGCTTAAAAATGCTGGGTCAAAATTAATAGCCTTCCTAGCATTTTTACCCATTTCGACCTATTCTTTGAAACTATAACCTTGGATTAAAACAGGCTGGAATTGCGCTCGAGTTCAAACTAAACGGTATTCTATATTAAGTAACCGAGTAAAAGTATTCACTGTCTGAATACTTAAAACTTTCTGTGAACTATCTCTGTACTGTACTAACTGTTAACTAACTAACTGTCCGTTTTCCCAAGACCCTCTGTGTACCTACACGTGGTGGCCCTGTTTTACACAGAACACAGCGGATCGAACCAACCCAAATCCAAGGTGCTGAGGGATGAATGGCACTAGGGTCAAATAGTGTCACGAACGGTTCCTCTAGGACACCGGGCGAAACCCTAGTAGTAACCCAGCCTTAACCCTGTGTAGGGGGCACCGCAGGGTCGGACACACCCCTTCCCCCTTACTCGTGGGACCAAAATGGAACCAAAAGAAAAAGAAAAAATAAACAAACCATCGGACCACGGCGGGAAATCTGAATCAGAGAGCACGCTCTCAGAAGAAGACAGGACCATCGTGGGAAGCGAAAGTGATGCATCAGTGGGAACAACCGGAACCACTGATACGATCACAAAAAAGATCTGTGGGCTTGGAAAAGTCCAGCAAGAAAGAAAGACCTCGGGAGCCTTCAAAATGAGGCAGACCAAGGCGAGAAAAATGGCGGAGGGAACATGGACGTAGGAGAAGCCTAAAAAGCAGGCTCCTAAGGAACTTGAGCCCAAAGCCATAATGGGGAAGAGAAACCGCTCGGAATCTCAGACCCCTCCAAAACCGCGACCAAGCAAAAAACCGAGGAGTGGGGGTCCACTCCTCCAGACCGGTTCATACAGCGAGGTCGCCAAGGGAACACGGATGGCGATTATTAACAAACGCCATCCGGAAATAACATTGAGCCAGGAACAGGCAGACCTGGTTCAGGATAAACTGGTGAACGCAATCGATGCCGCCCCCTCAGGTAGTGACAAGAACTTGCAGTTCATCAGGACAACGTTCAGCGGAGGCGTCCTGTGGCTGACCTGCGCAAACCAGCAGACGGCTGACTGGCTTAGGGGTGATGCAGAGGGCCTGGAGGGTCTATGGGAAGGGGCGACTTTGACAGCAGTTGAAGCCAAAGACCTCCCAAGACGACCCAGGGTCATTGTATTTATCCCTGGACCAGCGGATCAGGAGGAAAAAGTGCGAGAACGCTTGGGGAAGCAAAATGAACGGCTGGCTCCTCCTGAGTCGAAAAGTAGAAGAAAAAGGCCAAATTCTGGCCTATTCCATCGACGAGATCTCCCATGGGACCTTGGTGGCTAACCGGTTAAAGGCTTATTATAAGCTTAACATGGTTACTTTCAGGGTCCTGGGGGGGGGCCCGTCGGGTGGAGAGATTCAGGGTACTTCAGGGGAACCTCCATCACAGTAAAGGGGCTTCGGCGGAACTTACTGTGATAAGAGGGAAGTATGAAGTGGCCCTCCTTCAAGAACCCTGGATTAACAGAGGTAAGATTATGGGACTGGATGGCATTGGTGAGTTGACTTACGACAGAACCTCTGACCAGCCAAGAACATGCATTATTGTTAAGAAAGGCATAAAAGCCCTTTCACTAAAGAATTTTTGTTGCAGGGACTTAGCGGCGGTCCTCATCACACTGGGGCAAGGAAGTGGGACTAGAGAAGCAATTCTCGCATCGGCCTACCTTCTTTACGATGACCCCAAGCTACCACCGACCAGGGAAGTCGAAGAACTGGTCAAGTACTCCAGGAAGAAGGGTGTGCAGCTGATCATTGCGTGCGATGCCAATTCACACAATCTAAACTGGGGAAGCACCAACACCAACGAAAGAGGTGAGTCATTACTAGAATTTATTGCGGCTAATAATCTGAACGTACTAAATGAAGGAAATAAACCGACTTTCGTTAACTCAAACAGAAAGGAGGTTATTGATATCACGATCGGCACTCATTACATAAGTAACTTCGTGAGCAATTGGTATGTGTCCGAGGAGGAAAGTTTTTCTGACCACAGACACATATATTTCCAAATTTCGGGAACTGAACCGAAAATAGAATATTATCGTAACCCGCGAAAAACGAACTGGGAAACATTTACTGCAGAACTAGGCAATAGTTTAGACCGAGCGATAGTAAAAATTAAGAACACAACAGACCTAGAGATAGCGGCAGACCTAACACAGGAAGCAATTATCTCAGCGTTTGAAAACAACTGCTCAACGGTGAGGAAGAGATCCAACAGGAATGTGCCCTGGTGGACAAATGAACTTGCCGGAAAACGGAGACAGTTAAGAAAGAAGTTTAATAGGACTAAAGAAAATTTAGAAGAGTGGACGGATTATAAGAGGGCCCTAACTGAATACAACAAACTGATAAGGAAAGTAAAGAGAGACTCCTGGAGGAGGCACTGTGAGGAGACTCACGAGTGTGCCAGACTGCAGAAGATTCTTTCCAAGGATCCTAATCAGACTATACACGTTATCAAAAAAGATAACGGACAATTCACTGGAAATGGGAAAGAAACCATGGAAGAGCTACTTAAGGTACACTTCCCTGGATCAATACCTACCATGCCACCGCAAAACTCCCCAGTGACAGGACTGGATCGACCACGATGGGCATCCAGGATAGACTGGCGAATAGCGAAGGCAGTGGTAGACGTGGAAAAAACAAAATGGGCTCTAAACAGCTTTAAACCATATAAATCACCGGGACCAGACGGGATTTATCCTATCCTACTCCAAAAAGGAGGCAACACACTACACTACAGGGTATGCGAATTGCTCAGAGCTAGCCTAGCTCTAGGGCATATTCCAAGAACTTGGCAACGCATCAGAGCTACATTTATACCAAAACCTGGAAAATCTGGACAGGACACGGCTAAAGCTCTGAGATCAATCAGTCTAATGTCATTTATGCTGAAGACTCTTGAAAAATTTATAACATATCAGAGACGGTATACTGGCTACAAGACCACTACACCAATATCAATATGCATACAGAGAGGGAAAATCAACCGAAACAGCATTACATAAACTCGTCAAAAGGGCTGAATACGTGCTGGAAAATAAAGAGGTGATGCTCGCAGCCTTTCTAGATATAGAAGGAGCTTTTAACAACACCTCCTACGAATCCATAGCCAAGGCAACGAGGAAAATTGGGATCGATGCCACGAGCTGCAGATGGATAGACTGCATGCTCAGAAGCAGGCTAATAGAAACAACTCTTATGGGGGAGACAATGGCCGTGCGTGCAACCAGCGGTTGTCCACAGGGGGGAGTACTGTCCCCGCTGCTGTGGAACCTGGTTATGGACGGGCTCATTAGAACCATACACAGAGAAGGATTTAACACCATAGGATATGCAGATGACCTGGTAATTCTATCCCAAGGTAAATTCAACAGTACAACCATAGACAGACTCCAGATGGCTTTAAATGTAGTAACAGGCTGGACTGTAGAAGAAGGGCTACGCATAAGTCCCTCAAAAACACAGATAATTGCGTTTACCAGAAGAAGGAAAAGGGAAGGACTTGGCCCTCTGACGCTTCAAGGTGAACCAATACGATTGTCGGATGAAGTAAAATATCTTGGGGTTATCCTAGACCCAGGTTTAACTTGGAACCGACACCTGCAGCACGTGATCAAGAAGGCAGAGGTAACCTTCATGGTTGCCAGACGCACTTACGGCACTAAATGGGGACTTAGACCAAGCATGGTACACTGGTTGTACAAAATGGTTGTCATCCCCAGGATTACATATGCATCTCTGGTCTGGTGGCCAAAGATCAGACAAACATCTGCAATGCTAAAACTAAGCAAGGTCCAAAGACTTGCATGCATTGGCATTACAGGGGCAATGAGGACTACTCCTACAGCGGCACTGAAGACAATGCTAGACCTTCCTCCGCTACATTGTGTCATAATGTGCGAAGCAAGGGCAGCTCTAACCCGACTGGAGAAAGTATCAGAACATGACGTGGCACATGGGAGAGGACACACAGAAATAAGGCATGTGGATGACGACATCTTTAAAATGCCAACAGACCATATGACCACTAGATATATCTTTCGCAAGAACTTCGAGATTGTCATCAAAGATCGAAAGGAGCTTGAGGAAGAGAACGCACTACCACTCAGTAGAGCAAATGAACTGATCTGGTACTCAGACGGATCAAAGAATGAGCTCGGCACCGGAGCGGGCATATACAGCAAGTCGAGCAAATATGAAGGAAACGTCTCGCTTGGAAAATACGCCTCGGTATTTCAAGCAGAGGTCTATGCAATACTTGCATGTGCAAGGTCAAATAACATGAGAGCCTACAACAACAGGCAGATCAGGATCTACAGTGATAGTCAAGCTGCCCTTAAAGCACTTCAGAGCTCTAAGGTAACATCTCGGCTGGTATGGGAATGCGGCGAAGAACTTAGAAGACTGTCGACTCGGAACAGTGTAACACTGGAGTGGGTCCCAGGTCACAAAGGAATCGCTGGCAATGAAAAAGCTGACGAACTCGCAAGAGCAGGATCGTCAACCCTGATGAACGGACCCGAACCAGCTGTGGGCATTCCCAGATGCTCAACTAGGTCATGGTTGAAAGGGTGGGTAAAAGAACAACACAATAAACACTGGAAGAATACGCCCAGGCAAATACATGGAAAGAAATTTATAAAAGAACCATCAGAAAAAGTAGCGAAAGAACTGCTCTCAATGAGCAGGAACAAACTACGCACCATAACGGGGCTACTTACGGGACACTTTCCCACAAAGGAGCACCTGAACAAAATAGGGCTGTATAACGGAGACCTTACATGCAGAAGATGCAAAAAGGATACTGAAACAGCTCTGCATATACTATGCAACTGTGAGACGCTGGACCACAGGAGGCAGAAACTGTATGGTAGACCCAAAATGACTCCAGAAGACTTCTACAACCAACCAGCAAAGAACCTGTATGAGCTAATACAGGGAACGGATTGGCTGAATAGGCTGTAGTCAGAATACTAGGAGTATCCACAATAAGCCCAGGAGGCTGAGGTGGTGCCGGCGAAGGGACGGCTCCTTATAAAAAAAAAAAAAACTAACTGTCCGACTAACTCAAAAACTCTCGTATATATAGTATTTCTCGATTCTCGAAGGTTCTTGAATTTACCACGCTCCTCGTATCCGCAAACTCTGCCGTACGAGAAGACTCTAGAAAACAGACGCTTCGCATTCGCCAAAATGTATAGTTGAGTGACAGGGCCGGCTTTGAGTTGGTGACTTCGTAATATATACATACCTGGAGTCATTCGAATTCTCAAATTCGATAGTAATTCGTACGGTGGAAATATTATTTGTAGCATGCCTAAAATGAAAAGAAGAATGCTGGTCGTCCCTAGCAAAAAGTGACCTATAAATTGAAAAAAAAAGTTAATAGAACTAGAAAGTATTTAAAATTATATATTAATATTTTTAATGTAGGATTTTGATTGCTTAACTAAATAATAATAAGATTTTTCTTCGATGCATAAACCTTGAATGAAATTAGTAAAAAAATAAATAAATACTGATTTTATTGTTCTTGAATATTTCCGCATTGGGAAGGCGAGGTTATCCAATACTAACAATTATATAATAATTACTCATCGGCAAATACTAATTCCAACAAAGGGAAGACTCGTGAAACTCCGGCAATTTAGTGATTGATTGGATAACTTTGCTTAATTCAGATTGACAGATGAATGTTTTCCTCCTAATGGTCGAGAAGAATTTTTCATTTATAACTCCCTTAACGAAGGGACAATGGGTATACGCCATGACCAATAGTACACGCTCTAAGTCGAAAAATCGTAGAGTCTATAATAATAGGGATTTTGAGCTGAAATTTAAAAATCCATACTCTCAGATAGCTATGGGATATGGAGAAAAATCAGGAGAATCGTATCTATGATATTTTGTATAGAGGAGTACCCGAAAGTTGAGAGTTGTTATTTTACAAAAAATAAACTTTTTAACCTTAGATTTTAGGGATTTTCTCGCAATCTACGGTGTCGAATTAGTGGATTTTTATATATATATAAAAGTGTGGAAAAAGTCTTGGTTCCGATTTTGAAAATTCGAATATCGGTATAAGCCATGACCAATAGTACACAGTCAAAAAATCATAGGACCCATAATAATGTGAAATTTCAGATACACACTCTCAGATGATGAAAAGATATGGAAAAAAATCAGCAAAGGCGTATCTATGATGTTTTGTATACAGGGGTATCCCAAAGTGAAGAGTTGAAATTTTTCCAAAATTAAACTTTTCAACCTTAGACTTTAGGAATTTTTAAAAATCATTTTCGGAATCTACGGGGTGGAATTAGTAGATTTCCATATATAAAAGAGTAGGAAAATACTTAGTTCCGATTTTGAAAATTCGAAAATCGGTATACGCAATGACCAATAGTACACGAGTTAAGTCGAAAAATCATAGGGTCCATAATAATGAGAATTTTGAGCTGAAATTTCAGATACACACTCTCAGATGATGAAAAGATATGGAAAAAAATCAGCAAAGACGTATCTATGATGTTTTGTATACAACGGTATCCCAAAGTGAAGAGTTGAAATTTTTCCAAAACTAAACTTTTCAACCTTAGACTTTAGGAATTTTTAAAAATCATTTTCGGAATCTACGGGGTGGAATTAGTAGATTTCCATATATAAACGAGTAGGAAAATACTTAGTTCCGATTTTGAAAATTCGAAAATCGGTATACGCGATGACCAATAGTACACGAGTTAAGTCGAAAAATCATAGGGTCCATAATAATGAGAATTTTGAGCTGAAATTTCAGATACACACTCTCAGATGATGAAAAGATATGGAAAAAAATCAGCAAAGGCGTATCTATGATGTTTTGTATACAGGGGTATCCCAAAGTGAAGAGTTGAAATTTTTCCAAAATTAAACTTTTCAACCTTAGACTTTAGGAATTTTTAAAAATCATATTCGGAATCTACGGGATGGAATTAGTAGATTTCCATATATAAAAGAGTAGGAAAATACTTAGTTCCGATTTTGAAAATTCGAAAATCGGTATACGCGATGAACAATAGTACACGAGTTAAGTCGAAAAATCATAGGGTCCATAATAATGAGAATTTTGAGCTGAAATTTCAGATACACACTCTCAGATAAAGAAAAGATATGGGGAAAAATCAGCAAAGACGTATCTATGATATTTTGTATACAGGAGTACCCGAAAGTGAAGAGTTGAAATTTTTCAAAAAATAAACTTTTCAATCTTAGACTTTAGGGATTTTTAAAAATCATTTTCGGAATCTACGGGGTGGAATTAGTAGATTTCCATATATAAAAGAGTAGGAAAATACTTAGTTCCAATTTTGAAAATTCGAAAACCGGTATACGCGATGACCAATAGTACACGAGTTAAGTCGAAAAATCATAGGGTCCATAATAATGAGAATTTTGAGCTGAAATTTCAGATATACACTCTCAGATGATGAAAAGATTTGGAAAAAAATCAGCAAAGACGTATCTATGATGTTTTGTATACAAGGGTATCCCAAAGTGAAGAGTTGAAATTTTTCCAAAATTAAACTTTTCAACCTTAGACTTTAGGGATTTTTAAAAATCATTTTCGGAATCTACGGGGTGGAATTAGTAGATTTCCATATATAAAAGAGTAGGAAAATACTTAGTTCCGATTTTGAAAATTCGAAAACCGGTATATACGCGATGACCAATAGTACACGAGTTAAGTCGAAAAATCATAGGGTCCATAATAATAAGAAGTTTGAGCTGAAATTTCAGATATACACTCTCAGATGATGAAAAGATTTGGAAAAAAATCAGCAAAGACGTATCTATGATGTTTTGTATACAAGGGTATCCCAAAGTGAAGAGTTGAAATTTTTCCAAAATTAAACTTTTCAACCTTAGACTTTAGGGATTTTTAAAAATCATTTTCGGAATCTACGGGGTGGAATTAGTAGATTTCCATATATAAAAGAGTAGGAAAATACTTAGTTCCGATTTTGAAAATTCGAAAATCGGTATACGCGATGACCAATAGTACACGAGTTAAGTCGAAAAATCATAGGGTCCATAATAATGAGAATTTTGAGCTGAAATTTCAGATACACACTCTCAGATGATGAAAAGATATGGAAAAAAATCAGCAAAGACGTATCTATGATATTTTGTATACAGGAGTACCCGAAAGTGAAGAGTTGAAATTTTTCAAAAAATAAACTTTTCAACCTTAGACTTTAGGGATTTTTAAAAATCATTTTCGGAATCTACGTGGTGGAATTAGTAGATTTCCATATATAAAAGAGTAGGAAAATACTTAGTTCCGATTTTGAAAATTCGAAAACCGGTATACGCGATGACCAATAGTACACGAGTTAAGTCGAAAAATCATAGGGTCCATAATAATGAGAATTTTGAGCTGAAATTTCAGATACACACTCTCAGATGATGAAAAGATATGGAAAAAAATCAGCAAAGGCGTATCTATGATGTTTTGTATACAGGGGTATCCCAAAGTGAAGAGTTGAAATTTTTCCAAAATTAAACTTTTCAACCTTAGACTTTAGGAATTTTTAAAAATCATTTTCGGAATCTACGGGATGGAATTAGTAGATTTCCATATATAAAAGAGTAGGAAAATACTTAGTTCCGATTTTGAAAATTCGAAAATCGGTATACGCGATGAACAATAGTACACGAGTTAAGTCGAAAAATCATAGGGTCCATAATAATGAGAATTTTGAGCTGAAATTTCAGATACACACTCTCAGATAAAGAAAAGATATGGGGAAAAATCAGCAAAGACGTATCTATGATATTTTGTATACAGGAGTACCCGAAAGTGAAGAGTTGAAATTTTTCAAAAAATAAACTTTTCAACCTTAGACTTTAGGGATTTTTAAAAATCATTTTCGGAATCTACGGGGTGGAATTAGTAGATTTCCATATATAAAAGAGTAGGAAAATACTTAGTTCCAATTTTGAAAATTCGAAAATCGGTATACGCGATGAACAATAGTACACGAGTTAAGTCGAAAAATCATAGGGTCCATAATAATAAGAATTTTGAGCTGAAATTTCAGATATACACTCTCAGATGATGAAAAGATTTGGAAAAAAATCATCAAAGACGTATCTATGATGTTTTGTATACAAGGGTATCCCAAAGTGAAGAGTTGAAATTTTTCCAAAATTAAACTTTTCAACCTTAGACTTTAGGGATTTTTAAAAATCATTTTCGGAATCTACGGGGTGGAATTAGTAGATTTCCATATATAAAAGAGTAGGAAAATACTTAGTTCCGATTTTGAAAATTCGAAAACCGGTATACGCGATGACCAATAGTACACGAGTTAAGTCGAAAAATCATAGGGTCCATAATAATAAGAAGTTTGAGCTGAAATTTCAGATATACACTCTCAGATGATGAAAAGATTTGGAAAAAAATCAGCAAAGACGTATCTATGATGTTTTGTATACAAGGGTATCCCAAAGTGAAGAGTTGAAATTTTTCCAAAATTAAACTTTTCAACCTTAGACTTTAGGAATTTTTAAAAATCATTTTCGGAATCTACGGGGTGGAATTAGTAGATTTCCATATATAAAAGAGTAGGAAAATACTTAGTTCCGATTTTGAAAATTCGAAAATCGGTATACGCGATGACCAATAGTACACGAGTTAAGTCGAAAAATCATAGGGTCCATAATAATGAGAATTTTGAGCTGAAATTTCAGATACACACTCTCAGATGATGAAAAGATATGGAAAAAAATCAGTAAAGGCGTATCTATGATGTTTTGTATACAGGGGTATCCCAAAGTGAAGAGTTGAAATTTTTCCAAAATTAAACTTTTCAACCTTAGACTTTAGGAATTTTTAAAAATCATTTTCGGAATCTACGGGGTGGAATTAGTAGATTTCCATATATAAAAGAGTAGGAAAATACTTAGTTCCGATTTTGAAAATTCGAAAATCGGTATACGCGATGACCAATAGTACACGAGTTAAGTCGAAAAATCATAGGGTCCATAATAATGAGAATTTTGAGCTTAAATTTCAGATACACACTCTCAGATGATGAAAAGATATGGAAAAAAATCAGTAAAGGCGTATCTATGATATTTTGTATACAGGAGTACCCGAAAGTGAAGAGTTGAAATTTTTCAAAAAATAAACTTTTCAACCTTAGACTTTAGGGATTTTTAAAAATCATTTTCGGAATCTACGTGGTGGAATTAGTAGATTTCCATATATAAAAGAGTAGGAAAATACTTAGTTCCGATTTTGAAAATTCGAAAACCGGTATACGCGATGACCAATAGTACACGAGTTAAGTCGAAAAATCATAGGGTCCATAATAATGAGAATTTTGAGCTGAAATTTCAGATACACACTCTCAGATAAAGAAAAGATATGGGAAAAAATCAGCAAAGACGTATCTATGATATTTTGTATACAGGAGTACCCGAAAGTGAAGAGTTGAAATTTTTCAAAAAATAAACTTTTCAACCTTAGACTTTAGGGATTTTTAAAAATCATTTTCGGAATCTACGGGGTGGAATTAGTAGATTTCCATATATAAAAGAGTAGGAAAATACTTAGTTCCGATTTTGAAAATTCGAAAATCGGTATACGCGATGACCAATAGTACACGAGTTAAGTCGAAAAATCATAGGGTCCATAATAATGAGAATTTTGAGCTGAAATTTCAGATACACACTCTCAGATGATGAAAAGATATGGAAAAAAATCAGTAAAGGCGTATCTATGATGTTTTGTATACAGGGGTATCCCAAAGTGAAGAGTTGAAATTTTTCCAAAATTAAACTTTTCAACCTTAGACTTTAGGAATTTTTAAAAATCATTTTCGGAATCTACGGGGTGGAATTAGTAGATTTCCATATATAAAAGAGTAGGAAAATACTTAGTTCCGATTTTGAAAATTCGAAAATCGGTATACGCGATGACCAATAGTACACGAGTTAAGTCGAAAAATCATAGGGTCCATAATAATGAGAATTTTGAGCTGAAATTTCAGATACACACTCTCAGATGATGAAAAGATATGGAAAAAAATCAGTAAAGGCGTATCTATGATGTTTTGTATACAGGGGTATCCCAAAGTGAAGAGTTGAAATTTTTCAAAAATTAAACTTTCAACCTTAGACTTTAGGAATTTTTTAAAATCAATTTCGGAATCTACGGGGTGGAATTAGTAGACTTCTATATATAAAAGTGTACGAAAAGATTTAGTTCCGATTTTGAAAAGTCGAAAATCGGTATTTTGAGCTGAAATTTGTAATTTTTTGTTATGAGCTCCTGGGCCATCCTGTATATATTTTTTCATCATTTGATAAGTTGTTATTAACATTGGTGCTAATGTCTGTCAAACCAGGTCAAACATACATAATCAATTAAAATATTAAATATATATTAGTAAATTAATCAAATTAATGAAGTGAGGCAAACAATTAACCCTTTTTGAGAATTACTATCGAGCACCTAGAATTACAGCAAAACGATTATTTATTAGAAATTGTTTTAAACACAAGGTCAGGTTGTTGTAACACCTTTTTTAAAAAATGTAAATTAACCATAATAACAATTACAATAAATTGTAAATGATTAAATATAATCTTCATACCATTGTTCAATACTTGTAATAAAATTAAATTGATTTTAAGGCCTGAACCTAAAAAAATTATTAATAACGGTTTGTTAATTATGCGGGAACGACATGTCTGATTTTATCCTTTGAATTATCTTAATCAGTCTGGAATGTGATAAACTAAAACTCTAACGTAACTGAACTCTATTTATACCGGTTGTCTCATTTAAAAAATTGTTGGAGTCACGTGACAGGAAATGAGAAGAATAGATAAATTCCATATGAACAGTTTTCGAGATATTGGACTATCAAAACGTCATGGGACAACCGGTATATGTAAATCATTGTAGTCCAAGAGCCAGATGCATATTTTGGAGGTCATTTTCTTTTGAATGACAAGTTTATCTTGAGTTAATTTATGTAATGCATAATTTATGTTTTATAGGAACAGATTGCGAAAAAGTTTTACTGTTTTTACCAAATGTTTTGAAATAAGAGATCATTGTGATGTAAATTTGTTTTTAATTAATTTTTTATCCGAAATTAACTGGATATGCTGTTTGTATCTTAGTTATTTGTTTATTTATATCAATTTCTATGATGATGCAAATTTTGTAATTTTTGAAACCGGTCGAATATTATATGTTATTTTTTAAATATTGACTTACCACATTCTTTTCGTGATCTAGTTCTACAAACTTGCGATATATTGTTTGTCGGCCAGTCGACAGCTTCTTCAGTTTTTCTTGAAATTATTAAATTACTTTTGTTATTTAAATCAGGTAGTTTTCCTTTAAATTCATCCATTATTTTCCTATTTAAAATTTGTTATTTAATGTTAATTAATTGATTTTTGTCGCCAATAAAGTGTTAAAGTTATTTTAAGATATGCACAATTTTTTTATCTCCATCGCTTGTTGGTATAAAGCGACAGTTAAAAAGCTTGTTCACGGGACGCCCTGTATACTTGGATTAGTGTTAAACCTCCAAAAATGAATAGACATTAGACAGTTAAAAAATAGGAAATGCCAATCACTACTTTAAAATCCATTATTTTTAACCTTAAAATTTTAATAGTTAGCGTAGCGTCCTCTATATTTATGTCTACGGTGGCAGACATTTCTAATACTTTTTGAATGTGAATCTGGGTATTTTAAAAACGTAATTGCATCGTTTAAGGTCACAAAATGAGGTTATACATTTTTTAAGTTGTATTTTTAATTCTTAGGAAAGAACATTAGTCTAAATGTGTAGCTAGTAAAATTTGTATAAATAATACAGTAATAAAAATTAATTAGGTACATATATATACGTTAAATTATTCCTTATATCTAACTTATACTTTTGCTTTAGAATATTGTTTTTCTACAACTGCTATAAAAAGTGACGTATTTCTCATACCTTACTTGATTTCAAAACCAAATATTGCTCATACTGTGAGAAATAATATTTCTCACGGCACTTTGCCCACGCCACATATATTTATATGGAGAATCAAATAAAATCGACAAATACTTAATAGGCTACTGTCATCTTTAAATACCTACTTAGTTGTCACAAAACTGTCAGATTATATTAGAAAATATGTTAAAAATTAAACTGTCAAAATTTTGAAAAAATGGTCAATAATTATGAAAGACTGGCAAAAATGGTCAATAATTGTTAAAATTTTGAAAAATGATCAAAAACTGTCAAAATTTTTGAAAGTTGTCAAAAATGGTCAATAATTGTCAGAAACTGTCAAAAATGGTCAATAATTGTTAAAATTTGGAAAAATGGTCGAAAATTATTAAAATTTTGAAAAATGGTCGAAAATTGTTAAAATTTTGAAAAAATTGTCAATAATTATAAAAAAATGTCAAAAATGGTCAATAATTGTCAGAACCTGTCAAAAATTGGCAAAAATGGTCTAAAATGGTCAAAATTTCTGAAAAATTGTCAAAATTAATCAATAATTGTCTAAAATGGTCAATAATTGTTAAAATTTGAAAAAATGGTCAAAAATTTTGGAAAAATTTTCGAAAAATGGTCAATAATTATAAAAAACTGTCAAAATGGTCAATAGTTGTTAAAAATTGTCAAAAATGGTCAATAATTGTCAGAACCTGTGAAAAATGCTCAAAAATGGTCAATAATTGTTAAAATTTGGAAAATTTGTCAAAATTTTGGAAAATGGTCAAAATTTTCGAAAAATTGTCAAAAATTGTCAAAAATGGTCAAAAATTGTGAAAATTTTGAATAAATGGTCAATAATTATAAAAACCTGTTAAAAATTGTCAAAATTTTTGAAAAATGGTCAAAGTTTTTGAAAAATTGTCAAACATGGTCAATAATTGTCAGAACCTGTCAAAAATGGTCAAAAATTGTCAATAATTGTTAAAATTTGGAAAAATGGTCTAAAATGGTAAAAATTTTTGAAAAATTGTCAAAAATGATCAATATTTGTCAAAACTGTCAAAATTGGTCTATAATTGGTCTATAATTATTGTCAAAAATGGTCAATAATTGTTAAAATTTGAAAAAATTGTTAATAATTATAAAAAAATGTCAAAAATGGTCAATAATTGTCAGAACCTGTCAAAAATTGGCAAAAATGGTCAATAATTGTTAAAATTTGGAAAAATGGTCTAAAATGGTCAAAATTTTTGAAAAATTGTCAAAATTGATCAATATTTGTCAAAAATGGTCAATAATTGTTAAAATTTGGAAAAATGGTCAAAAATTTTGAAAAAATGGTCAATTGTCAAAAATTGGCAAAATTTTCGAAAAATTGTCAAAAATGGTCAATACTTATAAAAAACTGTCAAAATGGTCAATAGTTGTTAAAAATTGTCAAAAATGGTCAATAATTGTCAGAACCTGTCAAAAATTGGCAAAAATGGTCAATAATTGTTAAAATTTGGAAAATTTGTTAAAATTTGGAAAATTTGTCAAAATTTTTGGAAAATGGTCAAAATTTTCGAAAAATTGTCAAAAATGGTCAAAAATTTTGAAAATTTTGAATAAATGGTCAATAATTATAAAAACCTGTTAAAAATGGTCAATAATTGTCAGAACCTGTCAAAAATGGTCAAAAATTGTCAATAATTGTTAAAATTTGGAAAAATGGTCTAAAATGGTCAAAATTTTTAAAAAATTGTCAAAAATGATCAATAATTGTCAAAACTGTCAAAATTGGTCTATAATTGGTCTATAATTATTGTCAAAAATGATCAATAATTTTTAAAATTTAAAAAAATAGTTAATATTTTAAAAAAAATGTGAAAAATGGTCAATAATTGTCAGAACCTGTCAAAAATTGGCAAAAATGGTCAATAATTGTTAAAATTTGGAAAAATGGTCTAAAATGGTCAAAATTTTTGAAAAATTGTCAAAATTGATCAATATTTGTCAAAAATGGTCAATAATTGTTAAAATTTGGAAAAATGGTCAAAAATTTTGAAAAAATGGTCAATTGTCAAAAACTGGCAAAATTTTCGAAAAATTGTCAAAAATGGTCAATAATTATAAAAAACTGTCAAAATGGTCAATAGTTGTTAAAAATTGTCAAAAATGGTCAATAATTGTCAGAACCTGTGAAAAATGCTCAAAAATGGTCAATAATTGTTAAAATTTGGAAAATTTGTCAAAATTTTGGAAAATGGTCAAAATTTTCGAAAAATTGTCAAAAATGGTCAAAAATTTTGAATAAATGGTCAATAATTATAAAAACCTGTTAAAAATGGTCAATAATTGTAAAAAATTGTCAAAATTTTTGAAAAATGGTCAAAGTTTTTGAAAAATTGTCAAACATGGTCAATAATTGTCAGAACCTGTCAAAAATGGTCAAAAATTGTCAATAATTGTCAAAATTTGGAAAAATGGTCTAAAATGGCCAAAATTTTTGAAAAATTGTCAAAAATGATCAATAATTGTCAAAACTGTCAAAATTGGTCTATAATTGGTCTATAATTATTGTCAAAAATGGTCAATAACTGTTAAAATTTAAAAAAATAGTTAATATTTAAAAAAAAATGTCAAAAATGGTCAATAATTGTCAGAACCTGTCAAAAATTGGCAAAAATGGTATATAATTGTTAAAATTTGGAAAAATGGTCTAAAATGGTCAAAATTTTTGAAAAATTGTCAAAATTGATCAATATTTGTCAAAAATGGTCAATAATTGTTAAAATTTGAAAAAATGGTCAAAAATTTTGAAAAAATGATCAATTGTCAAAAATTGACAAAATTTTCGAAAAATTGTCAAAAATGGTCAAAAATTGTCAAGATTTTCAAAAAATGGTCAATAATTATAAAAAACTGTCAAAATGGTCAATAGTTGTTAAAAATTGTCAAAAATGGTCAATAATTGTCAGAACCTGTGAAAAATGCTCAACAATGGTCAATAATTGTCAAAATTTGGAAAAATTGTCAAAATTTTGGAAAATGGTCAAAATTTTCGAAAAATTGTGAAAATTTTGAAAAAATGGTCAATAATTATAAAAACCTGTCAAAAATGGTCAATAATTGTAAAAAATTGTCAAAATTTTTGAAAAATGGTCAAAGTTTTTGAAAAATTGTCAACAATGGTCAATAATTGTCAGAACCTGTCAAAAATGGTCAATAATTGTTAAAATTTGGAAAAATGGTCTAAAATGGTCAAAATTTTTGAAAAATTGTCAAAAATGAACAATAATTGTCAAAATTGGTCTATAATTGTCAAAAATGGTCAATAATTGTTAAAATTTAAAAAAATAGTCAAAAATTTTTAAAAAATGGTCAAAAATTGTCAAAATTTTTGAAAAATGGTCAAAAATTTACGAAAAATGGTCATTCTACTGTGCATAAGAAGCAAGCTTCTATCGGCGGTCCGGCGACCGCTCACCTTTTCTTTTTGTTTTACTAACCATAAAAATAAATATTAAGTTACTTTACTTGTATTCTTTAAATTTGTGCAGTTGTAGAAAAATTATAGTGTGCAACATGTGGGGAAAGTACTTTTCTCACTTATTGTACAATATACTATTATTGTTGTGTGCAAAATAGGTATAGTATATTGAACTAAATGACTCACTGGCGTTTACGATACCTACTCAAATAAAAATTAATAAGTTAAATCAGTTAGACGTGTAGACCTTCATACCTTTAAGCATTTATTCATACCATCTTAATAATGTCCACAATGATTATTATTTATGTATTTGTAGTGTCAAGGATGTTTCAATTTAATCTAGAGCAAAATTTTAACAAACTAAATTTGTGAGTAAAAACACTTCCAGAAATCAATCACTCCGATCAACTGTGGGAGAATTAATTTAAAAGTAGTTTAGAATAATACACTGCTCAACAATTGAAGTGGATAATATAAAAATGTCTGAATTTTCTTTGTAAATATTTGAAAGAAAAAACGGTATTTACGTGGAATGAAAGTTTATTCAGAGACAGTAGCGGATTTAGGCATATGCCCGTGAGGCCCGGGCCTAGGGCGCCAAATTTTTAGGGGCGCCAAAATTTTTAAGATGACTAAAATTAAAAATCTATTGGGTTTTCTGTAAACTGTAAGATCAAATTTTAAAGTTTATTTTATTGCCCTCTTACTATAGAAACATAGTACCATTTTGAGGGTAGAATTTCTTTGTTAAAATAATTAATCAGGCAAGTACTAAAATTTAAAATATCTAACAAAAAGTTTGTAAGAAACTTTTTTTTAATGCATATTATTTATTTACGAATTTAGATTTTTTTGATATTTTTCATTCAAAATTTAATTGTAACATTTGTTTGCGCTTTATTATAAAACGAAACATTAATTTACCATGATAAATTATACAAGTATCAGTTGACTCATGCAATAAATTTTTTATTTTTCAATTTTTCGTAAAAATTTTATAGTTTTACGTAATGTAAAGCCCCCAACGATAAGCATGATTGATCAATTTTAAAAAATCGCAGAATGAATTTGAAAAGTCATAAAAATATATAGAAATATAATACAAATTACGAAAAAAAATTTAAATTTGAAAAAAAAATTGCTCTGAGTCAAATATATTTTTAACGTTATATTTCAATTTATCGATAATTTAATCAATCGGAATTTTTTTTAATCTATTGCCGTAGTAAGAATAAAATTTTGAGCGAAAATAATTTTTTTATATTTTTAAGATTTTTGAATTCTTTAGCATCCTCTAAAAATTTTCGTGATTTTTAAAAAGCAATTTCAAAACGCACAAAATTCATACAAGATTAAAAAAAAATTATCAATCAAAATGCTCAAACACAGCTCCTGTTAAAAGCGGAACTCAAAATTCCAATTTTAAAAGGTTCTTCACGGGAATTGAATTTTGGCACACCCTAATGTATATATATATATATAAAAGGGCGCCATATCGTCTCGGGCCTAGGGCGCCATCAAACCTAAATCCGCTATTGTTCAGAGAATAACAAAAGCAAAAATTAATGTTTACGAAAAAATGCCAAAAAAAATCATACAAAGTTCCTTCATTATGCTATTTACGACGGCTATTTGTGGAAATAAATAAAATTGTCACACATCAGTATCCTTATAATAAAATGTTAAATTTCGTTACTGAGTGTTCAATTTTTTAAGGGTGTTTCACCTGATAACATCCATAAATGGTTTATTTGCACTGTAGCTCCAACCATTGAAAAAAGATATATAATATGTCATATCAGGTGAATCAGAATTGAAAAAGGAAATGAAAAACGTCAAAATATACAGGGTGCCCCATTTAAAACAACATAAGTTTGCATTATATTTCCTTAGTGAGCCCCCTAACAAAAAAATTCTGTGCGCCTCTGAACTCTTTAATATTATATCTATCAAAAGTTTCCATAACGTTTTTTTATATTTTTTTTTATTAAGAAGTTATAGTTCCTTGTAATTTTCGACAGTTTTCAATAATCGCCCTGTATCTTCCAACTGCAGGTAGTTACTAAAGATTTAATTAGGCTATCGTTACTTTAACAAAAAAAGAAGTCATAACATCTTAACTGCTTTTCTTCTATCTCTTCTAGTTTTCGAGATACCCTGCAAAACACACCAATTTGGGACACCCTGTACACGATTGTCCAAAAAAATAATTTTCAAATCTCTTGAACTACTAAAATTAATTTTTTATGAATACATCAATATTTTCAAGACTTTTCGGTTGAAGAAACTAGCAAAGTCAATATTAAAATCGCTGCATAAAATTTTACTGCTCAAGATTTAAGGATCATTTGAAGACAATAACTGACATTATGTAAAGTGTTTTAAAAAATAAACTGACCGAAATTCAATAAATAATAGTATTAAAACACTAAAAAATACGCTTTCATAACTTATCGTATTTATTTTGCATTTTTACTCTTTAAATGAATTTAAATTCAGTATCTAGTAATCATTATTAAATATTATAATTACTGTAATTTTTTAAATTTAAAATTAATATACTATAATTATATTATATTTTGTAATAATATTTTTGAAAATAAGTCAATTTAATTTTTGCTTTGGGTGTGAAAACTTTTTAAAAACGGAAATTCAACATTTTGTGTTTAAATTGTGAATTTTTATAAAATCACTTTAAATAAATAAAATTAAAATAAAAAAATAAAAATTACAATCAAAGACTTACGCTATTAATAATGCTACAACAACTAAAACCGTTACAAAAACAAAACAAAAACAAACAATTCAACAAAACATAACAAGTAGTCTTCTTACTTGACTAAAGTTTACTGATGATTTTTCATTTGCTTATTTTCTCGTTAAATAGATTGCCTGCAAAAATGTGACCACCTATTTACCTATCTGATCCTTTGATTGGTATTAGCTGACCTTCGCGACATTCAACATCATTAAAACCAAGTTGCACTAACGTGTGTGCTCAGCCATTGACCCGATCTTCTATAATTTCTTCAGAAGGATGTTACATTTTGGATACATTAATAATTTTTAATCATTTACATAAATTATTGTAATACTGACAATGAATTTTTATCTGATCATTTTTAAAACTACTAAAATTATATGATACTTTTATTGGTAAATCGCCAAATTATTAACAAATTATTGCGCACTACACATTCTTGTTTTTTAGAAAAAAAAAACACTTCACTAGATCATATATGGTTTGAGCCATTTCAATCTTCAGGATATCATGTCAATAAAATTGCCAATTTTTAAAAATTCTAACATTTTTTAATGTTATATAGTAATCAATGGAAAGAGTATTTTGAGGAATTACTAGGAGCAGACAACAAAGTTCAGGACATTAACAAAAAAAAGGATGCAATAATAGAAAATAAAGACATTGTAACACTAAAAGAATTACAGGAAATAATAGATGAATTGAAAAATGGAAAATCTCCAGGAATTGATAAATTAACATCAGAAATGTTCAAGAATTTAGGGGAAACAGGAACAAAAATATTATTGAAAATATACAACACTGCTTGGAGTGAAGAACAGATTCCAGAAGATTGGAAGACAGCCTTAATAGTTCCAATATATAAAAAGGGGGATAGACAAGACTGCAATAATTATAGAGGAATAAATCTACTTAGTACAGCAATGAAAGTCTACGAGAATATTATAGACAGTAAGCTAAGACCACTGATAGAAAATACTCTCGAAGAATCGCAAAGTGGATTTAGAAGAGGGCGAAGCATACAAGACCACATATTTACGGTGAAACAGATAATTGATAAGTTCTCACAACAAGAAAAAGAGGTATATATGGGATTTATAGATATGGAAAAAGCTTTTGACAAAGTACCAAGGGAGAAGTTATGGAAAGTACTAGGAGGAAGGGGGGTAAACTACAAAATAATAGACATAATCAAAAACATTTACAAAAATAATAGAAATTGTGTAATATACAAAAATAAAGCATCAGAATCATTTTCAACACAAGAAGGATTAAGGCAAGGAGGGGGACTAAGTCCATTATTATTTACAATTTTTATTGATGAAATAATTAAAAAATCGTCAATCAAAATGGCAAAACTACACGTTGGATACAGACATTTAGGAAGAGTGGATATATCAGAAGCAGCTTTTGCAGATGATTTAATAATTATGGCAGGGAAAGAGAAGGATTTACAAAAGAATATGGAAATATGGAGCACGGTATCTGAAGAATTTGGAATGACAGTTAATCAAAGCAAAACCAAAGTTATGGTTATAGGACCGCAACAAAAACATTTGAATATACAATTAGATGGAATAAAAATTGAGCAAGTTAGAAGATATAAATACTTGAGAGTAGAAATAGAAGAAAATGGAACGCAGGAAGTCGAAATTACCAATAGAGTACAAAAAACGATGAAACTTTAACACACGATGAATTCGACATTTATAAATAAAAAAGAGATTTCCAAGAAAACGAAGTTAAATGTATTTAAAACAATTTACCGGCCAATATTAATATTCGGATGTGAATCTTGGGTATTAACAAAGAGACAAAAGAGTCGAATACAAGCAGTTGAGATGAAGTATCTCAGGCGAGTTAAAGGAGTCACAAAGAAAGACATACTAAGAAATACGAAAATAAGAGAAGACCTTGACATAGAATCAACACTTAAATTTATTGAAAAGAGACAATTAAGCTGGTGGGGACATTTACAAAGAATGAACGATACAAGACCAGTTAAAAAAGTATGGCAATCAAAAATACAAAAAAGAACGAAAAAGGGAAGACCAAAACAAACATGGGATGGTGTTATGGTAGGCATACTACAAGAAAAAGGAAAAACATGGACAGAGGCAGAAACAATGGCAAAAGATAAAAAACAATGGGCTAAATTTGTACATGAATAAAATTCTATCTGGACCAAAGCATCGATGAAAAAATGGATATATGTCTTAAGCATAATACGATGTAGTTGAAACAAGTATAATTGTAAAAGTATACCCTACACCATACACTATGGTAATTGGGTTTTTGATAATATATATATATATAAGAGTTATATATATATATATATATATATATATATATAATATATATATATATAATATATATATACATAATATATATATAGTAATCAAAGGACTATGCTTCCATCTTATGGAAAATAAAAGACCACTCAAATGCGGATATTTTGATACCAACTTATTCGTCTTGAAAAATAGAACATTTGATAACATTGCGCCAATGTTGTAATTTAATTAATAAACCCACAAAATCAGTTCATTTGTCAGAAATTTTCGATTCGATTACAAAATCTAACCATTCAATAGGACTCCACCTGCTGCGGTGAAACAGAGTCGGACTTGTGAATATAGTTGTACATACGATGAATACCAGTTTCGTTGAAACAAAATAATAGGATTATATTTTTCAGTTGTATAAAGATATGATAGATTGCAATCAAATTATGTAAAAAAGGTACATCTCTCAAGTGACAATCTAACATCTTTACATAAGTTTGTCATTTTGTAATAGCAGTTTATTATAACGTTTTCTATATTATAATAGGTACATTTAATAACACTGACCGACACGTATTTCGTAAACAATTCCGGTACAAACGAATTCCCGTCAGGATTCTTAATGACTATAAAATACACATGAGTTCCCGTCCGACACTTGCAGGTATCTTAATCCCGCACTCGAATTGCCGTCCAGTTTATTTAATCCGCTTCCAGGTAAACTAAATAGTTTTGAAAATTCCAGTAAATCGTAATACCTATTCGTAATCCTGAATTCTAATGAAAAAGTTAAATGACCTACTGGGGTGGCTAGGGGGTCTGTCAGTACGAGTTGCTATGAATATATTTTTCTATTATATTAAGTTGTCATTTTCGAAACGGCAGTTTATTAATATACATATTTCCGAACGTTTGTTGTCGTACGCTATATTGATACACAAAATGCTTGAAGAAATACTAAGTAAAAAGGGTAAACCCTTTCTGGTTAGGTTATATGTTAGGTTAGGTTAGGTTAGCTTCTTTACATGTATGTATTTATGACTCAGTTCAGTAGTAGTATGCAATAAAATTGTAGAATTAAAATTCCGTATTTTATTCCAATAATGATATCATATAAAATAATATCGTGTAATAGTGCCAAACATAAGACATTTATAACTATTTCTTATTTCATACATCTGAAAACGGACCTCCATTGAAACTTTTACTGTTCACTTATTACAATTTGCAATAAATACATAGCTAGATATCAGATGATTCATAGAATTTACCGTAATTACCATAAACACCTTTTAGACAGGTCAGTTTTCACCCTGACGGGAACTCGAGTGACGGCTTAACGTATCCTAATTATGGAACAGGTAGACTGGTTGACTGTAGTTGACGCTGCTGATCGAACTATACCTAATCATGAAGAAATATAATGTTGCAAATTAGATTTCAGTTAACGGTGCTTTTTATTTCACTCATCGCCATCAAAATATATATAACACAAAAACCGGCTTCGGCTATCAAAAAAATACAAAAATTAAACAAAACCCGGCTTCGGCTAACAAAAAAATTCAAAAATTAAACAAAACCCGGCTTCGGCCATCAAAAAAATTTAATAAAGCAAAAAGGAGACTTTAGCTATAAAAAATGTTAAATTTCGTTACTGAGTGTTCAATTTTTTAAGGGTGTTTCACCTGATAACATCCATAAATGGTTTATTTGCACTGTAGCTCCAACCATTGAAAATAGATATATAATATGACATATCAGGTGAATGAGAATTAAAAAAGGAAACGAAAAACGTCAAAATATACAGGGTGTCCCATTTAAAACAACATAGGTTTGCATTATATTTCCTTCGTGAGCCCCCTAACAAAAAAATTCTGTACGCCACTGAACTCTTTAATATTATATCTATCAAAAGTTTCAATAACGCTTTTTTATGTTTTTCTTAATTAAGAAGTTATAGTACCTTGTAGTTTTCGACAGTTTTCAATAATCGCCCTGTATCTTCCAACTGCAGGGAGTTACTAAAGATGTAATTAGGCTATCGTTACTTTAACAAAAAAAGAAGTCATCACATCTTAAATGCTTTTCTTCTATCTCTTCTAGTTTACGAGATACCCTGCAAAACACACAAATTTGGGACACCCTGTACAAAATAACACAGAATAATGTACCTACACATAGCCATAATATGGAAGAATTAGGAATAATATACAAAGCGACTACCTATTACAAATTTTTTTCAATAGGAAGTGTCTACAGATATACACAATATACAGTGTCTACCATCAGAAACTTAACCCTACTAATTTGGAGCACTATAGGGCATGTCAAAATAATCCAAATAATTGTTTATCCTCAGGGCGACTGTCATTAGTGTCAACTTGTCAGTTGATGGACATGCCCTATTATCGATTCATACTTTTTAAACGACAATCGCTTAGAATGACCAAAGGAAAGTATTGAACAACTTTTGACCAGTTATTAGAATAAAACAATGTAAAAAGTAAAAAAAATTTTCTAGGACTACCACTGTCGAGGTTAATCCAATTGATTTAATAAATGTAAATAGCCCATTTTTAAGCTTAGAAGACACTTTGATTTTATAGATATTTATATGTTTTTTATTAACAATAAAAATTATGTAAATATGGTTAGATATTCTAATGAATGAATAAATATCTATTAATTGAAATGGACTATTTTATAGATATCGAATAATGGATTTATACTATTAACGCCTTACAAAGTTTTGAAAATATTTTCAAAAACAATGACCGTTCAGTTAGAAGAAACAACTACTTTTAGGGCTATATACTCCGATAGACATTGAATTACACTTTTGAGTTAAAACGGGGTCGGATCTACAAGATTTAACCCCTTACTGCATGAATTATTTGTTCTTTATGAAAAAAATGGACTAGGTGGAAAAAAATATCAGGATTACCGTAAAAATATTTAAAAAATTCTTTATCAACTATTTTTTTTGGTTTTTCGTATTTTTTTTATATGTCAGATATGGCACAATATGCAGTAATGTTACAAAACATCAAAATAATGTAGGTATAAACAAATAAATCAACGAAAACTTATTCAGTATGGAACTTGTAAAAGCAGTTTCTGTCTTTGTTTAAGCAAAGAAAAACACCACATTTTTCACACGTTATATACAGTGTGGAAACCACTTATGGAATAAAATTCTTTATGTCATTATTTTAGAAAATTATAAAAAATGCCGAGACACGACAACTTTTGAATTGAGTTGTGCGTTATGTAAATATAAATTTAAATGTACAGGGTGATTCACGCAAGTATGCCATAGTCGGTGTTGTTTTTTTTTAATGAAACACCCTGTATATTTGCATATTTTTGAAATCCCCTTAATGAACCGATTTCAACAAACTAAATAATGTATGGTCAATTATGAATTATACAGGGTGAAATTTTTATTTTTACAGTTATTAAACACATACATAAAATACCTGATGTATTTGATTTTAATACATTAAAATAAATGCTCAAAATGTTCTCCACCTAGTTGTTGGCAATAGCACTGTATCCTATAGAACTCCTCCTTAACTTTGTTTAAAGTTTGAGGTGAAATATTCCGTATTTCTGTAGTTATCCTGTCTTTGAGGTCTACAATGCTAGTTGGTTGTGTTGCATATACTTTGTTCTTGAGATAAGCCCACAGAAAAAAATCTAACGGCGTAAGGTCTGGCGATCTAGCTGGCCACTCAATAGTACCTCTTCGTCCAATCCATTTATTGGGGAAGATTTCATCTATATAAGTTCTTACCATTAAAGCATAATGGGGTGTTGCCCCGTCTTGCTGGAACCAAACATTTTCATTCGGTAAGCTAGGATCTATTGCGTTGGGATATAAGTTTGCCAACGCAGGAATAACTTCATTTCTAAGCATATTTAAATATTTTTCATCTGTCAAATTTCCATCTATAAATATAGGACCAATAATATGGTCGCCTATGATACCGGCCCAAACGTTCACCTTTTGAGGGTACTGAGTATGTGTCTCACGCATCCAATTAGGATTCTCTGCTGACCAATGACTACAGTTCTGTCGGTTTACCTCTCCATTCAATGTGAATGTTGATTCGTCAGAAAAAAGAATGGTACCAAGAGCTATCTCATTTCTGTTCAGCTTATTCATCAATCTTTCGCAGAAATCCATTCTACGATCTGGATCGTCTTCTGCTAACTCCTGCACAAAAGTTAATTTGTAGGGATGAAGTTTTTCTTTATGAAGACATCTTAGAACAGTTGTATGACTAACATTATTTTCACGGGCAATTTGACGTGTACTTGAAGTTGGATTCTCTTCGACACTTAACAAAATATCCACTCTCAGATCATCTTCAACGAAGTGTGGTTTTCTTTTCAATGGTTTGACATGTCCAAGTTCTCTGAATTGTGCATGAATTTTAGACACAGTACTTTGTGAAATATTAGGCAATTCGGGATACCTGTGATTAAATAAGTTTGCCACTTCAACTTGACTTCTGCAGTTATCCCCGTACCCGATCATCATTAAAATCTCAATTCGGTGAGTATCAGTTAAATATTTCATTGTTATGTCGACAAGGAAAGAGTGTTTGACAAAGATTTTACTTTTTCAGTATAAACTGTCAACACATCAACAACTGACAGAATAGAAAACAATCCACATTATTTACCGATTTTGTCTAATTATTGGCGTTTTTAGGCAATTTTTAGGTATTTATGATAAAATTCATGGTTTTGGTTCAGGTTTTGTTTAATATACAAATACGTCTAATAATTAGTTAGTTTAGATTTTTGATAAATCCATATTTAGCTAATTTAAAAAAGTACCAATATTTCAAGTGTAATAAATTATTAATTTTAAAATTTCACCCTGCATAATTCATAATTGACCATACATTATTCAGTTTGTTGGAATCGGTTCATTAAGAGGATTTCAAAAATATGCAAATATAAAGGGTGTTTCATTAAAAAAAAACAACACCGACTATGGCATACTTGCGTGAATCTCCCTGTACATTTAAATTTATGTTTACATAACGCACAACTCAATTCAAAAGTTGACGTGTCTCGGCATTTTTTATAATTTTCTAAAATAATGACATAAAGAATTTTATTCCATAAGTGGTTTCCACACTGTATATAAAAATTGATCATGGCTCTCTAAAGAATACTTTTAACGTTATCAACGATTGGAATTGTTTATTTACATGCCACCAGTCATACACCGACCTTAACTGTCATGTACTGACTCTGATAAGCATTAAGTAAGTTGTTATAGTCTGTTCATACTTATATTGAAGTCACTCAAACGGATTAGTAGCCATAAATAATGAATTAAATCATATTTATGGTCTGCTTTTCATGGTTTAAAATACCTGTATTAACAAACGATCATAAAATAATTAAGCCTCACTAAAAATCAAGATAATTGGATACTCTTCTAGTAGGGTTATTGTTCTAAGGTATTAATCTAAATCAAAACTAATAACCCACATGGTGTTGGATAAAAAAAAACCGTATGTGACAGTTATATTAATCAAAAACGGCAAATGCTACAAATATAACTATTAGCATCTGGTTCGTCATCTGAACACTCCTCGCGCATTCAGGCATCACTTTTTATACACATAATTTATTTTTCGTGACAAGTTTTTGGATTTCGTTTTGTCTTCTTCTTCATTTTCTTTTAGATGATTTTATGATTAGACTTCCTCCTCTGGAACTTTTTGTAAGGGTGGATGCCATGATGGCGATTCTCAAGCTATCAAATAAGTAAAATAAGTTATATATTTTGATATATTTAATACCATATTCATAGTGATGTTCAGAGGTTAGCCGTGGTCGTATACCACCTACCCTAGCAAAAGAATATATTTCAACAGTAGTAAGCGATATTAAGGAAAATAAATTAATTTTTTTCTTGATTACTAAAATTCGTGCAATATTTATTTTTGTTTGCTCTCTAGTGATTTTCTGCTTTTTAAGTACGTACTTAAAAATATTTCCACAATCTTTCTGTCGGGTACGTCTTAATATTCCTAGAAATAAAGTTTTACTGCTTGGCGTTGTTTCTGCAAAAATAAAGTCACACATTAACCTTATAATATCCACAACTTTGCATTCTCATCTGTCAAAATTAAGTAAATTTTATGACTGCGTATTTCCTGTGCAATAATTTTCTAATATCTTGGTTAATTTGGCGTGAACTTTGAAAGTTCGTTAAATAGAAAAAAACGTGAGTGAAAATATTCAAAACAACAACTAAAGCTAGATACGATGTTGTTGATTTTTTTCCATAATTGTTCATTATTTGAGAGTGTGTATCTGAAATTTGAGCTCAAAATTCCCATTATTGTAGGCTCTATTATTTTTTGACTAAACGCTTGTATCTTCGAGTAAAACATAACCGCACTTAACTTTCAAAATCGGAACCCAGTTTTCTCAGACACTTTTATATATGGAAATCCACTAATTCGACCCCGTAGATGACGAAAATGCCTATGAAAAGTTTCTAAAGTCCATAGTTTCAATTTTTTCTTTTTTCGAATTTTCGCACTTCTCACTTTCACATACCCTCGTATACAAAATATCGTAGATACGATATTGTTAATTTTTCTCCATAACTATTCATCATTTGAGACTGTGTAACTGAAATTTGTGCTCGAAATTCCCATTATTATAGGCTCTATTATTTTTGGACTAAACGCTTGTATTTTCGAGTAAAACATAACCGCACTTTCAAATTTTCAAAATCGGAACCAAGTTTTCTCAGACACTTTTATATATGGAAATCCACTAATTGGATCCCGTAGATGACGAAAATTCCCATAAAAAGTTTCTTAAGTCCATAGTTAAATTTTTTCCTTTTTTCGAATTTCCGCATTTCTCACTTTAGCATATTCTCGTATACAGAATATCATAGATACGATGTTGTTGATTTTTTTCCATAATTGTTCATTATTTGAGAGCCTGTAACTGAAATTTGAGCACGAAATTCCCATTATTATACGCTCTATTATTTTTTGACTAAACGCTTGTATGTTCGAGTAAAACATAACCGCACTTCCAAATTTTCAAAATCGGATCCAAGTTTGCTCAGACACTTTTATATATTGAAATCCACTAATTCGACCCCGTAGATGTCGAAAATGCCCATAGAAAGTTTCTAAAGTCCATAGTTGAAATTTAGCTTTTTTCGAATTTCTGCACTTCTCATTTTCGCATACCCTCGTATACAAAATATGGTAGATACGATATTGTTAATTTTTCTCCATAACTATTCATCATTTGAGACTGTGTAACTGAAATTTGTGCTCGAAATTCCCATTATTATAGGCTCTATTATTTTTTGACTGAACACTTGTATTTTCGAGTAAAACATAACCGCACTTTCAAATTTTCAAAATCGTAACCAAGTTTTCTCAGACACTTTTATATATGGAAATCCGCTAATTCGACCCCGTAGATGACGAAAATGCCCATGAAAAGTTTCTAAAGTCCATAGTTAAAATTTTGCTTTTTTCAAATTTCCGTACTTCTCACTTTCGCATACCCTCGTATACAAAATATAGTAGATACGATGCTGTTGATTATTTTCCATAATTGTTCATTATTGGAGAGTGTATATCTCAAATTTAAGCTCGAAATTTCACTAAACAAGTTACCAATAAATGTTTAGTAAAAATGCTACAAATACGTTGTAATTTTTTTTAACTTCATTAAAATAAATTGTATAGTAAATTTATAATACAACATATTGAAATTACAAAACATTTTTGATAAAATATGTTTGAAAAGTTGCAACATAGGTGTTGTAATATTACTAAACAAATTACCGATAGATGTTTAGTAAAATGCTACAATATATTTGTGATTTGTTTAAACTTAGTTGGAATGAATCGTGTTATAAAATTACAAAACTGAATTTTATTAATACGTTGGTGTTGTGCGTAAAAACTTCCAACGTTTTTTTTTGTAAAATTACTACAGAAATTTTTAGCAGTGTGGATATGAAACAAAATACGACAATGTTTGTGCTAAACGCGTCCATGAATGTATTTTCAGTTGAATAAACAATTTTCATGAAAAATTTAAAGACAAATGTTTTCCACTCTTTATATTCTAATGATTTATAAGAAATACTTAATAAATGTGTATTTTGAGAAACGAGAGACATTAAAAAAGTTATCAATGTTTTTATTACGTGATAGTAATGAAGTATTTCAAAAATTAAAGTAACATAGTGAAATTTTATTGATTTATGCAACAATTTAAAAATTTATTAATGAAGTTATCCTAATACTAATCTCTAATATTCTTCCTCAAGAGACTCAAGCGCAATCGTAGATACGAAATATGGCACAATGTAAGTGTACCCACTCCTTTTATGGACAGTGCTCACCTAGATAGCTTGTCTGTCTGTCAAATTTGACATGTACAATCAAAATTTTGTATGTGACTGTCTAGTTGCGGTAATGGCTAGAAAGAAAAAAACCCGCCCGAACCAAACGTGATTCTAAAAAGTGCGCCAAACAAAGTTTACCCAAATCTCCAGAAAAACCAAAATCCTTCAAAACCGAAAAAATTCACATGCGATACCAAAAATGTAACGAAATTTCGATGCTGCGTCAAATGCTACTGAATATGTCAAGACAAATTTTTAACTTATGAAGAAATAACGAAATATCTAAATAGTATGGTAAATATGTGGGAACCCCGAAAGATTACAACTAGTGGAAATCGCAATCATAGATAAGAAGTATAGCACAATGTAAGTGTACTACTTTTATGGACAGTGCTCACTCAGATAGCTTCTCTGTCTGTCAAATCTGACATCTTCAATCAAAATTTTGTAAGTGACTGTCTAGTTGCGGGAATGGCTAGAAAGAAAAAAACCGACCCCAACCAAACGTAAGATTAAAAAGTGCTCCAAACAAATTTTACCCAAATCTCCATTTTACCAAAATCCTTCAAAACCGAAAAAGTTCACATGCGATACCAAAAATGTAACGAAATTTCGATGCTGCGTCAAATGCTACGGAAAATGTCACGACAAATTTTTAATTTACGAAGAAATAACGAAATATCTAAATGGTATGGTAAATATGTGGGAACCCCGAAAGATTACAACTAGTGGAAATCGGAACATCTTTAGAAGGAAGACCGATATATCTATCTTGATGATTCAAGCTGTCAAGAAAAAATGTCTACTTTAATAGAGGCTGGTTCTGATGGGTCTGATGGCTAAGCGAAATTTATATTGTTAGTTATAAAATCTAGGAGATTCAGAGCTGAAGCAATTGCTAAGCGATCTTAGTAAAATAGGAAAGTCATTGGTCAAATTCACCGAATCGTCCTTTGTTCTGTTATTGATACTATTATCATAAGCATCTGGGTTTGAACACGTAGTGAGCATGTACTTCATAGTTTTGGATAAATTTATATTGTTAGTGATAAAATCTACGAGATACAGAGCTGAAGCAATCGCAAATCAAAGAGCACGCTTCTCTATAGAATCTCTCTTTAATTTCCGGAAACATCGAAAACCAACATCTGACTCCTTCTATGGCAATTTTTCCATCGTCCATCCAGACAATTTATACGTCTAGGTCGATGAAATCTATTGCAGCACCCTTTTCACATGGAACGCGAAGGCATTGACACAATTAGGAAAGTTATTGGTCAAATTCTACGAATCGTTCTTTGTTCTGTTATTGATACTATTATCATAAGCATCTGGGTTTGAACACGGAGTGAGCATGTAATTCATAATTTGGCTAAATTTATATTGTTAGTTATAAAATATACAAGATGCAGATCTTAAGCAATCGCTAAGCGAGCTTAGCTATAGTTTCAGCTCTGTATCTCGTCGATTTTATCACTAACAATATAAATTTAGCCAAAACTATGAATCACATTATCATTCCGTGTTCAAACCCAGATGCTGATGATAATAGTAATCAATAACAGACAAAGGACTATTCGTTGAATTTGACCAATAACTTTCCTATTTTACTAGGCGCTAACTGCATGGACGATATCAGTAACGAAGAATTTTTTAAAGCCATTGGAAAATGGAGAAGAAATCTACAATTCGGTGCTCCATCTACAAAAGCTATTTACTCGGTAATCCGCTTTCAATAAAATTGTTTGTATCGCTACAAGTCTAGTGTGCCCTTTTGGTTTTTGTACACGATAAATATTTGACGAAGTCAAGATTAAAAATGCTGCTGTGTCTGCTCAAGCTGTTATGAAACGAATCCAGGTCGAAGTGGGATCGTTCTATGATGTTTCCGGTATATTATTTCGGTCCGTTATAAATTTTTTGAGATGTCAATGCAAGCAAATCAAATTTACTTATATTTTAAATATATGTAACAATTTAGGTAATAAAAATAAGTGCAATTAGATTTGTTTAATTTTTTTAAGGGGGTGTACATTCGAGCAAGAAAACAGTCAGTGATAATATATGTTTTAAATGTAAAGTAATTTCCATCATAAAAAAGTTTTGATGAGGTTAAAACAAAAAGCCGCAATCAACTTTTTGATTTGTAACGCAATTTAAAGAAGTATTCGATTTTCGAATAAAACATAACCGCACTTTCACCTGCATATTCATGAAAATTTTATGTTTTTTTTATACAGTGTGGAAACCACTTATGGAATAAAATTCTTTATGTCATTATTTTAGAAAATTATAAAAAATGCCGAGACACGTCAACTGTTGAATTGAGTTGTGCGTTATATAAACATAAATTTAAATGTACAGGGTGATTCACGCAAGTATGCCATAGTCGGTGTTGTTTTTTTTTAATGAAACACCCTGTATATTTGCATATTTTTGAAATCCCCTTAATGAACCCATTTCAACAAACTAAATAATGTATGGTCAATTATGAATTATACAGGGTGAAATTTTTATTTTTACAGTTATTAAACACATACATAAAATACCTGATGTATTTGATTTTGATACATTAAAATAAATGCTCAAAATGTTCTCCACCTAGTTGTTGGCAATAGCACAGTATCCTATAGAACTCCTCCTTAACTTTGTTTAAAGTTTGAGGTGAAATATTCCGTATTTCTGTAGTTATCCTGTCTTTGAGGTCTACAATGCTAGTTGGTTGTGTTGCATATACTTTGTTCTTGAGATAAGCCCACAGAAAAAAATCTAACGGCGTAAGGTCTGGCGATCTAGCTGGCCACTCAATAGTACCTCTTCGTCCAATCCATTTATTGGGGAAGATTTCATCTAAATAAGTTCTTACCATTAAAGCATAATGGGGTGTTGCCCCGTCTTGCTGGAACCAAACATTTTCATTCGGTAAGCTAGGATCTATTGCGTTGGGATATAAGTTTGCCAACGCAGGAATAACTTCATTTCTAAGCATATTTGAATATTTTTCGGCTGTCAAATTTCCATCTATAAATATAGGACCAATAATATGGTCGCCTATGATACCGGCCCAAACGTTCACCTTTTGAGGGTACTGAGTATGTGTCTCACGCATCCAATTAGGATACTCTGCTGACCAATATCTACAGTTCTGTCGGTTTACCTCTCCATTCAATGTGAATGTTGATTCGTCAGAAAAAAGAATGGTACCAAGAGCTATCTCATTTCTGTTCAGCTTATTCATCAATCTTTCGCAGAAATCCATTCTACGATCTGGATCGTCTTTTGTTAACTCCTGCACAAAAGTTAATTTGTAGGGATGAAGTTTTTCTTTATGAAGACATCTTAGGAACAGTTGTATGACTAACATTATTTTCACGGGCAATTTGACGTGTACTTGAAGTTGGATTCTCTTCGACACTTAACAAAATATCCACTTCCACATCATCTTCAACGAAGTGTGGTTTTCTTTTCAATGGTTTGACATGTCCAAGTTCTCTGAATTGTGCATGAATTTTAGACACAGTACTTTGTGAAATATTAGGCAATTCGGGATACCTGTGATTAAATAAGTTTGCCACTTCAACTTGACTTCTGCAGTTATCCCCGTACCCGATCATCATTAAAATCTCAATTCGGTGAGTCTCAGTTAAATATTTCATTGTTATGTCGACAAGGAAAGAGTGTTTGACAAAGATTTTACTTTTTCAGTATAAACTGTCAACACATCAACAACTGACATAGAAAAGAATCCACATTATTTACCGATTTTGTCTAATTATTGGCGTTTTTAGGCAATTTTTAGGTATTTATGATAAAATTCATGGGCGTAGCAGGTTTTGTTCAATATACAGATACGTCTAATAATTAGTTAGTTTAGATTTTTGATAAATCCATATTTAGTTAATTTAAAAAAGTACCATTATTTCAAGTGTAATAAATTATTAATTTTAAAATTTCACCCTGTATAATTCATAATTGACCATACATTATTCAGTTTGTTGGAATCGGTTCATTAAGAGGATTTCAAAAATATGCAAATATACAGGGTGTTTCATTAAAAAACAACAACACCGACTATGGCATACTTGCGTGAATCACCCTGTACATATAAATTTATGTTTACATAACGCACAACTCAATTCAAAAGTTGACGTGTCTCGGCATTTTTTATAATTTTCTAAAATAATGACATAAAGAATTTTATTCCATAAGTGGTTTCCACACATATGACTTTCCACCACAGGAATATTTGCACCCTTGCCGATTATCACACCATATTGATCTCTTCGAAACTCTTGGATGGGAAAATCTGATGTTGGGCCCCCTTTTTTCTTGTTTTGCAAGTTATCCATGACTCCACTGGGACGGCCTCTTTTCTTTGTTGAGCTGGCTTTATTGAATTTATACAAGCACTCTGCAACGGCCATTTTGAAATCTGTCAGAGGTAAATCTTTGAACTCGTTTTCTCTTCTTCTCCAAAGTATCCATGCATTGACAACCATCAAATCAATAATATGAAAAAATATCCACATGTACCATTCTTTGATCTCAGTTTGATCCTATAGTATCCCAGCATGGAGTCCCAAGAGATCAACTCCTCCCATATATTTGTTGTAAATTATTACAGCCTTTGGCTATGATTGTTATCCTTTTTTGAAAATCGTCAAACCTCAACTGTTGGTGTACCTACTGCCGGCATATGTAGACAAAATGTTTACCAATTTGTTGTCATACCATGAAACAACAGATATTTTTGTGCAATCAATTGTGGCGACTTTCTCCAGCATCGCTCCTCGGACATTCTTTTCCAGTTCATTCTCCTTTGGCATATTGCTGTTTGGCACTGTGTTTATTCTAACCGTTCCAAGCGGTAACATACCGTTTTGTGCCAAGTAAATCACCAGTTATCAAAAAATAGTTTGTGATTTATGTGCCTTGGAACAGTTTGTGTTAGCAGAAGAACTACGCTTGACCTCAATTCCAGATCAAGAAAGCCATTGGGAAGAATGTTGGTTTGAGTTCCTGAGAAAATCCGCTGACACCACTAAGAACAAACCTTATATTCCTATTTGTGAGGTTTTTTTTGGGATTATAATCCCAAAATGATTTACGTAGTGGGATCTTTCTTGATTCTAACTTTTGATCGTTTGGAAGATTTATTTCTATCTCTGCTTGCTATTTTACACCTTTGGAAATTCTTATTTCATTTCCTGGATTTCCTGACAGTTCGAGATTGAGGAATTTCTGTTTTTTTGCCTAAATAATAAGAATTGTGGTTATTTTTTTGATATATTCAGTTGGAAACACTTTTTAGTTATTGTAAAATAATCGAAGAGTATTTGGGAAGTGTGCCAGGAAAAAGGGATGAAATGAAAAGTGGTGCAACTTTTAAAACTAAGCGAGTAAGTATAAAATTTAATTTAGCCATAAAAAGCAGAATAATTATGTTAAACACTAAGCTTGATAATATGCTTTTTGGCATATTCAGTACAAATCGGTAGTCTTGGGAATCCTCAGAATCCCAAAGCTGTTTACAACAAAGTATTGTGATGGAATTCATAATTACTCGTATAATGGAAGATTTCAAGTAGCGATGGGTGAAATAAGGTGTGGAGATTTGGAAAGAAATAAGATTAAGCATACTCGCAGAAATTTATCAGGAATTTCTCATCAATTTGGTAATTTTTGTGGTTAAAAACATTTTTAACCGTTTTACTGCACAATTTTGCTACTTCGGAACTGAATTTATTTTAGTTAACTCCCGCTTTGTTTCTCTTAACATCTCTAATAAAATTGTAAAATTGATGCTTCACCATGTAATGTTTTTGTTTTTTATTTAAACAGTTTTTACTTGTGGGATATATTATACACACTATCTATTTATTTAAAGAAACACACACACTGTATTGAACTTAATTTATATACACACTATACTCAACGTCTACTAATTTATTTACACTCGGTATATTAGTTCTAATTTATTTTCACCACTTGGATATTACCCTATTTATCTGCACTATTTAATTCACTAATTCTTCCGAACTAACTGTTTGTCTTCGTTTCACTAATTGTTTCGAACTGGCTAACTAACTGTTTACGCACTCAATAACCCGCGTATATATAGTCCTTATCTGTTCTGGAAAACTCTAGTGCCTTCGGCGCTTGGGCTATGCACGAACGAAACGAATGTTCGAGTACATTCTAACGCAAGGGGAGAATACCGGCGCAGCCACCAAAATTTACAGTCGGGGGACAGGGCCGGCTTTGAGTTGGTGACCTCGTAACAGCCACTTTTTGATGTTTGAATTTTATAGCGTTCTTGTTTTTCTTCATGTTTGATAACCTTTGCGATTTACTGGCAATTTCCAATTTTTTTGGTGCCATAATCTTGACTGCATTACAATTATTTCACCTAAAAATACTTCAATTTGACAGTGACATCATTTATTGTGGCCCCACTAGGAAAGTAAAAATTATCGGTAATTCAATACGGAGTGGAAAAATAATAAATTGAATTTAGAAATAAAAAAATTGATAAATTGGCAAAAAAAAAGGTATAAAAAGTGAGATTTCTATAAGAAAAACACACAATATCCTGCCAGTACTCTCCAATTTGTCAATACAAAATAAGTGTAAGTGGTTTAAAATTAAAAAACATTATTTGTGAATCCGCACAGAAATTTGAAAATACCATTTGTAAAAAAAGCATTAATCGGATGCAGCTGGATTGTTACAATTTCTACCATTTAAACATTAGCAGAACTTTATAAATTCAATAAAACAAACCGAATTTTCTACACAATTTTATTCTTATTTTAACAGAAATTTATATGTTGGTCTACCGTTGAATACAATGTCTTTACTCATGGAATTTAAACATTTACTCTTTAAAAAAAAGGTACATTTTGATTTAGGGGGAGATATATTATAAAAGCAATATTTAGATTTTCTGCGTACTTGAAAAAAATTTTGATTTGTCATGGTGAAGTGTAGTAATGTCAGTGTCAAATGGTATCCCATAAATTATTTCCTTCCTATTAATTTTGACCAATCGCTATCAAGAATTGGTATGTCAAATATAAATTTTAAGTGGAAAAATTACTTAACAACTGTCAACTTAGCTGTCAACAGTTTTTCCGGAAAAAAAATTGAAAAAATTTCATGCAAGTTTGACTAACAATACTCCTGTAACCTACAATAATTGTAATTTTTATATTAATTGTAATTTGAAATGAGTTTGAAGTAATTACCTTTCCTAGCTTGAAAGTTATATTGTTCTTATTATTTTAATTAAAAAAAATGTATTAAAATAAAATGTTTATTTAACTCAGGAAATAATCTTACCAAGTATCACTCGTGCATCTAATTTTTCCTGTGGAAAAATTGCATGGAACACTCGTTTCTAAGTAATTTGTTTCAACAAATTACTTAGAAATTCGTTTTTCCGAATTTTTCCGGAAAAATTAAATGCACTAGGGATATTACCCCCGAATATTTAGTAAAAGTAGATACTTTAACAGGAATTCAAAAATATAATTAATAATAAGAAGAGAAAAGGAATTTTTCAAAAATGACAAAATAGTATATTTCATTACCAGAAAATAGGCTTTTCCCGTGTACGCGCGACGGGAAGTCGTGCAAGCATGGAAATAGTATATTATGCAGCTAGTGGGGAAAGTTCAACTTTTCCTACAGACTATACTTTTTCTACAACTGCACAAATTTAAATAATACAAGTGAAGTAACTTAATATTTATTTTTATGGTTAGTAAAACAAAAAGAAAAGGTGAGCGGTCGTCGAACCGCCGATAGAAGCTTGCTTCTTATGCACAATAGAATGACCATTTTTGACCATTTTTCAAAAATTTTGAGAATTTTTGACAATTATTGACCATTTTTTCAAAATTTTTGACAATTTTTGACTATTCTCTTAAATTTTAACAATTATTGACCATTTTTGACAATTATACACCAATTTTGACAGTTTTGACAATTTTTCAAAAATGTTGACCATTTTAGACCATTTTTCTAAATTTTAACAATTATTGACCATTTTTGACAATTTTTCAAAAACTTTGACCATTTTTCAAAAAGTTTGACAATTTTTTACAATAGGCACTAAGAATAACTGAAATAATGATTTGAAATCATTGTATAGATTACAAAGATTCTATAGCAATCACTAATTTTTACATTACAATTCTGATTATATTTATTTTAGTAAAAATATAAATACAAAATATGACAATCCGCCATCTTAGCTAAAACACCGATCACAAACGTGTGACGTCAACCTTTTGTGTATCGTTCAAACTTTTATCGTATTTTCTGGTTTTGCATAGTTTAAATGATATTTACTCGTTATAGAATTCATGACTATCACACAAAATAACTAAAACTAGTAATCAAATACATTTTTAATTTGCAAACTGTGAAATATTTTTGAAGTATTTACAGATGTGTGATGTCATAGAGACGCCATTACTATTCTAACGTTTTGGCGCGAAATTTGAATTGTATTTTAAAAAAGTGAATTTCTCCTTTAAAACCATTATTTTTTCAAAACCAAAAATTTTTTTGAATAAAGCTTATGCGTGCAAACATCGTGGAGCTGTTTTCCGAAATTAGTCATCATGCCTATTATTGACCATTTTTTCAAATTTTAAGAATATTGACCAATTTTGACAGTTTTGACAACTATGGATGATTTTAGACAATTTTTCAAAAATTTTGACCATTTTAGACCATTTTTCCAAATTTCAACAATTTTTGAGCATTTTTGACAGGTTTTGACAATTATTGACCATTTTTGACAATTTTTCAAATATTTTGACAATTTTTAACAATTAATGACCATTTTGACAGTTTTTTATAATTATTGACCATTTTTTCAAAATTTTGACAATTTTTGACCATTTTTGACAATTTTTCGAAAATTTTGACAATTTTTGACAATTGACCATTTTTTCAAAATATTTGACTATATTTTCAAATTTTAACAATTATTGACCATTTTTGACAATTATTGATCAATTTTGACAATTTTTCAAAAATTTTGACAATTTTCAACAATTATTTTTGACAGTTTTTTATAATTATTGACAATTTTTTCAGAATTTTAACAATTATTGACTATTTTTGACCATTTTTTAAAATATTTGACAATTTTTGACAGATTCTGACAATTGTTGACCATTTTTGACAATTTTTCCAAATCTTTGACAATTTTTAACAATTATTGACCATTTTTGACAGTATTTTATAATTATTAACCATTTTTTCAAAATTTTGACAGTTTTTCACAATTTTTGACAATTATTAACCATTTTTCCAAATTTTTGACAATTTTTGAAAATATTTGGCAATTAGTAACAATTAATGACCATTTTGACATTTTTATAACTATTGACCATTTTTTCTAAATTCTGACAATTTTTGACCATTTTTGACAATTTTTCGAAAATTTTGACAATTTTTGACAATTGACCATTTTTCCAAAATATTTGACCATATTTTCAAATTTTATCAATTATTGACCATTTTTGACAATTATTGATCAATTTTGACAATTTTCAAAAATTTTTACCATTTTAGACAATTTTTCCAAATTTTAACAATTATTGACCATTTTTGACAACTTTCAAAAATTTTGACAGTTTTTGATAAGTTTTCAAAATTTTAACAATTATTGACTATTGTTGACCATTTTTTAAAATATTTGACAATTTTTGACAGATTCTGACAATTATTGACCATTTTTGACAATTTTTCTAAATCTCTGACAATTTTTAACAATTATTGACCTTTTTTGACAGTCTTTTATAATTATTGACCATTTTTTCAAAATTTTGACAGTTTTTGACAATTATTAACCATTTTTCCAAATTTTTGATAATATTTGGCAATTAGTAACCATTTTTTCAAAACTTTGACAGTTTTTGACAATTATTGACCATTTTTCCAAATTTTTGACAATTTTTGACCATATTTCAAAATTTTTGACAATTTTTTAAAATTTTTAACATATTTTCTAATATAATCTGACAGTTTTGAGACAACTAAGTGGGTATTTAAAGATGACAGTAGCCTACTAAGTTTTTTCGATTTTATTTGATTTTCCATATAAATATATGTGGCGTGGGCAAAGTGCCGTGAGAAATATTATTTCTCAGTATGAGCAATATTTGGTTTTGAAATCAAGTAAGGTATGAGAAATACGTCACTTTTCATAGCAGTTGTAGAAAAAAGCATTTATGGATGTGTAATCAACGATATATATTGTTTTACAGACGAACGCGCTTTAGTAGGATTAATCTGCTAGTCTATAATAGCCAAATACTCTTCTTTTGGAAGTTTCAGTAGTTGCTCCTTTAGTTTACTGAGTACGGGTCGTAGTTTGAAGAGTTTATCATGACCAGGATTGCCGGCTGCAACAGCATCATCATTATTCGCAAAATGCAAAAACCGTTTTATTTCTTCCCATCTGTTGCATGACATAACATCTGAGATCAAGCGGTGGTTCAGGTTCAGATTCCAATAACTTCTAGAAGTAGGTAATTGCACTATTGACATAAAAATACAGGTCCCTATTAACTGTTCGAGCAGGACACACAGGGATAAAAGGAAATGAAATAGCAGATGAACTAGCAAAGAGGGGGACTGGAACACCCTTTTGGGGGTCGGAACCCTTTTGCGGTATCAGCTCCAATGTAATATTGGAAGAAATAGGCAAAGCCGAAGAAAAGAGAAAATCTGACCATTGGAAAGATCTAGTAGGACTTAGGCAATCAAAGATTCTTCTGGGTGATTACAACCTATTGAGGTCAAATGAATGCATAAGTCAAAGTAAAACTGCACTAAGAGTTTTAACAGGCATCCTTACGGGACATTGTTGCCTGAATGGGCACCTGAAAAAGCTCAAAATAGTGGAGGAAGAAGAATGTAGATTCTGTGGCATGGAAGAAGAAACCTCCATCCACATACTTGCGAACTGCACACAGTTCAGAATCCTAGGGCACAACATCTTGGAGACTACTGGATAGAAGAGGGACATTTACCTAAGCTGGAGCCTGCAGATATCCTAAAATTCCTCCGGGAAATAGGACCAAAGGAGCTACTAGTCTCTGAGACTTTCCTCAGGAACTAAGTAGAAGTAAGGGGGCGCAATAGATCTTTTAGTTCTCAGTGTGAATGTCACCCCAATTTACATACATACATACATACAACTGTTCGAGCTCCTTTTCAGTAAGATCCAAAGGTTTTTGTGGTCTCGTTTGAGCTGAATATAATATACTTTGGTAAACTATATCCGTGATCATCTCTTTTGTTAGAAAAAATGCATAAGGTGAGTCTGCGTTTTCCAGTTCAGGTGGCATGTCAGGAGAACCAAGAAATTTTAGGTTCTGATTTGACGTGACTAAATTACTTCGCTTCCAAGTAGGATGATTCTTGTTTGTATTCCTCTTCAGTTTACGCAACCGTTCGAGCAGAGGTAGATCGTCGTCGCTATCGGAACTGTCTTCTAAATCCGTTTCTAAGATGATAATATCTGATTGATTTTCGTCCATATCAGTTTCGCCTTTCGTCGTCTGACTCTGGAGCTAATATAACAGGCGGTACCCCATCTTCTTTCGTCCTCACTACCATCTGGTACATCCATTGGCACACATTTGCTGGCACCATAAGACATTTTTGGATCCATTTTCTAAAATAAATAAAATAAATAAATTTTAATTTGAAATTTTTTTTCATGGTTTGTGACAATCAAAGCTGCCTTCTACTAAATTTTCATCAAAATCGAACATTTTTTAACGAAAACAAAAATAAAAAACGAAAAATGCAGTTTTTTGCGTTTTTCGAGCTAATTTTGAGGTTATGTGGAAAAGTCACTAATGTAAAAGTTGTAGATTTTCCCAAGATCTACAACTTTTATAATCAACTTTTTATTCTAGGAATTCAACTTTGGACGGAAATCGCAATAATGACTTTTTCCGCCCCCCCCCCCCAAAAAAGTGTTTTTTATCGAAAAAACGTCATAACTCGAAAAATTTCCAATATTTTAATTTGAAATTTTTTTTTCATGGTTTGTGATAATCAAAGCTGCCTTCTACTAAATTGTCATCAAAATCGAACATTTTTTAACGAAAACAAAAATAAAAAACGAAAAATGCAGTTTTTTGCGTTTTTCGAGCTAATTTTGAGGTTATGTGAAAAAGTCACCAATGAAAAAGTTGTAGATTTTCTCAAGATCTACAACTTTTATAATTAACTTTTTATTCTAGGAACTCGGCTTTGGACAGAAATCGCAATAATGTCTTTTTCCGCCCCCCCCCCAAAAAGTGTTTTTTATCGAAAAAACGTCATAACTCGAAAAATTTCCAATATTTTAAGTTGAAATTTTTTTTCATGGTTTGTGACAATCAAAGCTACCTTCTACTAAATTTTCATCAAAATCGAACATTTTTTAACGAAAACAAAAATAGAAAACGAAAAATGCAGTTTTTTGCGTTTTTCGAGCTAATTTTGAGGTTATGTGGAAAAGTCACTAATGTAAAAAATGTAGATTTTCCCAAGATCTACAACTTTTATAATCAACTCTTTATTCTAGGAATTCAACTTTGGACGGAAATCGCAATAATGTCTTTTTCCACCCAAAAAGGTGTTTTTTACCGAAAAAACGTCAAAATTAGCAAAATCTCGGATCGTTAACGTATTGATACTTCTAGTATCGATAAATTAATATTCGATATTCTACTGTATCGATACCTTATGTTCCGATCCGTATCGATACCTAATATCGATACTTTCTAGTGTATCGCGCAACCCTAGTACAAAGTAGATATTTTCCGTCCGAGAGCTCTGTGAGCTTAATGTCGGACTAATTGGATAAGTCTGATGTTTAGTTTGAATCCGCCGAGATGTACTACCACGTGCAGCAGATTTTGATACTCCAAATACTGGTTCAGGACCAGTGAATGCAGTTTCAGACCCTAGCTTTGCTAGGGTCAGACTCTATAAGCTTTGATAGGGTGTTTGCCGTTTCATTGCCTACAATACCCTTGTACCCCGGGACCCACTTAAGAGTTACTCTATTATGGTTTTCCAGAGTCAAAAGTTTTTGTAGGCAGTCCCAGACCAGTCTAGATCTAATCTGGGAACATGCTAAAGATTTCAATGCAGCCTGACTATCTGAGAGTATGAGGATCTTTTGGCCTCTATACCCCCTTTCGATGTTCATTTGCAAACACACGTGTCGATAGCGTAGATTTCTGCCTGGAATACAGATGCAAACTTCCCCAACGATGCGTGGACGCTCCTGTTCCTATGTCAGTTTTAGATCCGTCTGTGTACCACACCAACGTTCCTTCCTGACTTCATGCTTCAAGCCCATCCCAGTTTAACTGGATATGTAAGGCTGGTTGTCGTTAATTGTGGCCAACATGTTATCACTTCTCATTTCAAGAAGCGAGTTTGTGATAACATCTGTGATTCTGGAATGACTATGGGTGTTGGTTCCTTCGTGCCAATTCCTATTGCATTCCAGCCTGTATGCAGCCATTCTCGCTTCCGCCTTAACATGCAGGGCAAGAGGCGAAAGATTGAGAATGGCTTCCATTCTTCTCATCGCATTCGTTATACACAGACAGGCAAGCCTCTGAAGTTTCGATAGCTCCAGGCTTTCCTCTGATCTGTTTTTGGCCACCAAACTAATGCTCCATAGGTAACCATGGGTATCACCATAGTGGTGTACAGCCAATGAACGATCCGTGGATTTAGTCCCCATCTGTTTCCTATCGCCAGTTTGGCAGCCATTTTCCCTTTATTGGTTTTGTCATGTAGGTGTGAATTCCAGGTTAATATCTTGTTCAGATCACTACCATTTATTTGTAATTGATTTATTTCAGCGACATTATAGAAATCCATACCAATTTCGCTAAATAAGAATTAGTTACATCCATAAGTACCCCCACAATCTAATATATGGCTTATAGCATAAAACATGGTTCAATATTTTTGTGTCGAGCTGCCTATTTATCTTAATTTAGTTATACTCTTTCCAAATTCAATGTGAAGAGAGATATTGTTAATCCCATTATGGGAAACGCTGCCCAACGGCGTGCATATATCTTTTATAAATTATTAGATTCTCGAGAATAGATCATCTCGAACTGTAGTTTCAAATGGTCTCATGTCTTCTTCTTCTTGGTCAAAATAGTGGACAAATAAGGTTCACGTTTAGGGACTGTTTCTTTAAATCGATAACAATGAAGCAATTTAAAGTAAAAAATGTTTATATTGTCAATTAAAAAAATATTACATATTTACATTTAAATAGAAATATTATAGGATAGTATTTATACAAAATTCGATGAAATAAATTAGAGATGCCGTAAGAAAAATGTTAATAAATTAATGAACATTGTAAAAATTACAAAATTAATTGTTATAGCATAATAATTTAACAAATATATAAATAATACTCTTACATCTACTTCAGTTCTTATATGTACATCACCATATTTCGCTAAATGTAAAGTATCTTACAGAAATGGTATTTTTAACATAAAGTTTATATTAATTAGACGCGTACTTTAGGACTACTTTCTCGATAATAAAAAAATAAGACCTTGTTTATATTTTTATTGGGGCTAAAATTTTAAATGTGTATATTTATAACATATATTTTTGTTTCTACAATACATTTTTCTTGTTTCACCATTTATACAGGGAGCTGCAGATAAACCGTCCATTGGAGGTAAAAAGGATCTAAAGACCTGAAGGTATTTTTTTAATGAGACACCCTGTATATTTTATTGCTTAGTTTCTTGCACATTACATTATATGGTTTTATATTCGTAGTTTTAGTTTTAATTTTTGCTTGCTTGAATAAATTTAGCTTTTCTGAATACATGAAGCCTATTTAGTCTGTTTTTTTTTGGTATTGATAGCAAAAATCGTCAGTATATTTGTAACTGCTTTCCTAGATGATTATGTCTATAATAACTTTCTAAACTGGTTCCGCAGGTAGTTTTACACTGCATACTGAATATTAACTCTCCGATTCTCTTTACCTATTTCACTTAACAACTTGGGTACGGTGAACTATACGGAACCACGAGTTTTTGACTGATTTTGCCAAACATCGATAGTACTCACCTATTTTGAAGATTATCCGTCGAAAAATGTGCGGATTATTTAGAGTTTTCAGAGAAAAATCCAAAAAATAAAGATTTTTTTTCAACATTTCAAAGGCAACTATTTCGTCCGATATTTTATACAAAAAACAGTTTCAATGTGTCCCACTGTATCGGAAACTATTCAAAAATATATTTTCTCTCAAGTTATAACGAAAAATTCATTATTTCCCTTACAATATCATTAAAAGTACCACTTTATGTGTCAGGAAAAAAATAAGCTAGCGGTGGGCACATTTGTAGTTGCGTTATTTTAAATATTTTAATTTATAGATTGACATAATTCTGGAACACTAACGTGAGTACGTTTTTAAATTTTGTATTTTATCTCGACAATAAAAAAACGTAATGTGTGCGATAAATTATTGGATATTTTTCACAAAGGGTAAGGGAAAATAATTTGTTTATTCACCCTTCACATTCTTAAAAAATATCCATACACTAAGTTTTTCATGAAGGGCAAGGGTGAATGGAATTATTATTTTCCCTTCCCCTTCCTAATGTATGTTTCAAATAACGCACATTATGTGCGTAACAATAATTTTTTCAAGAAGGGGAATATCATCCCATTCTCCCTTCCCCCTCATGAAGGGTGAATGGAATGGTTATTTTCCCTTCCCCTTCTTGAAGAACATTAGTGTTGAAAATTTGGCAGCAGCACAACAGACACACATACTAAATACTTCTTTTGTGGGTATATTTATACAGGCTAATGAATTTATACCTTGATAGATTTGTTTCTGTGCTATAGTCAGTATAGAATAAAAGGAGTCAAACTGTAAACTGTAAGTAGTTTTTTATTGGCCGTGTCTATTCATCGAGGAGTGATATACGCATGCTCATATTCCGCCCCGACGAATAGAATCTTTGTCTAAACATTGGAGCACTCGGGGCTCCTATTTTTTCAAGAAGGGGAAGGAAAAATAACCATTCCATACACCATTCACCATCAAGTACCTTCAAGAAGGGGAAGGGTGAATGGAATGGTTATTTTTCCTTCCCGTTCTTGAAAAAATAGGAGCCGCGAGTGCCTTTTAGTATCTCGTAGCTACTGCCCCAATTTTTAGACAAAGATTATATTCGTCGGGGCGGAATATGAGCTCCGATGAATAGTAAATATACCTATATGTGGGGCGCCCCCATAAATAGACACAGTCTTTTTTATAATATCAACTTTGGAACAGCTCAGTTCTTGCTGAATAATCCCATATCTACTTATATAGTTTTACAACTATTTGACAAGCAAACATCATTTCATGTCACTTATTAATAAAAAATATATACCTTATAAAATATTATATTTAGATCAATATTGCAAATATTGAAAATATGATTTTGAATCGTTTCCTGTATTGTGTGACACATTTAAATCGTGTTTTATTGAAAATATCGGACGAAATAGTTGCCATTGAAATGTTGAAAAAAAAGTATTTTTTTGGATTTTTCTCTGGAAATTCTGAATAAACCCCAAATTTTTAGACTGATAATCTTCAAAATAAGTGAATACTATCGATTTTTTGCAAAGAAAACTCGTGGTTCTATACAGGGTGATTCATTAGTGCTGTTGTAGCCTGCTAGATTTAAACAATATGATTATCGATTTATTTCATAATTACCATATTATTATTACTGTATTATTTTACTATTTAGTTTTCGTTTAATTTATCTTTTCAATTCTTGGTATTGGACCCTAACAAAAAAAGTACACTATAGTAACATAAAACCTTCTCGTATCATTTTTATAAAACCTTCTCCAGTCACGATTTGAATTTTAATATAACTTGTAATAATATATTAAGTCTCCTTTTTGTCACATACAATTTAATTCGCAAATGCAGTTTTAGTATGTATTTTGTAAAAACAAGTTTTGATTTGAGTTTTGAAAGTGCATTTAATATTATTGTGGAAAACCCACACTAATTGTAGACTTTTATTCAATACTTATTTCTTTAAATAAATGCAACTTCAGATGTACCTACTGGATCGAAAAAGAAAGGATTCTCTAACAAGACCTGAAAGCGGTAACATCTTATTATAAATGTACTAAGTTTGATAAATTTGAAATAAACTGACGGACTATTGAACAACTGCCTTTTTTATTCTAACACCTACTATTTGTGCGAGTTTACAACAGTGCGATAAAGTCCGAAATTTTGTAAAACCTCAAAGATATTCGAAAAAAAAAAATTTACCGGTTGTAGCCAGTCTAAACGCCCATACTTTAAAATTAGTCGCAATTGTACAGCGTGTTTCATAACGACGTGCCAGATCAAAATTACATTTTTTTTAAATAGGACACCCTACAATAATAATAATAAACGTCATTTATTGGTACAACCAAATGGCCGTCGACCGAGGTCCTTCAGCCAGTAATACATACATTATTTAATATAATAGACTTATTAGTAATAAAAGTAACATTAGTGTGTGTAAAACAAAATCCAAAAGACAAAAACAAGAAAAAATGGTCATTGTTAGTATTTTAACTTTTCATTTTCCTTCAATGACTTGTATTTACCACTTCCCAAACTGTCCCTATATTTTACTTCAAATTTGAATTCTGCTTGGTTGTAGTAAGTTATACAGTGTATTTAAATATTTAAAAAGTTCTAACCACTTGTTCCTGACAATCATAATGAGTTCAACACCCCCTATACTTTAAACTGTACAATTTGAAATTAATCTGTTACACTTATACGTTTGTGATGGTCTTCTAGTATCATAATTCACTAGACCTGCTTCCATATCTAATAAACCGTATACAGGGCGAGTCCAAACTCGAATACATCGGTTTCACAATATCTTTAAATGGACCAGCCTGTAGCCTGTATTTTATATTGGTAAATGAAAGTTACTTTACTATACTTCAAATTTTATTGAGTATTCCCTATACCCAAACTGAATAGTTCTTGTGATATTTCAATTTTATGATTTACAAGATATTAGACTTTATTGTACGCTGAATATAGTTCACCGGATCCAACACTTATGTGAGATTAAAATTAAATGTAATGCTATCAAATCCAAAAAAAAACTTATTATTCTAAAGCACCCAAAATCCAATCAGTTTATTCGTATAAATAACAAGATAAATAAAATAATTAAGACAATTAAATAAAATTAGTAAATTAAGGCAATAATAATTTGTACTTCAGTTAAATCCATTTTTTTTCACATCCCCGAAACTATCAACTAAATTCATTTCCTTCATATAAATTTTCACAGGTTTCTAATAATCTCAAAATCGGAGTGATATTGTAAGGAAATAAATGTTTTGAAACTAACCTACTGATTTTCATTTTTAAAACAATCAAAACACTCATAGTGTCATCTAATTCACTACTCCTCGAAGTAGTACCATCTCCGCAACTGCTGATGAATTTAGACCAATTTCTTTTCGTAAATTTTAAAAACCGTAATAAATAAAGTAAAAAACAAGTTTCGTTACTAACTAAATAATCTAAGAGTACATTCGAATGGTGACTGATCACCTTTAAAAATTCTATAAAGGAATGTATGGGATTTAGCATATTTAATAAATCCGGATAAACTGCGTTTCTATATGATATACCTATGGTTATATCTAACGTACAAACCATAGCTTCTATCATATAATCGTCTTGGTCGCTAAAAAGATGTACAACTATTTTTGAAAAAGGAGTTTCAGGATGAAAATCCAAACAATTTTTAACAAAAATATCAACTTTCTTTAAAACATCTCTAATTGAACGTTCGATAAGTTGCATGTCTTGGTAAAAGTCAGAATCATCGGATCCTACGCTAGAATCGGAGCTGTCAGATCTAGTTTCTTTAATAGTAACAGCTACTGATTTTAAAACAAGTAAAACCATTTTTTGCAGTAACGTTCTATCGACATTACTCTGTCCCGCTTGTAAACTAACTATTGTCCCAACAAAACTATTTACAATAAAACCTTCATTTCTTTTAAACGGCAAACTGTCCAACAAGCGATAATCTTTTACATATCTAACTAATAAATGCGCTAATTGACAAGTGTCATCGGGTAACATATCCTGCAAAGCCAAAGTGCTACCGTAACATAACACTTCATTAAACAACGATAATATCTGTTTCCAAATAATAGGCGGTAGTTGATTGTTTAATAATCCAACAAAAATCTCTAAATGTGTGTAAAATGGTTTAGTATCTATGACACTTAAATTTGCTTTTATCGAAATGGTGCTTTCCCACAAAGCAAGGAATGTAAGTACACAAGTTTGAGCCGGAACTGAATTATTGTGTAAAAGTAGGTTTTGAACGATGTGAATTAATTCAGGCCATTTCGCTTCTAAACTTTTTATAATCAATCCTTTTATAGCAGAAGTATCGTAACTTTCAGGATCTGTGAAAGGTACTGTTACACATCTAGTATTCATCTCATTATGTTGCGAGCTCGGTCCAGCCGATTCTGTATCTGCTTCCTCCAAAACATGCAGTTCAACATCCTTCCATTCTACTACCCGTTTTACAATTTCTAAGGCAAACTGAATTTTGGTAAAATCATAATTTTCGCTTGAAAAGAAATTAACAATAGTTTCTAACCATTCGTTATTAATATTTGTTTTCGCTATAACTAAAAAGCTGCTTAGAGTTCGAGCTGCCAGAAAGTTGATGTATTTATTTCGAGTTTCACAAAGTGATATAATTTGTTCTATTAAATTATATTCGTTACAAATTAATGCTTCACATATACTAACAATTTTTGAGCAAATAAAACCGTTGTTATTTTGTTTTAAATAAATGTCAAATAGCAATTGGAGATTTGATAAAAATTGTAGAATCTTTTTATCCGACCATTCCGATAACATAGCAGTTCTCATACCTCCGCAATCGTTAATTTGCTGCTCTTCAAATTGTTTTTTAAGAACACTATCGGGAATTTCACATAAACATTGCTTAATTAAATATTTCTGGAAATCATCTAAACTATCAATGTACATATCTAAATTTTCATGACTTGAGCTAGATGAGTAATCTGAATTAACAGATGTATTAATAGATTTTGGGGAGAAACAAATATCGGGAGCTGGTTTGATTGAAATATTGTCAATATTACAAATATAAGGAACATCACTGTTTATAACTTCATTCGGTGGAGTTACATTACCTTCATCTTTGTTTTTCTTATTGTCACTATCAAACTTATCTTCGTTAGTCCTAAATAAAACATTTTCACTATAATTTAAGTTTACAGTATTTCGGGTAATATCATTCTCATTTATCTGTGGTAGGGATAAATGTAAGGCTTGTAAATCAGTCGGAACTGCATCATTTGGCAAGTGAGGGATGAAATCAGGTTCATCCGAATTATCGGTTTCATTTTCTCTTCTCAGCTTTTTCTTCACAGGCTGTTCTGAACTCATTTTACTACTTTTCTGAGTGAGAACCATTACAGCAGCAAGAAATTAGACTGTGAAAATATAAATCTGGCCCACTTCTTGTCAGTTATTTTCACCTATAAACAGAGAAAAACCATAATGTTTGACTAGAATATGAAGAATTATATAGAGAACTTTTTTGAGCAATTTGGTTAATGAAATAGCCTTACAAGGTTAGAAATTGTTTACTACTTGTTAAAAACAAGTTCTGCTACTCATAAAATGAGACAAAAACAAAAAGATATAAATATAGTAACTTACGTTCATGTTTGTGTGTAACAAGTAATTTCGGTAGCTACTTCTTGTTAGCTTGTTTGCCTCTGCCAAAGTCCAACTCCAGAGCCAAGTGTTTCACAAATTTAAATATGATTACATTCAGGAATATTTATACCTTGTAGTCACAGTAAGCAAATAAAAAAATATACTTATATGTAAATAATTACTAAACCTTATCAATGAACTGCCATTTCAGTCATTTTTAGTATGCGAACACAGAAAGGCATGCGCATATTGGTTTGGTACGAAGTGACAGATTAGTCAAATCAGTGACTGTTAAAAGAGTGGACATTTTTTGAAAACAATTAACCCAACAATTCTGTCGAATTATTACAATAAAATCTTGTAATTAACTTATAAATTAATTATTAAAACATTTAATAATCAAAACAGTGCATTTAAATTTGGAACCAAAAATGATACGATACTATTTTGATCATTTCTCAGCTGTCATCATACTGTACCCAGTGAGGAGCGAAATCATGACTTTATAATCACGTTGTGAAATGATATCGTGATTTTTTAATATCAGTTATTTTTAAACGTGAGGTGATCACGACATTTGATATTCTGTATATTAAAATCCCGTTTGCCGTTCTCGTTTCTGATAAAAAGAGCACGAAGTCCTTTGGAGTCTAATGGACGAAATTCAATTGTGTTGTCGAATGAGAAAGATGAAGGTCCAGGAGATTTTATTATGTTAGATTTAGATTCATTCATTCAATTCATTGTCGTTTTCACTGGCTGTGATCACGTCATGCTTTGGATTTACTGTAATTTGTTTGTATCAGTGAAAAAGTATCAGTCCGTGAAATGTCGCTCATCACTAACTGTACCATACTTGATTTGACTAGCACGGCAAGAGACCTCAAAGAATCGTCTTTGCGAGTTAATATTCCAAGTTATAGAGTGTGAGTGCTTGCATTTGAGTGCATGCTTATTACTCCAAAATGCTCTGGAAAATGAACTCTCCCCATAATTTGCTGAAATGAAACATAAACATATGTGCGCAAAAGCAATACACGTAGACTGTCACAGTGGAAAGCAGCGTAGAACGTAGAGTAAAAACCTCTTGCTAAAATAAAAGACAAGTAGCAAGTAGTATTATTCTATGAGACAAGTCACATATTAACACTAGATTTGGTATATTTTAGCATACTTTAGTGTTAGTGTATGTCTTTTCTTCATATTATCTGATATTACTCTTAAGTTAAGAAGAATTCTTTATTTTGGGCCATGATGTATAATAGCACAATATGCTAATTTATGATTTTTTTAAAACAATCCCATCGACTGTATGCTGAATAATTTAATAAAATAGAAAAAAAATCAAAAGTGGTAACATAAGTTTTACAAGAAATAATACAACTAATGGATTGGATGTCCCATAACCATTCCCGTTCCCTCTCGAGCCGTCTAGATTTAGCAAGAGCAAGTAATATTCTCAAGTTTCAGCTGAAAATATTGTAAATAATTATGTTTATAATTTTAGCTCAAGCTACAGAATTTGTCCCCAGAGTTATAAGTTCCAGTGCATCAGCCTCTCCAAATTTTTTCAGGTAGTCTTTAGTTAACAGAAGTGGTTAAGTAGGTATATTCTAATATATAAATTATATGAGATAATGAGACCCAAGTTTATTGTGGTTTGTATTTAATTATTATGTTTCCAAAAAGCCGTTATTATTTGCATGCATAAAAAGTAACCCAGTATGCTGATGCACAGCTAAGTATGACACATGTACATTGAACAGAGCTTTAATTGATGTAGTCACAAAGTTTTTTTGGGAACTAAGAGTGCATATATAACTATTATTATGAGACAAAGTAAAACATAATTTATTTTTTTTAGTTCCAACTCAACTCTTTATCCCATAACAAAGAAACTAGAAGATGTCAACTTATCTTCGTCTCTTATTTCATCTGAATCGTCTTCCCCACCGTTAGTCAACAATTCATCTGTTATATCTAGTTCTCCTGTACAGTCGGAAAAAGTAGCCTCTAGTCCATCACCAGCTTTGCCTGCTTACCAGGAAAATGTGGGGGGTACTACCTACTTTTATCAATTTCATTCAACTCCTGAAAATTGCCAACAAGGCGAAAATGCAGGTAAGAAATAAAAAAAATTTAATAATACAGATTTTATTATTATTTATGACACTTTCTGTATTAAAAGTGTAACTAGATAAATACTGGACATCTTTTATTGCAAGCAGAAAACTTTTATACAGTTTATTCGCTGTTTAAAGTATCTAGATTATATTTCATGTTTGGTGTGTATGTTTATGTGTACTAACATAGTAAATTGATAATTCCACAGTTGTGACTTAATTTTATGTTTTTCAAATAAAATTTTACAAAAATTATAGGGATTTGAAGCTAAGATTATAGCACCAATAATAATGTAAATCAACTCATTTTTACTGTGACTTGCAGTTTATAACTTTTTCTAAATAGGATTATATTTTCAAATAAAATTCAGAATGTACCACAAAAATTTGATGCAACTGGGTATTCTTATTCTTATCTTTAAATCCCAATAACGATTCAAATTTGGTGATAACAAAAAAAATAAAACAATAATTTATGTTGATTAACTAAAGTTACTGCAACCGGATCTCTACCATCTGAATACAACGTTTACACTGGAAAAAAGGATACATCATTTTTTTTAACCGAAGACCTTCGGAACGATATTCTAAATAGAAATGTATTGACACTTTTACAACCTGATCCTCAACAATACCCAGATCTTCCTCAAGAAGTCGATAGCTACCATCAATTGTTTCCTCTGGAACCCATATCAAATACATTGCATAAGGCCCATCTGGGTTATCAAGCAACGATGTACAAAGCATCTCACAATAAAACGGGAATACATTACTGCTTAAGAAGAATTCATGGCTTTCGGTAAATTTTCTTCCTAGCCTGATATAATTTAAATATTAAGAAGAATATGACAAACATTATGGCTGTATATCAGAAGGTATTTGAGAGCTGGGAGTAACGAAATAAAAATAGGTAATTTTTCAGTAAGGCGTTACTAGTTTGGAATTGGCGAAAAGTAACGATAACTGCGTTACTTTTATAAAGTAACTAGAAATCGTTACTTCGTTACTATTAAAGAAAGGCGTTATCTTTTTTGGTCAATGTATACCTAAATGTTTATTAACATCCCAAATTTACATTTTCATATAAATGTTGACTCGTTTTAGAGTAAGAGTAAAAAAGCACTAAAATTTCTACTTTGACATGCTGTAACTTTTTTACCATCAATTTTTTATAAAAGTAAAGCTCAATTCAACTTATTTTTGTTACTAGCTCAAGTACAGCAACATTGAGTGTACCTACATATAACAATGTAACCTTGATTTTCCCTTTCTTGTTTTATTAAATCTAAAGGAGTAATGTGTACTCCAACTTTTTATTAGTTTATTGCCAAAAGTAACGCGTTTTTAGAATTAGTAACGCATAATTCTTTACTTTTTAAAATAAGTAACGGTAACGAATATGTGACGCGTTACCTAGAAGCAAAAGTAATAATAAAGTAACGCGTTACTTTTTTTTAGTAACGATTCCAGCTCTGAAAGGTATATATGGTTTATTTACGATAAAAAGACGATGACGTTGCAAAACAAAATTTTGTGATGTTGCCAGCAAGCAGTTTTTTCAAAGGAAACTGGAAAAGTCAATGTGCCAGTTCTTCTTTTTTATTTGCCTGTGCCTCGTAAGTAGTGATGGACAGAATCGTATTATTTCAATAATCGGATGATCAGGTTATGAGTGATTTCAATAATCGAATGATGAATCACTCATTCCAATAACACTAGAGGGCGCATTATTTGTTGTAACATCGCGCAACGCCAGTCCGAATCAGACGCAAGCGCATTATTCTAACGGTTCACAACAAAATTTTGAAAAATATTTTCGAAACAGCTATATGCCCAAACAGACATTGAATTACATTTCTAAGTCAAACGAGGTCGGTATCTACAATATTCAACCAACCATTCTGGTTTGCAATTAGAAGGGACAACATAACTTACAGGCCAGTTTCGGCGTATTTGCGCCTCATCAGTACAGGTTCATATTTTCTGCTATTGAGTTGGTATCAATGCGCGCATCACCCCAAAGCAGTACTTTTCAAAGTGCTCGATTGTGCGAAGCGTTGCTGTAAGCCGCCTACTCACACTGCAATTTGCAGGGGCCAATCTGCAGGGTCCCTGCAGATTGCAGCGTATGTAGTCAAATTGTCCCAATTTTTTAACGTCTTCCCGATATCGGGTGGTTGGTTGTTTAGTGGTTCCAATCGCCCTGCTCCCCTCTCTAATACCCTGCGAATCGTATTGTGTGTAGACTTGTCGTTACCTGCTAGACATTTTTCTGTTTTTTTGATGAATGCAGATAAGCAGGAAAGTAACTAAAAATAACGTCATCGTCTTCTTATCGTAAGTACACTCTACCATCAAACATCGAAGATTAAAGTTTTGTAGAATAATTTCCATTAGCCGATTTTGTTATAAAAAGTTGTATGTTAAATACCTTCTGAGATACAACTAACTTTTTTAAAATCAAAATGAATCTTACAAACCTCTTTTAGGTTATCAAATACAAAGTGTATGTCGTACGTTGAATTATGGCGAAAACTCACTCATTCCAATATAGTTCAGTTAAAAGAAGTCTTTACTACGAAAGCCTTTGGTGATAATTCCATGATGTTTGTTTACGATTATCATCCAGGCTCAGAAACTCTACTTACCAAACATTTTTCACCAGACCAACCAGGTTACTGTGATCCATTTTTAAACGATAGCTCAACACCTAGACCATATAGTTATCAAAAGAACAATTTATTAAGGCATACACAAAATAATAAACTTCCTGAACCTCTTATTTGGAATTACATCATTCAATTGACGTCTGCTTTGAGAGTTATTCATTCTTCGGGCTTGGCCTGCAGAAGTTTGGATCCAACGAAAATTATTATTAACTCCCGAAATCGGTAAATAATTATTTATTATTAGGGTATATTTTGATTCTGGGTGAGTCATTACCATTAAAAAATAATTATTAAATAGATTTAAGTTGAGTAAAAATTTTATTTGTAAAGTAATTAAAATTATTTTAGTTTGAGGTTAAGTTGTCTAGGAGTAATGGACGTAGTTCTGCACGAACCAAATTCTACCATCAATCATATAGCTCTGGTGCAACATTATCAGCAAGAAGATTTGAGCGCATTAGGAAAATTGGTATTAGCTCTGGCATGTAAATCTACGATAGCTGTACAAAGAGAAAACATATCTACGGCGTTAGATATAATCAGTCGTTCCTATACAACCGATCTAAGGAACCTTATTATGTATTTATTGGCCACACAACAAAGAAGAAGCGTTACGGATCTTATGCCAATGATCGGTGCTCGTTTTTATACCCAATTAGATAATTTACATAATCATATTGAAACGCTCGATCACGAATTATCTAAAGAAGTACAAAACGGCCGCCTTTTTAGAATTATGACCAAACTGGCTACTATTAACGAACGACCAGATTTTAATTTGGAAAGCACTTGGGCAGAAACCGGAGACAGGTAAAATATTTTTCTCATATTCTCCATATTTTCGGATATAACTGTATGGCTACTTATCGCAGCATTCTCTAGTCTAAGCCATTATATTCACCATAAGATTTGATACGAGAAGAATTTTTGGATCTCGTACTATTTAAAGTTGTTCAGAAAACTCTTCCTTCTGACTTTGACCATTCCTCTCGAGAGCGATTTCCCGGGAAGAAACTTCCACCACTCCCCATCTCATCCAATAGGGCCTCTGTACGAAAATGAGCAGGTTGACTTATAGAAAATGAGCAGAGAACTGTATATAATGATAAAATAAATTGTGAGTGGTTCAAAATAAACATACATAGCTTGACGGAAAGGTATTTTAAAAATCTCGAAGGACCACCCTAAAGTTTGATTGCGCTTTAGGGAACGCATATACATATAAAACAACAGGACGAGTTACTACTGTTTATTCCCAAAACCCACTACATAACAAATACAAAACATAGTACAGGGTGTCCCAAATTGGTGTGTTTTGCAGAGTATCTCGTAAACTAGAATAGATAGAAGAAAATCAGTTAAGATGTTATGACTTCTTTATTTGTTAAAGTAACGATAGCCTTATTAAATCTTTAGTAACTCCCTGCAGTTGGAAGATACAGGGCGATTATTGAAAACTGTCGAGAACTACAAGGTACTATAACTTCTTAATTAAGAAAAATATAAAAAACCGTTATAAAAACTTTTGATAAATATAATATTAAAGAGTTCAGTGGCGTACAGAATTTTTTTGTTAGGGGGCTCACTAAGGAAATATAATGCAAACTTATGTTGTTTTAAATGGGACACCCTGTATATTTTGACGTTTTTCGTTTCGTTTTTTAATTCTCATTCACCTGATATGACATATTATATATCTATTTTCAATGGTTGGAGCTACAGTGCAAATAAACCATTTATGGATGTTATCAGGTGAAACACTCTTAAAAAATTGAACACTCAGTAACGAAATTTAACATTTTATTATAAGGTTACTGATGTGTGTTAATTTTATTTATCAAAATTATAATTAATAAAAAATAAAACTTATGAAACAACAAAAAACATTGTAACAACTAATCTACCTATAACTAATTTTATTGGAATGTAAAAATTACATTAAATGTTCAAAATGCTCTCCGTTTTCATCATTATCATTAATTTTACGGCGTGCAGTCTTGTCAACAACATGAATTTTGAAAATTATGATATGCATGTGGCATATATTGAATGTCAAAAGAATGTTAGTGATGCGTCTGAATTATATTTTCAACGATATCCAGAAAGAAGGCAACCTGACAAGAGAATTTTTAAATGGATGTTTTGTGAAACCACGCTTTCGCTTTCTAAATCCGTTTATCGGGGTGGATCAGTCCCCATCCTCGGTTTATTATTGTATCCGTTCGCTTATTTGCCGCCATTTCTTCCGGTCTCTTGTTTCTTGCTTCCATCTTGTCACACCTGCCCTGATCAAGTCGTCCTCTACCTCTGCCAACCGTTTAGATCTGGGTCTTCCACGTCTTCTCTTCCCTCCCGGCTGCCATTGTAGCATAGCCTTTGTTACTGCTTCCTTCCCTTGCCTCCATATATGTCCCAGCCATTTGACTCTTTGAGTTTTAATTTTCTTTATTATGTCTTCTCCATTCAGTTCTTCTAATATTTCTTGGTTCGTTCTCCTTCTATATTATTGTTCTCATATCTTCACTGGACCCAGAATTGATCTTAATATCTTGCGTTCGTTTATCCTTAGTTTGTCTTCTTCTGTTTTCGTCATAGTTATAGTTTCTGCTGCGTACATTGTTATTGGCCTTATTATTGTATTGTATATGTTCAACTTTGTTTGCCTAGTCAATATTTTACTTTTTAACAAATTTCTGTTAGCTTGGTACGCTCGATTTGTTGCCATTATTTTTTCTTCGACCTCCGTTCTTCTTTCCCCTTTATTGTCTATCATTACACCCAGGTATTTGAATTTTTGTACTTCTTCGAATTTTTTATTTCCTATTCGTATTTCCCCATTTTGTCCTGTTTTTCCAAATCTCATTATCTTAGTTTTCTTCACATTAATTTTCAGTCCCAACTTCCTCCCTTCCTCCTCAATCTCCCTTAGTAATTTTTCCATGATTTTCCTTTTTTTTGTCACTAGTACTATGTCATCAGCATAGGCTATGAATTGACTTCCTGTTGTTCTAAGATTTCCCTTTTGTAACTTTCTCAAAGCAAATTCAAGAGACAGATTGAACAGCGTAGCTGACAGTGAGTCTCCTTGTCTTACACCTTTGTTTATTTCAAACACTTCCGTTTCTCCTTTTTGTGTCAGGATACTAACCTTTGGATGTCTCATTGTCATCTCTATTCTGAAAATCTGAAAATGAAATAGGTGTTCCAAAAACTACTGAGAAAAGAAATATAAATTTAGGCCTTATCGGACATCCGTCCGTCAAAAATTATACCCAAACGATTTTTTGAGAAGAACACAATTTGCACAGTGGTATATAGGAAAATGTAATGAACAGCCAAATTTTTATTCAAAGGTAATATTTAGCGATGAAGTTCGCATAAGCAGTGCAGGAATATTTAACAGACATAATGAACTATATTGGAATGACTCATATCCTCACTTAGTTCAGGGGATCAGGAGACAAGGCAGATTCGGCTCTAACGTTAGTTGTTTTGTCAAACATAATAAATTAGTTTATCATATATTTGATGATAAACTAACTGCTGCTGGATATATAGATATCTTGGAAATAAACTTACACCAACTTTTGGAGGAAGAAGTGTTGGCTGATAGGGACACATTTTGGTTCCAACAAGATGGAGCACCTGCCCATAATACTCTATTCATTCATTGGAGATTATTTAAACAAAAAATTTCCTAATCGGTGGATTGGTACTTATGGACCGGTTAGGTGGCCCCCTCGTTCTCCGGAAGTAAATCCTCCTGATTTTTTTATATGGGGATTTAAAAAAAAATAATATTTACAAGACTAACTTCGAGAGTAGGGAAGATTTATTACAAAATATTCATGCCGCATTTAGAAAAATAAAGCCAGTGCACATTCTCGATTGTGTAAGATCAGTAAGAAAAAGGTGTCAATTATTATTACAACAAAACGGAGGACATTTTGAACATTTAATGTAATTTTTACATTCCAATAAAATTAGTTATAGGTAGATTAGTTGTTACAATGTTTTTTGTTGTTTCATAAGTTTATTGTTTTTATCTTTTTAATCTGGTTTTATTTTTCATTAATTATAATTTTGATAAATAAAATTGTCACGTCATAATAAAATGTTGAATTTCGTTACTGAGTGTTCAATTTTTTAAGGGTGTTTCACCTGATAACATCCATAAATGGTTTATTTGCGCTGTAGCGCTTAAGAAGTTATAGTACCTTGTAGTTTTCGACAGTTTTCAATAATCGCCCTGTATCTTCCAACTGCAGGGAGTTACTAAAGATTTAATTAGACTATCGTTACTTTAACAAAAAAAGAAGTCATAACATCTTGAATGCTTTTCTTCTATCTCTTCTAGTTTACGAGATACCCTGCAAAACACACAAATTTGGGACACCCTGTACATGACAAAATACATACGAACATAAATACGGTTAGTTTCCTTAACTAGATTGACGGACAAACATACAGATAAAACGAAACATACGAATTTGGCAACACCCCGACTTACCGGCATTCAAACTTGTACATTTTAGCGCCAATAAATGGTTGCGGCGTTGGTTATAAAAACATTGATTATTACTTACAGTCATTTGGAACAAAGGCACTAATTCACTTATATTATATAAAACTTACAGTTGTAACAAATTATAATTTAGGCGGGTATATCGAAGGGCAATGTAACATTGCAATTTGAGGAGCGAGCGTAAAGCTCTTAGCTCTTACCCGGTGAACGGTTGTCGCAGATCTGCCCGATGAGTATTGATTCTGTCGACAGAGATCGATCACGTTCCTCGGAAAGGGACGGACGAACTTTTAGGTTTGTTCACAAATGGTTGGACACTGGACGACTCACGCGCAGTGAATAAAATCCGTTCACAGAGACACTCTGCGCATGAGTCGTCCAGTTTCCAACCATTTGTGATCGCTCTATGAACAAGCCTATAGACAGGGAAGTACTAAGGAGAATTTAATTTAAAATTCTCCAGCCTCTTCGATGTCCCAGCGGTTTTATCGTCAGCAGTCTTCCTTGTCTTCAGTGTTTTGTGTTCCCTCTATAAAAGGCAAATCCTTAGCCATTTAAGGGCTCCACTTGTTATAGTTGCAATCTCGACCCATATTTCTATTAATGTACCGAGCTTTTGCCTAGGTAGATTCCCTTCTTTTCTTGAGTCCCTACCTGGTGACTTGAGGCTTTAGGTTGAGGTGATCGTCGTTTTCTTGGTTGACTTTGTTCCTTGTGAGATTGGCTTTAGTGTCTTTCTTATTGCCCTGTTGGGTACTAAACTTTGTAAAACACCATAAAAATGTTGATTTTCTTTTTATATTTACAGGTACATGCTGAAATTATTCCGAGACTACGTATTCCATCAAGTGACAGAAGATGGCAATCCTTGGCTAGACATGGCGCACATAGTACAATGTCTCAATAAATTAGACGTTGGCGTGCCTGAGAAGATCAGTCTTGTGTCTCGAGACGAACAAAGTGTTCTTGTTGTTTCTTACGCAGAGCTCAAACATTGTCTAGAACAGTCATTCAGCGAGCTCTGTAATTCGTCCTCAAGTATTCATGACTTGAGCAGGTTATCGGGGATATCAGGTGGAATTGAAGATAAGCTATAATTTGTCTGTGTTACTTGTTAGGCCAGTATCCAGATAGATTCAATTTTTGTTTGTACAGGCTGATGATATTTAGTCTGCTGGAGGTTAAAAAATGGTAATTGGTGTATAAAATTTTGAATTCGTAAAAGTAAATTTGTTCATCATTGTTTCTCAAATTTTTACTCACAATTTTAATGCAAAAGTTCAATGTTTTTTCTTTCAAACTGTATTTTTTGACTACTATAAAATTTTTGTGGCAAATAATGAACATTAAATAATAATAATAATTTTTACTTAATTACAGTTACCTGTAAATAATTGTCATATAAGTAAAGCGTGATCTATAGACGTCAAAAAATAATAGTTCAATACTATTAAACGCTTTACAAAATTAAAAAAATTAATTTCCAAAGAGCAGACCGTCCACTAAGAAGCAACAACTACTTCTCGGGCTATATGCCTCGACAGACATTGAATTACACTTCTAAAGTAAACGGGGTTGGTATATCTGTTAAGATAGAACCAACCATTCTGGTTTGCGATTAGAAGGAATAACATCACTTGTGGACCGGTTTCGGCGTTTTAGTATTGAACTATTATTTTTTGACGTCTATAGATCACGCTTTACTTATATGACAATTATTTACAAAACCGAGATGGTTTTTTGTCGATATAGAATTTTGGTTTGTGATTAGATGTAGAGATGTCGCCGATATCGCACTCTCAACATTTCCTTTACTAAGGCTAATGTATTGGTGTGGTATCAACGTAGTCTCTAGTCCAGGATTATGCTCTCAGAGCTTCTGGACGAATAGCATCTACCTTGTGCTGATGAGGCGCAAAAACGCCGAAACCGGTCCACAAGTGATGTGATTCCTTCTAATCGCAAACCAGAATGGTTGGTTCTATCTTAACAGATATACCAACCCCGTTTACTTTAGAAGTGTAATTCAATGTCTGTCGGGGCATATAGCTCGAGAAGTATAGTAAAATTAATACCTATTTAGAGGTACCAGCCGTTTTAGTAACTTAACGTATGCGGCTTCTTGAACCATCTGAACCCGCATGAAAAAAATTAGGTTATGATCTTTGTCATGTCAAATGCTTGACATATATCTTATTGCATTGGCGTAGTGACTTGAAATTTCATATTATCAGTGGCGGTTTGTAATAATACAAATTAATTTTATGAAATTCATGAAATTCTAAAGATGTTGACATAATAAAAGAATATAAAAGAAGCGCACTAATTTTAAAAACATTGTTTTATTAACTAGATACAAAGTTTTCTTAAAAAAAAATGACAACGTGATCTTCAAGGCAAAGTTTAATTAGTTTCTAAATCAGAATAACTTTCGGAAAGTGATAGTTCATCATCGGATTCATTGGATACAGAGATCACCATAGGTTCGATGTTTAGAAGGTCCAGTTTGTTTTCTACTTCCCATGCTTCAGAAATAATTTTCTCTGTATGATTTATGTGTTGCTCCGGTACATTTTTTACAACGTCATTCCATACTTTTAAGACTTCAGTAGGTGACCTTGCAGTTTTCGTAATAGCTTGGTCATAATGCCTTTTAGTTTCTGACCATACCATTTCGATGGCATTAAAATGGCAATGATAGGGTGGTAGCCTGAGAACACAATGACCATGCTCGGCAGCGTATTTGTCTAAATGATCATTTTTTTCTGGCAAAACTTGCTTTTCAATTATATTCCAAACAGCATCCTTTAAAATGTGATCTGGAAAGGGAATATTCTTTTTTTTGAGCCATTCTAACATGCGTGTTTTACTCCAACTTTTTCTTGGGATTTCTTCATCCAGGCGACTGTGATACGTTGCGTTATCCATTATAATTAACGATGGTTCTTCCAAGTTTACAATTAGTTGCTGTTTAAACCAATTTTCAAAATTTTCGGTGTTCATGTTATCATGGTAATCGCCTGTTTTTTTATTGCATTTAAAAATAAGCGATGCATTTGACACAAAACCTTTTTTATTACCGGCATGAACAATTACATATCGTGTCCCACTTCCAGTTATTTTTAAATCACTGTGTTTAGTACCATCTTGCCACATTCTTCTGTCCCCGCTTTTACTAAAAACCCATGTCTCATCCAGAAAAACAGGTGTAAAGAGCTTTTCGCTTTTAGCAGCATGGTATTTGTTCAAAAATAATATTCTTTTTAATCTGACTGCAGGCATTTCCAATAAATGTTTTCTTCCATCCTGTTTTTTGAAATGAAAACCCATTTTTTTAATTCCCAAATATAACGAACCTTTGGAAATCTTAGTTTCTGGAGACTCTTCGATAAATTGCCGTAAAATAGTTTCTACTGTGATTTTATCCTTTCGCGCATACATTTTATAAATTACTCCCCTCAAACAATGCAGGGTATTTTTTGTAATTCGGGTTTTGCTCCGGGAAACGCTTGCAGACATATTTCTTCTAAATTCGAAATCTGTAGCTCTGTTTGGTTTTTCAAGATTATATAATGTGCTTTCTGGAACTTTTAGTGCTTCGGACGCTTTTTGAATTGCCTTAAATCGAGATCCTAAATCGTTTTGAAAATAGTTTACTACATTAAGCATAAGTTTTTTGGATTCATCAGAATATCGCATTTTTATATCTTATTTTGCGTTATGACATTAACATGAAATCAAAATTTGACGTAACTTCAAAAACGTGACATCTAATAAATTAGTTACGACGTTCATTTTTGTTGGTAATTTTTTGTTTCAACCGATTTATTAATAATAAATAAGGATGGTCTTATTCTAAATGGGTATAAAATTTACTATATATTTGAATCTTTATTATTATTTCATTGAATATATATTAATTGAACAGCAAAGCGTAAAAAACGTTGAGGTTAATAGTCCACAACGTCAAATAAATTCAGAAAACTGTCAAATTATTCTGTGTTTCCAGGCTGATCACTTCAATTTACCCAGTAGAAGCATGAGAGATCCATCCTTCTATTGACGTTCAAGAATAGTAATTATGCGCCAAGGTAGAAAAGTGAGGTATTATTGTCGAGGTCCATTAAAGACCGAGAAGCGAAGCTTCGAGGTCTTCAATGGATCCGAGACATTAATACAATTTTCTACCGTGGCTCAGATAGCATTTTTTTCACTACTGGCATTTTATTTTTTAAATATTATTTAACCTCACATTCTATTAAATAATAATAATAATAATTTATTCTTAAAAAGTACATAGATAAAATTACATCACAATAAAAAGAGAATAAATTGATACTCAATAAGTGCCAAGCACTTGTTTTGAGAATTATTCGAATACAATAGATAAAATTGATAAAATGGATAAAAACAGATAAATAAATACAATAAAAATGAAAATGGGTGAAAATTCACAAATACAACATAATAATAACACTCAGGAAATTAAGAAAGTATTGATATCAGAAAATATTGGATATGAGGTTTCTTGGTACTTCTAACAGAAACTTTTTAACCAGTCTTTTGAATTTGGGAAGTACTTTAGTGGATTGAATTGTCTCAGGAAGAATATTAAATATTTTTGGGGAAAGGTAAAAAAACGATCGTTGGCTTAAAGCTTTTGTTACTGTTCTATTTCTTGTGTGGTAGGTGTGGCTTGTTAATGTATGGGTTTTATTAAAGTACTTTACACTCGAGCATAAGAAGTAAAGTTGTCTCACATCCAAAACATTACATTCCCGGTATAATAGATTTGAGCTGCTTCTTGAATATATAAGTTTTAGGAATCGCCGTTGAAGGACTTCTACCTGGTTAATTCGTGAATCAGTAGCACTACCCCATGCCACTATTCCATATCTTAAATGGCTTTCAACTAATGAATTATATAATTGTTTGAGAGTTTGGGATGGTAAACATTTTTTTAAATACCTAAATGTATATAAAATACTTTGAAGTTTTTAAACGACATAGTGTATATGGTAGTCCCATCTCAAATGGGAATCAATATAAATACCAAGGTATTTAATCTTTTTCATAGAGTGTATAACGTTGTTTGATTCGGGCAGAATAATTGAATTATATTTCGGTAGTCCAATCACATTACAACTAAAAGGCAGATAATAAGTTTTGTCAAAGTTTAATGTTAATAGCTTAGAATCTAACCATCTTTTTATATTTGAAAAGTCCTTTTCGGCTAAAGTTTTCAGTTTGTCCCAATCAGCTCCTTCATAAAAAATGGCAGTATCATCAGCAAAACCTATGGCAACTCCTTTAGTTTGAACCGAGAAAAGGTCATTGATATATATATTGAATAGTATTGGACCCAATACAGTTCCCTGCGGGATCCCACATCTAATCCGGTCTCTACCACTTGTTCCATCAGCCACTTCTACAGTCTGATATCGATCTGATATATAGCTTTTAAATAAGTGAAGACATATTCCTCTAATTCCAATATCTTCAAGTGATTGCAGAAGTAGCTCATGACTTATAGTGTCAAAGGCCTTAGTAAGGTCAAGAAATATGCATAAGCAGGGGGCTCCTCGCTCCAAAGCATTGTATATGCTATGTAATAAAGTAAGTATAGCATCTTCTGTTGATACATTATTTCTGAAGCCAAATTGTTTTATCGTCAATATATTGTATTTCTCCAAATAAGAAGTTAATCTCGTTTTAATTATTTTTTCAAATATTTTGGATACATGAGTTGTTAATGATATAGGACGGTAATTATTCACTGAAGTTTTATCTCCCTTTTTATAGACTGGTGTGACTATCGTTTCTTTTAATATGGACGGAAAAACTCCTTTGCTAAAGCATAGGTTAATAATATAAGTGATGGGTGCAACTATTGATGCAGATATTGCTTTTAATACTTCTGCAGGAATATTGTCCACCCCTACTGCTTTATGGTTTTTTAGATTTCGTATTGTACTCATAACTTCCTGTTCTGAAGTAAGAAATAGGGCAAAGGTATTTTGAATATTGTTACGAGATGGTGCTTTAGCACATGGTGGTATTTGTTTACTCAAATCTGTACCTACATTTAAAAAATGCTTATTAAATTCCTCGCAGATTTCGTTATTATTTGTTATCACTTCACCAGTTTTACTAATTATCGAATCTATTTTATGTTGCATTTTTCGTTTGCCAGATAGGTTTTTTATGGTATTCCAGAGCTTTTTCGGATTTCCAGAGTATTCATCTATTCTTGTTTTATAATAGTTATATTTAGTTTTTTCCAATAGATTACTTAATTTATTTTTATAAAGGCGATATTTATTTTTTAGTTCAGCATTATTAGGATATTTTATAGTATCTCGAAACAAATTATTCTTAATATTTATTGATTTCAGAAGGGCATTCGTAAGCCAAGGAGCATATTTTGTGGTCTTCCTATTTACCTTTTTATGTGTAGTAGCAGTGTTTACTAAATTTAATAAAATATGAATCAAAAGACTCATTGCATACTCTGGATTCTCCTGATTAAATATTTCAGTCCAACTAATGGAGCTTGCTTGCTGTTTTAATTTATTATAGTTTATATATTTTATATTATTCGTATGTTTTTTGTTAGCATGGCTATTTTCTTCAAAAATTATTTGTAATATAATTAAAAAATGATCAGTAACGTTAGTTGTTTGTATGATAGGTATGAAGTTATCAATATTCGAATTGGTTTTTACAAAAATATGGTCCAGGCAAGATTTATAAATAGTTGTCGATTTATTTATCATAGCTGTATAGCCATATTCACTTAAAATATTAGTATAGTCAAGCTTTTCTTGGTTATCGTTCATCAAGTTTATATTAATATCTCCAACATACAAACTACATTGTTCATTACCTCCACAATGATTTTCAAAATAATTTTCTAGACTAGCAATGAAATCATTAACATTGGACCCACACGGCCTATAGCAGGCTGTTACTTGTATACATGTTTTTAAACTGAAATTTATTTTAATTTGTAAAAATATTAACTAATATTAACAATAACACCGTCATTTTGATTTATGTTACCTTGGTTGTAGAGAAGGTTGTATCCAGGAATATCAAACAAGTGATCATTTAATAATTTCCAAGTCTCAGTTAAGACAATGCAATCCACCGGAGTATCCAAATTATACAACAATACCTTAAACTCGTCCAAATTTTTGTTTACACTTCGAATATTCATACTAATAATCGTAAAGATTGAGATTTAGTTATAATCAAGTAGGCTCTGTATTTTCCTACCTTGGTTAATAATGAACAACTTTACTACCTCAACAAAAGTCAATAAAGTTAGGTTTAGAGGCTAGTAGTGAAAAATACCATTTATCCATTTTCGATAGAACCACGCCTCCTTTCTCTAGGTTGTTCTACTCTTCGGTTTTCAAGAATTGGGTCCCTGATCGTTTGTCCTCCAGAACAATATGGACGACCTGTCAAAGTCAGGTGTTCTGAAATGGTATATAGGATCTCTTTCTAATACTTATACCCTTTTTTGATAATTGTATTTAAAAAAGGGTGTATCAGAAAGAGATTCTATTTGCGAAAAACCGGGCTGGAGTTTCAGGTTATCAAATGTCACGAATTGTCAAAAATGCAACTCATGGACGTAGACCCTATTTTGACAACTCATAACATTTTATAAACTCAAATTTCAGCCGATGATGTTAACGTCTCTTTCTAATATTGTACTTTCTTTTTTTAAATACAACTATATGACTTTTTCACACAAAAAAACGCCAACGGAAATACGTTTACTCTGGATACTGGCCTAGAATACGTACTTTAAAATTGTGTCGTGCGTTATGAATGAATGTGGTTTAACAATAGTGATTGTTTACCAAAAAATTCTGTTTTCAGTAATATTTGGATACAACATTCGCCAGAAAAATAAACCATTTCACTTTTATTCGTTATCACAGATATGAAATATTATTGAAAACATATTTCCATTTTTGAAGTACTAAATAGATATTTTTTGCATGTTATATTTTTCTTTATAAAAAAAGATGTATCAAAGTCAATAAATGAAAAAATTTTAAAAAAATGTGTTTTATTCCCTTTAATCATTCGGGGAACTGGGGAAAACAGTTCGTCGAGGGCCCCTACATTTAAGGGGCTGTAAGCAAATGAACGAATTGAAAAGTGGCCTCGAGAAAAACCTGAAAATTGTTTTTAAGTTTGTATGCCTACTGCTAGGGGGCGTAATTGAATAAAAAAATTTTAAATGTCAAATTTTAGAAAATTAACCTAATTAAGGGACAACAAAAACAATCCTAGCATTCTTCAAAGAATGGGGTGGGGGAGAGTGGGTACTTTGTTATAAAAAAACGCCCATAGCTCCGGTTCTACTTGAGCGATTTTTGCAAAATTCTTGAAAACTATTTTTTTTTAAATCTGGTTATCTTTGGAAAATATTAAATGGGAGTATACATACCGCGAAAACCGCATGCGGATATCTTTTTCCTGTTCCGAGATATCTCGAAAAAAGTGTGAATTTTAAGCATTTTCTACTATGGTTGTGGATACGCAACGGAAATTTAAGAAAATTTTCAACTAATTAATATTATATTACGTAACAAGAGTTGTAAGTAACGTGCGTAATGGGATTACAACTCGTGTAACGTACTATACTTTTTCTACGCCCATCTATTTTCTTCTATGAAATCAAGGAAATCGCAATTATTTAAACTTTATTATAATAGTTGTTTATAACACTTGAACAATTATTGTAAGTCGTTGGTGCCTTATTACTTGACGGTGATGACAGGTTATCTATAACTGTAGTACTGCACGGTACACCAGAAGATGAAGATTGATAATTGGTAATCACTTCCGATATTCGCAAAGCGTCGTCATTTATATTTTTATGAGAGTGATTCACATAGCCTCCCGCCACTGTAGAAGATGCTATATTTTGTTACAAAAATTGACAGCATAAATGACATGACGTTTATTTCCATATCATGCTAAGAAAACGCGAAATTGTATAATGTGTTGCCGACATTTAGGGACATTACTCTTTTAATCTAAAATGTATTTCACTAATGCTAAAAGCTTTTATGTTTTCCAATTGATTAAATTTATGTAAATAGTCCAAATAAAGCAGTACGTAGATAAAAATTTGATTGCAATTTGATTAAACAAAGAAATTTAAGTTTTCTTATCTAAACGCACGTGTATGTTATGAGATCTCATTACGAGCATATGTTATTGTTAAATGTCACTTACAAGGAATGTCGACAGTGCGATTTTTGACGTTTACGGACATATGGGTGTAGAAAAAATTGAATTTCCTTTGCCTATTAATAATAATTTCGTGGGAAACGGCGTTAAGAAAGTTGAAGCGGAAATATATAAAAACATTCTTTTTGGGACACCATGTACATGTCCCAATAATATGTGTAGATCTATGGATAGAATAGATGATTTTTGGAAGATATTTAGCGGGAAATCTTAGTAATCCATATGAAAAGAAACATTTAATAACTTTTAAATCGAATGCAAATCCTTTGACATAAGAGATCAATAAATGATTTCTGCTCACTATCGCTTCAATATTATATAGAGAAGAAAAAAGTATAAATTAATTTTATTATTGTTTACAAGTGCTTGAGTATCCACAAAAACCAATACTAAAACAAAAAATATGGAAAACAAAACATTTGCTAGAGATCCTGTATACTAGGATTTTTTTATAAATATTTTTTTTTGTAAGTGGTTTCCCCGATATTTTGCTTTCTTTTCATTTCACCACCATCTATTAGTTAAAAACCTGGGGTACGCCGATGCTTATTTATTGATAAATAATATTTATTAAATATGCATTATTTTTATTTTATATCATCATCTCTTATTGCCTCTTGTTTATTTTAAGAAATTACAAATTTTTCTTACTAGGCGTTCCTATTTATTACCATAATGCTTATATTACTGTTTACTGAAAAGAAATTAAATGAGTAATTACATAAAGAGTAGGTACACAACGCATCCGTTCATATAAATGATTCAGATTGTTGGAGAGAATCATTAATAAGTTCAAATCCGCGAAAATGTGTCAGTTTATCGTTTCTGTGGCTTTTCTACTTGCAGTATTCGAAAGCGGTAGGTCAACCGTTTTTTATGATTATATATTAAAAAAAAATTTAATTTTAAGTAAGATTGATTATATTCATTAGGGATTTTATTGTATTAAATTATAATATAAATTTTGAACAATATCTACCAAAGAAAATCGGTCTATATTAGACAACGATTAGTTATTTTTGTTTAGAATCAAATTTCTGGCAACACACCGCCATAAAAAGATATTACTTTTTTTAATAAACGAACAGAGAATTAGAAAAAAATATTTGTTCCATTGGTAACCAGAATAGGGAGCAAAAATGGCCACCAAAACCCTTATTAAAGCGCCAGTTTAAAAAAATCCCTGCAGGCGAAAAAGTTGCTTTTCTAAAGAATATTTACCTATTCTAGTCTAGAGCATTTTTCGGTCGCATATAGATGAAACACCCTGTAGATACAAATATATAAAAAATATACACATATCATTTTTCTACTCCTGTTTTATAATATACTTATTAAAAGACTAAAATCTGTATCATAATGATATTCATTATGATACAAATTTTCATTATGATACAGATTTTTAAGCCAATAGGAATGCGACATTCGCACAATATTTAATATAGCCATGGATACCTGGTTGACATTTCTGAAATTAATTATATTAGGTGACACTTAATTTGACTGCTGTCAAATAATTTTGATTTTCAAAAGTAACTATATATGATAATTATTAATTAAATAATTCTTATTAATCGGAGTAGAAAAAATATTGTATGCAACTTTCATGTAATGGCCATTAATACACTCACATATTATATACGAAACTCGCCTGCGGCTCGTTTCGTATCCTACAACCTGTCTTAATGGCTATCATTACATGATCGTTGCATAAAATACTATTATTCTTCGCTAGTCGTATAAAAAATATAATGTTCGTATTTCGTTATTGTATCCAACATATAAGTAAACATCTACGCAATCTCAACATCCGCATTTAGTGTTACCTAATTAATAGCAATAAATTGTTATAAATAATACACTTCTCGTCATTTTTTAGAAATAAAAATGATCATATCTTCACAAAATATGAAGAAAAGTATAAAGTGATGTAATAAAGCATTACAAGGTCACTATTATTACTCAACTATTATACGCCCATTAGCAATACCTTTGACTAACCGTTTTAGTTGTTGTTGTTGTTGTTATATAGTAATTTATTTCGTTAATTTAATGTCTAAGAGTGTAGGTGGGCATAATAAGCGACATCTACGGGGGAAATTGAATGCCTTGTTTATATAGCAAGATTATTTTAGGACGTCCAAATCAAACTACTTCTATAGAGTTTAAATTTTATTAACTGGCCAATCAGTTTTATCTATGTCGGCATCAAACTAATCTTACATTACAGCCGTTTTAAAGAAATTGCTGACCTTTGTTGAATAATAATTGCGCATGCGTTTCGGCCCATTTTGAAGGCTTGAAAAATATAGAAATGTTTCTAATTTTCAAGGTTATTCACGTGCAACTTTACATTTTTTAGTGATTTTAGATTTTGTCAACATAATTATTGTGTTGGTCGTTATGTATAATGGCCGACTATAAAAAGTAGAAGAATAATCATAGCCATACTTTCAGGCCTATTCTGTATCTAAGTGGCAGAAAAGCAACTTTATAGCAACTGACTGACAAGCAACTCTAGATAATAACTTTTTAACCACTTTCAATATAATTGCTATGCTGGTGACTACTAGTGGTTAAGAAGAATGATTAGTCAATTTTATAGTGTAAATCGACCTTACTTTTCCACTAACTTATAGGAGCATGTGGAAAGGTATCAGTTTTAGGAGATAGTGATGCTCCAGAAGGAGGCTTATTAGAACTAGAAACAGAAACTTCTCAGCCTCTCCAGTCTCTTGAAAATAAAGAAATGAGGGTAGAGGAGGAAATTTCTGGCAGTCCCCTTGAAGAAATGATATATATTATAAATACTGATGTTGCAAACCTGCGACTGCAACTGCAAAAAAGCCCCAAAAGGACAAACCAATACCAGTCCAGAAAGATATCCCAACCCACTCTAATATAAAAACTAAGACTAGAAAGTGTTTTAGAAAGAAAGGGGGAATTACAGATGCTTTGAAGGAGTATTCTTCTTCAACAGAAACTTTTTCGAATAGCATTGATAACCTTGCTGTCAGCATAATTAGGCTGGCAGACTCAACTTTTAAGAGATAAATAATCTTAATTCTGTGAATTTTCTTATTAATATGTCGTTATAGGTACTTTGATGTTTTTTTGTCATATAAAATGTAATTTTTTTTAAATTGACCTTCACCCATGTGAAATGGATTGCTCTGATCCCTTAAATTTCTCTGAATAATTCTGACTCGATCACTAGGAAAATATAAGATTTTATACTAAATTTACAATTTTTAGTATATTTTTATACATATTCATTGAGTATTTCATTAATTTTATGATCTAACAAAATGTTCATAACCCACGGATCCATCCTCCTACCACCACACTTCTACCTTTCTCTGACAGTTGCTAACGTTAACAACCACAAATATGGTGGTTGCTCAGAAAGAACTATAAATCAACTTTCGTAACCACTGGTTGCCTCTACAGAATACCAATTGAAGACAAGTGACAACCTAACCACTGACCTTGTTGTAAACCACCTGCTCAGTAGCAACTTTGCAATACAGAATAGGGCCGTTAATATTTATATTATATTTTGTTTTGGTTGTAAACTATATCTAACCAGAGATCTCTGATCTAACTTCAAAGTTATCTGCCGACCTTAAAATTAATGTGATAATGATAATGTCAATTGTCAAAAAAATCTTGGAAATTTGCAGCAAATAGGCTCAAATGTAAAGCCCGGTTCTGACGATGCAATTTCGTCTCTGCCAAAATTGCATGCAGTTTATGTGTTCCTACCATGCAACTGATGTTTGGAATGGAATTGAGTTGCACCAAAATAGAACCGGTTCTAATTTTATGCCACAAGCTGCAGCAACTTGGTAATTTTTTTAGTGACTTTTTTTACGTAAAACTTCTGTTGGTGTGACTAATTGAAATAACAGTTACGAGTGTTATTAGGTTCTTTGTTTTCCTAAAAATACTGTTGCTCTTGTGGATTGTTGATTGTTGAAAAATTGAGCAATAAGCCATTTTGAAAATTTAAATTTATCATCTATAAAGTTGGATTATGGTTTTGTTCCAACTGGCATTTATGAACCGTACTGGAATCGTTTCGAGTACTGTATAGTGCGCAAACTCGAATTTGGGATGGACACATCAACTTTATCACCCCTTCCAGAAGGTACAGTTTGTATACCAAGAACAGTACTTTAATCAGTTGGAACGTGAAAGAAATACAGCACTTGCGCGAACAATACCAAAACTGGTTCTAACGCCAGCTGGAACGAAGCTAATGTTAAAAATATGGTGACTATTTTGAATATTGGCAACAATATGGTATTTCCCTAAGAAATTGCTACAATAGTATGAACATGGTGTGAACGCTCATGCAACTTTGACGCGTTGCTGCGAGAAGTTGCTACTACTAAATTGCCTTGATGAATTGCACCGTCAGAACCGGGCTTAAGAAGACTGTTTTTAATTTTGCATGCATGCATTCATTCATTCATATATTTGGGTTGTGCTCATTAGCCCAGGCAGTTGAACTGAATCTTTGTACCATATTCCATGTTATCTACTTCCATTCCAGAAGATTCGTGTCTTCTATAAAGGCCACTAGTTTGACTGGATGGATTTTCAGTAGTTGTAATGGTTGTATTAATTCCTCTCCAAAGTGCTTCCGTCTAAGTACTTGTAAGTTCTCGCAGAAGCAGAGTATGTGAGTAGGTGTTTCAACATCAAGTTCACATTTTCTGCACAAAGGTTCACTAACTTTGCCCATTTTGTGCAGATGTTTCCTCAGGGTGCAGTGTCCAGTCACCAGGTCGGTAACTGTCTTCAAATGTCTCTTATTACCCAGTTTCAATAACCTGGTTAAGAGTTCCTTGTCTACCTTGTCCAGTAAACTCTTTGTATGAAGGTGCCCTTGTGTCACCGTCCATTTGAATTGGTGTCCCCTATCTAGCCAGTTCCCGATTTCCTCTCTTATGCAATTTTTTGTGATTCCACAAAACGGTTCCGGACCTATGAAGTCTCCTTTAGAGCCATCTTTAGCTAACTGGTCCGCCATTTCATTACCTGCAATCCCCTCATGTGCCGGCACCCTTATTAGAGACACTTTGTTGTCTCTTGCCAGCCTGTTGAGGGATTCTTTGCAGTTTTTCACCAGTCTAGACCTAGTTGTTGGATTACTGATAGCTTTAAACAACAGAGCCTGGCTGTCAGTGAATATTTCAATGTTTTGTCCGGTATATCCTCTTCTGATATTTTCATCAATACAGGCTATAGCGGCAATCGTCTCTGCTTGAAACACAGTTTTGGAGCCATCGCTGAACCAGATGATTTCTCCAGAATTACCTGGGTGCATCACCTGTTCCCTAGATGGGATAATGATATTCACTCGCTCAGTGAATATATTCTCTGATGTCATGCCATCAAAACTCATGTGAAATATGGGTTCGTCTAGTAATACCATAAGTCTCCCGATTTCAGCCTAAGAATTGCCTCCGCCCTTATAAAAAGTTCCAAAGGAGGAAATCCAATAAGGGCTTCCATTTATGCCGTCTTTCCGTGCTGTTCATTGCCCCGGTAATACCAAGAAGGGCTTGTCTTTGGATTGCAGTTAATATATTAACTGTAGAGGACACTTCTGTCCTCCTCCACCAGACTATTGTTCCATAAGTGATCGTTGGCCTTATCACAGTTGTGTAGAGCCAGTGAACCACCTCAGGTCGTATTCCCCAGTTGCTGCAAAAAGGCTGTAATCTAAGATTAGTTTTGAGAATTTTCGAGCCAACTTTTTTCTTGTCGAAGACAGACTCTGAAACAGACAAATTTTAGAATCACTCTTGTCATTTCCATATACAAATTAATATACTATATAGGTGTACTTTACTATCCCTTTTTTTTAAATCCTAACACTGTTCTTAGGCTACCACTGCATATTTTTCAATTTGTGCATTTGTAGAATATTATAGGTACCAATTAATTTTTCAATGACAAAAGAGGAAAACAATCATTTAAAACCTCTAAAAATAAATCCTTGAAGAAAAATCAACTAACCAAACCCTACTAAAATTGTTGCAAGTAAATTAGATAATAATACTTCTGAGGTAATAATGTAATTGTTACATGCTTTTTATTGTTGTCTATTTTTCATCCGATATACATTATTTTGTTTTGTTTCAGGATTAGCGTTAAATTGCTGGAACTGTAATTCCGAATTCGATGTCACTTGCAGAGATTATTTCAACGTAACAAAACTACTAGAAATTAGAAGAAACTTCGAAAATTTTAACTATCAAAATCATAGAACAGTTCAAGATTCGCCAAGAAACGATCCCTACTTACAGCATTGTGATGAAAGTTATTCTAATCAGTATAATGAAAAATCTGTGTGCATAAAAAGAGTTTATAGAGGTAATTTCTGTCTAGTCAACATAACTTTTTCATAAGCTAGTGATCAAAGATTTATATCCCTTCACGGACTAGTGATGGGCATAATTCGAATTAAAAATCATTCATAATACGATTATGATAATAATCGATTATGGCAAAATTATTCGAATGTTTTCATGGAATGAGGAAAAAAGAAATATGTGTTAAGTTGAAAGTTACAATGCGCAAGTCAGTGAGTCTAAATTTGAAATTTCGTGAAATTTTCGTCTGTTTTGACTGTCAATTTCTGGCTGAATACACAATTTAGCCATATTTTTGCGATCTAGCGTCTTTAAGCGGATTAAAGCGATTCATTTTCGCGAATAAGTAATGACGTCACGCTTAAAAACGCTTGAAGCGGAATCTGGCGTGGTCGAGAGTGCGCCAGAAAACGTTGAAGCGGTTAAGCTGTTGTGCGTCATTCAATTGACAGCATTGACAGAATAAATTAATAGAGAGTGGACCAATGGTGAGGAGCGGCTAATTGTAGGACCACCGAAAAAGCTGTATCCTCACTGAGCAACACCATTAAGTCTCTCCTCCTTTTCATTCTAAATTCTAAGATCACAAATTTTAACAAAAGCTAAATTATTTTATTTAGGTATATTAATATTATTTTGCTTACTACAGATTCAGAATCTCAGAAAGAAAAAAATAAACAAAGTAAAGTATGTATGTGTCGTGAGAGAAATGTCGTTGTGATATGTCAGAATATCGCTAGATATTTCCATTTTTGCGAGGTTAAGCGCTACGTCACCGTTATGACGTCACGTTTAAGCTACACTGTTAATCCGCTTAAAGACGCTAGATCGCAAAAATATGGCTTTTGAAATCCATGATGACAATTGACAGTTTGAAATTGTAATGCGCCCTCTCGTGTTATTAGAATATGAGTGATTTATAATTCGAATTATCATTCGATTATTGAATGACCTGATAACCCGATTATTGAAATAATGCGATTCTGCCCCTGTGCATTACTAAATTAATAGCACAATTTTTTTTATAGTTATGGGAGGTCATAACGATATTCCTCATGTTCAAAGAGATTGTCGAATAGTTTCTAAGGATTTCCGTGTTGGAGATTGTCCAGAAGAACTTAAAAACGATAAAAGCAAAATAACCGATCACTGCAGCACTTGTGATTTCGAAGGATGCAACAGCGCCAAAGGAATAACATTTAATAGTTTATTAGCGACTGCTCCGATTTTAATAATATTTTTTATGCTGAAGTAGATTCAATATTTTTTCATCTTATTTTGATAAAATTATAAACTCAAAAAACGGTCCTAACGACAAGTCTATAAATATACAGGGAAATGTTCGTTATTTAAATAAATTTAACCTACTAACTAGTAACAGTTGATGTAAATATTGAGATATATACAATTATTTTAAGCCGGTACTGTATCTTTAAGTCCAAATAAGTGTGAACATTTTTATAATTTTTTCGAAGTTTATTTTACATTTTTTTAAATTTTCATTCATTTCTTATCATTTTTATGGATTTTCTTCAACAAATAATATGCACCACCCAGTACGTTTTGATAAAAATAGACTGTGTTTTTAGTCTGATCAACAAATGTATTAATTAATGTTATAAATGAAACTAACTGTTTCTAATTAATTCCACTATTTAATTAAAAAATGTATGAAAATTATTAAAGGATATTGATAATTATTTCGATATTGATATGTCAATATCGAAATAATTATCAATATCCTTTCATAAATTTTTTAATTAAATAGTGGAGTTAATTAGAAACAGTTAGTTTCATTTATAACATTAATATGAGTAGATTCCACAAAGTAAGGGTCCAAACAGTAAATTCAAATGTATTAATGTTATAAATGAAACTAACTGTTTCTAATTAATTCCACTATTTAAATAGTGGAATTAATTAGAAACAGTTAGTTTCATTTATAACATTAATATGAGTAGATTCCACAAAGTAAGGGTCCAAACAGTAAATTCAACAAATGTATTGTTATTAAATTGACAAAATAAGATGAAAAAAAACAGGCATTCAGCTTTTCGCTACTAATCAAGAAATTTAAAAAAAATAGATTCAATATGTTATATTGTTAAGCTGTTAATATAAACTTTTGGAAAAAACTGTGAATTTTTTTATATAATAAAAATACAACAAAACAGGTCCACTGATTCGGCCCTTCACCAAGTGGTTGGCCGAATTGAAAGATCATAATAAATAATCCACCCTGGGTATATTCATAGATATGAGGAAGCGTTTGATAAAACAATATTTCCAACAATTACCCAGCAACTCATCTCCAGGAATGTACCCCTGGTAGTGGGAGAATGGATACTCAAGATGCTCTCTAGTAGAGCAATTAGAATCAATGTAGAAGACATCATAGTGAGAGGACTGGTCATGAGGGGATATCCACAAGGAGGGGTCTTATCACCCCTCTTTTGGAACATAGTCCTGGATACCCTGATTAATCACCTCAACAATAATGAATTCTACTCAATCGCATACGCAGACGTCAAATTTGAGAACACACTATGCGATAGAGCGCAGGATGGGCTCAAATTAATAGAAACATGGTGTAAGGAACGCTCACTGTCTATCAATCCCAAGAAGACTGAGATGGTCCTTTTCATCAGGAAAAGAAGATGCATGGGGACCGAAGGCTCTACAAATAACGGCTATCCAAAAATTATATCAAATACAGCGAATGGCTAGTTTAAACATCACGGGAGCCATAAGAACAACACCAACAGCGGCAATGGAATTAATTACTGGTCTGACACCTCTGGACTTGTACGTCAAAGAGGTTGCGTTAATGGCCATGTTACGATTGCGCACGGCTGGTGTAAACCCCGAAGTAGGAGTGGGTCAATTGAGGCTAAGCCTATGGTGAGAAGCGCTTACTGCGCTACCTCTGCTGCAGGCGGCCAATGATGCAAGTTTGTGTTCAATAAACCCTACAAAATACAAATAAAACAGAACACAGAGTCAGATGCTGCAAATGCAATACGCATAAAAATAGGCGGCTCAAAAACAAAAGAAGGCTCAGGATGTGGAGTTTACTCCAGATCACTAAGCTCAAGAATTAAGTGGGGAATGGGATCGAGAAAATACAAGCGTGGTTCAAACAGAACTGGCTATCTCAATTGCCACAAAAGAGCTAACCAGAAGGAACTTCTGGCAAAAACATAATAATCTGCACTGACAGCAGAGATATAATAATTTAAAAATACGCGCTGTAATAAACCTGAAATATTTCTTTCCTTTTTTAATTTTGTAATAATTCATGGCGCTGTTTTTAAAATCTTTCTACTTGCTACTATGGCGCCACCTTAATTTGCTCGTTTTTGATGGACACTTATTTTCAATACATTCAGATGGTTCTCCTTCCTTATACCCTCCATACATCAGGGCTAGTATTAGAGTGCCATCAATATTTAGCTAACGCCTCGGTAGATAACAATATTATCCTGAGGTGGGCTAAAGGGCACGACAGGAGTAAAGGTAATCGCATTGCCGATTCTTTAGCCAGGGAAGCGGCTGGACTAAAAATTTTAGGACCCCAGTGACACCTACGGCCTGACGACTTCGGTAATTGCGGAACTAGCTAAACGTTACACCTATGCTCAATCCCTAAAGAGATAGGATGAAATTAAGGGGTGCAGTCTTGCCAGGATCACCCTGGGCGACCCTGGGAAGCTGGCGCCGAAGAAATATTTGGGAAAAACTACGCTTAACAGTAGGATTTCTGACTGGCCACTGTCAACTGAGGAAACACCTCCATACTATGGGGCTAGTGGACACACTTCTATGCAGGATGTGTGAACAGGAAGACGAAAATGTCAGGCATGTCTTATGCGAGTGCCCGGAGTTATCGTCAATGAGATAGTGTGTGTTCGGTGAGTCTTGGCCTACACCTGCCGATATAAAGGAAATGTCTCCTAGTGACCTGTCCACCTTCCTAGAAAGGACAGGAAGGATGATGACGCTAGGAGGACAACTCCTCGGGAGGATGTACAATGGGTCACATGTGGCTCAAGTGCTGTGGGCCTAAACTCACCCTCCCTACTCTACAGATACAGATACAACAAAACGATATTGATTATTTTATTTTTATAACACAGCACGTAAACTTATAGTAAAATTAATACCTATTTAGAGGTACCAGCCGTTTTAGTAACTTAACGTATGCGGCTTCTTGAACCATCTGAACCCGCATGAAAAAAATTAGGTTATGACATTTGTCATGTCAAATGCTTGACATATTTCTTATTGCATTGGCGTAGTGACTTGAAATTTCATATTATCAGTGGCGGTTTGTAATAATACAAATTAATTTTATGAAATTCATAAAATTCTAAAGATGTTGACATAATAAAAGAATATAAAAGAAGCGCACTAATTTTAAAAACATTGTTTTATTAACTAGATACATAGTTTTCTTAAAAAAATATGGCAATTCAGAGTTCGATTAAGTACAAATTCTAGATTTTAAGAAAAAGACAACGTGATCTTCAAGGCAAAGTTTAATTAGTTTCTAAATCAGAATAACTTTCGGAAAGTGATAGTTCATCATCGGATTCATTGGATACAGAGATCACCATAGGTTCGATGTTTAGTAGGTCCAGTTTGTTTTCTACTTCACATGCTTCAGAAATAATTTTCTCTGTATGATTTATGTAATTCTGCCAGTGTTGCTCCGGTACATTTTTTACAACGTCATTCCATACTTTTAAGACTTCAGTAGGTGACCTTGCAGTTTTCGTAATAGCTTGGTCATAATGCCTTTTAGTTTCTGACCATACCATTTCGATGGCATTAAAATGGCAATGATAGGGTGGTAGCCTGAGAACACAATGACCATGCTCGGCAGCGTATTTGTCTAAATGATAATTTTTTTCTGGCAAAACTTGCTTTTCAATTATATTCCAAACAGCATCCTTTAAAATGTGATCTGGAAAAGGAATATTCTTTTTTTTGAGCCATTCTAACATGCGTGTTTTACTCCAACTTTTTCTTGGGATTTCTTCATCCAGGCGACTGTGATACGTTGCGTTATCCATTATAATTAACGATGGTTCTTCCAAGTTTACAATTAGTTGCTGTTTAAACCAATTTTCAAAATTTTAGGTGTTCATGTTATCATGGTAATCGCCTGTTTTTTTATTGCATTTAAAAATAAGCGATGCATTTGCCACAAAACCTTTTTTATTACCGGCATGAAAAATTACATATCGTGTCCCACTTCCAGTTATTTTTAAATCACTGTGTTTAGTACCATCTTGCCACATTCTTCTGTCCCCGCTTTTACTAAAAACCCATGTCTCATCCAGAAAAACAGGTGTAAAGAGCTTTTCGCTTTTAGCAGCATGGTATTTGTTCAAAAATAATATTCTTTTTAATCTGACTGCAGGCATTTCCAATAAATGTTTTCTTCCATCCTGTTTTTTGAAATGAAAACCCATTTTTTTAATTCCCAAATATAACGAACCTTTGGAAATCTTAGTTTCTGGAGACTCTTCGATAAATTGCCGTAAAATAGTTTCTACTGTGATTTTATCCTTTCGCGCATACATTTTATAAATTACTTCCCTCAAACAATGCAGGGTATTTTTTGTAATTCGGGTTTTGCTCCGGGAAACGCTTGCAGACATATTTCTTCTAAATTCGAAATCTGTAGCTCTGTTTGGTTTTTCAAGATTATATAATGTGCTTTCTGGAACTTTTAGTGCTTCGGACGCTTTTTGAATTGCCTTAAATCGAGATCCTAAATCGTTTTGAAAATAGTTTACTACATTAAGCATAAGTTTTTTGGATTCATCAGAATATCGCATTTTTATATCTTATTTTGCGTTATGACATTAAAATGAAATCAAAATTTGACGTAACTTCAAAAACGTGACATCTAATAAATTAGTTACAACGTTCATTTTTGTTGGTAATTTTTTGTTTCAACCGATTTATTAATAATAAATAAGGATGGTCTTATTCTAAATGGGTATAAAATTTACTATATATAGTTATCACTAGGACTGGGCGATTATAAAAAAATATAATCGATTATGGATATATAAAATAATCGAAAATAGTTGATTAATCGAAAATAATTAATTGATTAATCGAAAATAATCGATTAATCGAAAATAATCAATTTTCGATTATTCGAAAATTTATTATTTTTCATTATTTTTGATAACGGCAGCTAGACCGCTACCGAAACGTTAAAAATAGAGTTTCAACAAACATCGTGATCAAGAAATATTATACTTAACTCTCACGCCTCTAAAAAGATTGACAGTTTGGAACTTACGAAAATATTTTGAAATTTAAGACTTAAAAAAATTGTCAAGATTTTCTTAAGGCATCAGTTGGGGAAAAAGTAACTTAAAAAGTACTTAAGATTCTGATATTGAATTATGTTGAAATAATTATTCAGAAAATAAATTTTTTAATCGTTGAATTGATTATTTTCGAATAATTTACTATACATAACTGTTGTAGGCTTTGAATATAATTATATTCAAAGGTTGTAGGTGTTCTTATCGAAGGAACCATATTCAAATACCAAATATATAATGTTTTATAATAGAATTACAATGAAATCAAAAATTAATTCATTGCTTTTGAAAAGTGTAGCATATTATGACTAAAAAAACGGTTCTCTTCTTCAGTGACGACCGCAACGTTGTACTCGTAGACACTCTACTTTTTAAGGTTATGTCATGGGAAACCAGGTATTTAATTTTTCTATAAATACCACTTTAATATGAGTTTTATGAAGCCGAGTTAAATAATTAGACGGCCATGGTAAGCTAAATGTAGTGCTGTTTTTGTTATATAGTATTAATGAGTTTTTAAATATTACAGGCAGCGTTGTTAGGGGCTCAGCTGGTAATAACTTTGGTTGCAATAAGCATAATTCAAAAACTGGGTCCTCACTTTTCTTTTGCTAGATGGTTACTGTGTTCGACTGGCCTTGTTAGATATTTATATCCCACTGATAGTGAATTAAAGGAATTGGCAAATATTCCAAAAGAAAAAACGAAAAATCGTAAAAATGCAAAAGTTCAAATGAATGGCAAGAACGCTATGGATACTTTTCATATTCCCCGATCACTGGATATTAAATTGGATACTGTAAAAATTTCAAATTTGGATGTAATTCATATACGATATTATACAGAATACCAGTGGCTTGTTGACTTTTCCGTTTACACTTTTTTTATTTATGCCACTACAGAAGTAAGTTGAATTGTGATTCTAATGGTGCAAATTTATGTGAATTTTTACTTTGCTGTAAATTAATAAACATTTGTTTTTTTCAGCTGTACCAGTTTTGGTTTCCATTAAAAAATGAAATGAATTTGAGTATGGTGTGGTGTTTTTTAGTAATTCTTTTTGCAATGTATCCTTCTCATGTAAAAAAGTTAATTTACTAATTATTATTTGAAATTTTCTGTTTATGTGTGCAACAATATACAATACGTATTTCCTTAATATCAGTATTAGAAAACTACTATTTAGTTTAACTGTACAATATTTTAAAGGATCTGACTCAATAGGAGAGAGATCAACTTGTATTGTCATGGGTTTTGTGTATCTACTGATTTCTATGATGGTATTAATCGTAGATGAGAACACATTAGAAATTGGTCTGGAAGATGCCTATACCAATTTCAATAAAAGTGCATCCGTTTTTTTAGAAAAACAAGGATTATCGACTACGTAAGTTTCAGTTAATCCTGTCAGGACGAAGTTTTTTTACCGTTTATAATTTTTTTAGAGGACCAGCTTCTAAAATTGTTCTAAAATTTTCCATGGCTACTTGGTGTGGGATTTTGGGAGCATTATTTACATTTCCTGGTTTTCGTATGGCCAAAATGCATTGGGTGTTATTGAAGTGAGTAATAAATCGAAAGTTATTTTATGTAACTATTCAAGAAGTACTTTTTTGTTTCAGGTATTTTCAAGACAGCAAACTTAAACAGTTACTCCTCAATTTTGCATTTGCTTTACCTTTCATTTTAGTTATATTATGGATAAAACCTGTATCCAGAGATTATTTAACAGTTAGGATATTTTCTGGAAGAACTGAACCACTGTAAGTACCAACTTTTTCGATATTATAAACTGTGAGTTTGGGTAATATGAAAATGATCGAAATTTTTATTGTAGAATGACAGAAGATACTTTCGAATCGCTTAGATTAATTGCAGTAGTGCTTACCATGTGTCTTAAGTTGATATTAATGCCTTGGTATCTTCAAGCTTACCTCGATATGGCTTTTCATCGTTTAGAAACACAGAAAAAGGAAGCTGGAAGAATAACAAACAAGGAATTACAAAAACAGGTAAATACCAATTGTAAATTTACTATTTTAATATCTTAATAAATTTACTGTTTTTTTTTAGATAGCTGCAGTTTTTTATTATCTCTGTGTTGTAACAGTACAATATGTAGCACCCATCGTCTTATGTTTTTTCTTCACTCTTATGTATAAAACTCTTGGAGAATATCAGTGGACAGGAGACTACCTAAAGTGTCAACCATCTGTTAATGAAACACAACATCAACCCAATAATTTAACACCAGCAGATATTTTCAAAACTGACGAAGATGGTAAATCAATATTAGAGTCTGCTGCTGATTTTCACTTGACTATAGAAAGTTTAAAAGAAGTTTTTCCAAATATTGTGTTTAGAGGTTTGTTCGGTTTTGCGACTTGGTGGTGTTGTTTTTTGTATTTCGCCACTACTTCTTTTGGATTAATTTATCAATCGTATTTTTCGAATTTTTGATATTTTTTATAAGTACGTATAAAGCGAGTGTATTTATTAACAATAAAAAAGGTTTTTGAAAGTTTTATTTAAAAAAAAATCCATACTCCACCCTAATATAAACTACCCTATACTTTATAGTCCAAGATCACAGGTACATAAAAATATACATTATTTAAAGTAATTATCACTCCAAAACTACCCCTAAATCAAGTCAAGATATTTATATTACAATAACATTCTAAACATGGATGAAATTTTCTTGAATACTTTCTTACGATTTTTGAGACACAGTTCACCAAACCATATTCTAACACAATTTTTTAAAATCTATTTAGGTTTATACATGCAGTTTTAAGTTAAATGTCTAATTTTTCTAACGCTAACCTCAAAATTCAAAATCAGGACGCGGCAAACCGATCATAAAACACGCATGCGGAACTACGAGCTGGAACCACAGAAATATATTATAGTTCGGTGGTTGGAAAGGTGAAGTTTTAACTACCAAATTCAAATATTTGATTTCCTTTTAAATTCTTATATTACGGAGCCATGATTCGGAAAATTCTTCCCGCTGATATTCCTAAGGACTAATCTTTATGTTCATCGTAGTTTTACAGAAAAATATCCAACCGGAAAACAAATGGATTCTTTGTAGCTCTTAGTGGGGATTTGCGACGGCAGCTTAAGCTTCTCTCATAATCGACGGGAATAAGACTCATACAGCTTAGGCTTTTTCTCCGGGAAATAGGTGTAAAGGAGCTACTAATTTCTAAGACTTTCCGCTGGAATTATAAGGGGGCACAATAGATCCTTTAGGTCTCAGTGAATGTCACCCCAATAGACATATATACTCGTTGATTGGTTAGGCACCACCAGTCAGAGGCTTATAGAGACGTCGGCACCTCAGCTTTAAGGCTAAGACTTTCCTCAGGAACTAAAAGGGGCTCAATAGATCTTTTAGGACTCAGTGAATGTCACCCCAATAGACATACATACAAGCTACTCATTGATTGATTGATTGGGTTGGCTCCTCCAGTCAGAGGCTTAGAGACCTCGACACCTCAGCCTTAAGGCTTTTTGTGCTCTTGGTTATACCGTTTATGTGAAGAGACCAGTATAACCCTTATAATGCTCAAAAGTCTTTTCACTAGGTCCTTCTTGGAGAAATCCTCCCTTGGATACTCTATTTTTAGGATATATCTCCAATGAGCTTCCTTAGGGTACAGTGACCGGTGACTAATCCCGTCACTTTCCTTATCTGGCACCTACTGACGTTTAATATTTCGTTAGTCAGCGACTCCGAGGGTTTTTTTGACCAGGAGTTTGTTGTGTTCCTGTTTTGGCACGTAACTCCAGTACGTCTGATATGTCTAGTTTGAATCCACCGAGATGTACAAACCACGTGCAACAGATTTTGATATTCCAAATACTGGTTCAAGACCAGTGACTGCAGTTTCAGACCCTAGCTTTGATAGGGTCATAGGGTGTCTGCCTTTTTGTTGCCTACAATACCTTTGTGCCCCGGGACCCACTTAAGAGTTACTCTATTATGGTTTGCCAGAGTGAAAAGTTTTTGTAGGCGTCCCAGACCAGTCTAGATCTGATCTAGGGACATACAAAAGATTTCAGTGCTGCTTGACTATCTGAGAGTATGATGATCTTTTGGCCTCTATATATACCCGCCCTTTCGATGTTCATTTGCAAACACGTGTTGATAGCGTAGATTTTTACTTGGAATACCCTACGATATATGCGTGGACATTGCACCTTGGTCTGACTCCAGGTCCTTGTTCCTATGTCAGTTTTAGATCCGTTTGTGCACCAACACCAACGTTCCTTCTTGACTGCATGCTTCCAACCCCTCCCAGTTTAGCTGGATATGGTATGGTTGGTTGTCATTAATTGTGGCCAACATGTTATCACTTCTCATTTCAAGAAGCGAGTTTGTGATAACATCTGGAATGATGGGTGATGGTTCCTGCGATCCATATCCCATATTGTATTCCAGCCTGTATGCAGCCATTCTCGCTTCTGCCTAAACATGCTCAGCAAGAAGCGGAAGATTGAGAATGGCATCCATTGCTGCAGTTGGGCTGCTTTCTCATCGCACACGTTATGCACAGACAGGCAAGCCTCTGAAGTTTTGGTAGCTCCACTTCAGCTTTCCTCTGATCTGTTTTTGGCTACAAAACTAAGGCTCCATAACCATGGGTGTCACCACAGCTGTGTACAGCCAGTGAACGATCCGTGGATTTAGTCACAATGTTTTTAATATCGCCCGTTTGGCAGCCATTAGGGCCATTTTACTTTTACTGGTTTTGTCATGTATAGATGTGAATTCCAGGTTAGTTTTGCATCCAGAATTATGCCCAGATCCTTGACCTCCTGGCTAAGATACAGCTGCACGTTGAAGAGGCTTGGCAGTTTTCCTCTCTCAAGCTTCCTTTTTCAAGTGGAGGGATAATTAGCGCAGTTTTTGCAGGGTTCACATCCTACACCATATCTCCACCATTTCCAGAGCTTGTTGCATCAGCTACGATATAACATTAGGGTATTTCCTCAGTACAAGTATTGTAAGATTGTCTGCATACCCTTGGGAGTTCGTCTATGACAATGTCCCACAGCAAAGGTGACATGATTCCTTCCTGTGGGCATCCCTTCATTATCGATATCTCCATGGAATCTCCAAATAAGGTTGTCGTTGCTGTCTTGTTGAAAAGCATGTTTTTCATCCACCAACATGTGGTGACGTCTGCTCCACGCCTTGCAACAGCAGCTATCATGGAGGCAAAGGATGAGGTGTGGTCGAACGCTCCTTTTATATCAAGAAATGCTCCGAGAGCTATTTCTTGATTTCCTAGACAGCCTCAATTTTTGACACCAGTTGGTGTAAGGTTGTTTCACAGGATTTTCCTGATTGATAGGCATGTTGGTTATAATGTAGTGTTTCCCTAACACGCCTTTCAATAAGTTTCTCCTCATCTTCAACATTAAAGAAGACAAGAGTTATTGGCAAATTACTTTGCCTGTGAATAATCCTTACCTGGTTTGGGATTAAAGACGATTCGGGCTCTTTTCCAAGCAGTTGGAATGTATCTAATTGTTATATAGTGATGCTCTGCAGAGTTTACCGAGTACTAGAGATAGATGTATTTGCCTCGGCTGCAGATGTGCTGGGATTATACCATCTGGTGAAGGAGCTTTGTATGACTGAACCAAGTTAATAGCCCAGTTCAATTTGCACTGGGTAATTTTAATTTTTTAGCAGCATATTTTTGGACTTTAAATTCTGCAACTGATCATTACGTAATAAATAATAACAAAATCATGGTAATAACCAGAGAAATCCGCGAAGAAATTGAATCAGCGGTAAGCAGGGCTATTAAAAATGAATTGCTTATCAGTCAAATTGCCAAAAAAGTAACAGAGGCGATAATAAACACGTTTGAAAACAAGCTGAAATACATTGAAACTACAGTGGCGGAATTAAAGGAGGATTTTGACAAACTTAATGATAAATTTGAAGACAAAATGAATAATTTGCAAAATAAAATAACTACTCATCTCAGTATGGAAAATGTAGAGATTGAGTTGAAAATGGATCAAATGGATCAATCGACTAGATCTTCCAACCTCAGAGTTTTTAATTTAAAAGAGACTCCAAAAGAAGAGCAAGTCATAATAAATAATTTAAATAAAAATATGTCGCTTAATCTCAACGAAAATGATATCCTATTAAGCTACAGGATTGGGAAGAGAGAAGGAAATAAAAGTAGAGGTATTTTACTAAAATTAAAAGATCTCGGAACAAAACAAATGGTATATGGTAAAAAAAACTGCTTAAGGGCACAGGGATTGTCGTAAGAGAAGACCTAACCAGATTAAGAGTGAATTTGTTAAACGAAGCTATTGGTATTCAAGGTTTGAAAAACGTTTGGACAAAGTATGGCAAAATTTATGTAAACATAGAGTATCTATTATTAGAAATAGAAATGAATTTGATAAATTATTTTCAGCTAAATGATTTCTCCTATGTGCATAAATATAATAAAAAAAATGTAACCCAATATAAATGTAATGCAACCTAAAGATAGAAGGGAAAAAAAAGGAGGAAAACTTATTCAAACCTTTTCCCTTATCTTAGTAAGAATTCTTTTTTTTTTCTTTCTTTTTTTTCCTTTTACTTTCTCCATTTAATAGTCATTTATTATAACATAGAACATAACCAGAGATGTATTTTCTTCATAAATTTTTAGGGTGTTTGAGACAACTTTCTTATAAGTTATGATAGAATTTTTGAATGTCTTAGACGACGAAGAAATAGAGACAAAACTTATTGATAATTTCGAGGAATATATACAGGGAAGAGTAAACAAGAACAGATATGGGCTAGGAGTTGTTCACTTAAATATAAGAAGCTTACAAAAACATTTTAATGAGTTGCTGGTGTACGTGGAAATGGCTAAAGATATGCTTGACGTTATTATATTATCAGAAACAGGTAACATAAAAAATACCCAAGATTTTTCCATTCCTAAGTTTTCAATCCACTATAACGAGGCAGTATTTAACAAATGCGATGGTACTATAATATATGTAAGAAATACTATTTCAGCTATTATTAATATTGAGCCTGTAAAAGAAACTAAATTCCTTAGAGCTGTATTAACTACTAGTAATCTTCCTAAGGGCGAGTTGTACCAACAAGGTTTAAAACATAACTAATGGTTTAAGCAAAATGGTTGTTGTACCAGACTGGATCAGTGGGTAACCAGAGTTTTGCCAACAGGTTTGTTAACCGCCCAAAAGTGAGTGGTTAAAATAATAATCCTAGTTTTCTAACCTAAAAACTTTGTCAGTGGATTCTGTAAATTTTTTATTTTTACCAAATTATAATAATTGAATATTCTGATTTACCAAATTTTAGTGATGACGAAGATTTTAATGAACTTGTAAATTTACATGTAGAGTAAATTTTATACCCATTTAGAATAAGACCATCCTTATTTATTATTAATAAATCGGTTGAAACAAAAAATTACCAACAAAAATGAACGTCGTAACTAATTTATTAGATGTCACGTTTTTGAAGTTACCTCAAATTTTGATTTCATGTTAATATCAGATGTTTCAAGAAGCCGCATACGTTAAGTTACTAAAACGGCTGGTACCTCTAAATAGGTATTAATTTTACTATAAATTCACGTTCTTCTTTGGCCGTAAAGTTTTCTGACCTTTTTTTATTCTTATTCATTTTCAGTAAATAAAATAATATGCAAAAACAAACAACATTTCAGGAACTGAGGGTTAGAATTGCATTAAAAATTCTTCTTTTATATTTTCGCTTTGGCAAAACGTAAGTAATTTACCCCACAGTAGTTCATTCGTCTAACATTCATTGATACCAACCTTTCAAAATAATTGATTAACAAAACTGCACGAAAACACCACTGGTACAACACGCACCGGTTTAAACTTTTGTTAAATTTTACCCTATGGTTAAATAAACCAAGTTTAGCCGACTTTTGGTACAACTCGCCCTTAGGCGTGCAGTTTTGTTAATCAATTATTTTGAAAGGTTGGTATCAATGAATGAACTACTGTGGGGTAAATTACTTACGTTTTGCCAAAGCGAAAATATAAAAGAAGAATTTTTAATGCAATTCTAACCCTCAGTTCCTGAAATGTTGTTTGCTTTTGCATATTATTTTATTTACTGAAAATGAATAAGAATAAAAAAAGGTCAGAAAACTTTACGGCCAAAGAAGAACGTAAATTTACAAGTTCATTAAAATCTTCGTCCTCAGTAAAATTTGGTAAATCGAGAATATTCTATTATTATAATTTGGTAAAAATAAAAAATTTACAGAATCCACTGCCAAAAAGTTTTTAGGTTAGATAACTAGGATTATTATTTCAACCACTCACTTATGGGCGGTTAACAAACCCGTTGGCAAAACTCTGGTTACCCACTGATCCAGTCTGGTACAATACACATTTTGCTTAAACCATTAGTTATGTTTTAAACCTTGTTGGTACAACTCGCCCTAAAAATTGCAAAATAGGGCTTACAGGTTTCTACAGACTACCAGCTACCGATTTAAACACGTATTTAGATAATTTAAAAATATACCTAACTTCCATAGAACTTCAAAATTTAGAAATATTTGTAGGTGACATAAACATCGATCTATTAAAAAGAGAAACTAACATAACAAATAACTACTTAAATATAATGAATTCTAAAGGTTTTGTTTCATATATAAATAAACCGACGAGAGTAAAAGCTGCCATTGATCATATTTTTATTAGAGCTCAGAAAACCTTAAAAGAAAGCATTGAAATTGAACCAATTATATTCCACACAGATATGACAGATCATTATTCCCCTTTTAATGGTATTATATCATTTTCCACACAAAAACCAGGCTTAACGGAATTAGAGAACAAATTGTCTGTGATAGATTATAAAAATTTAAAGTAATCTTTAAAAACAGTGAATTGGGTTGATGTAATTAGTTGTACTGATCCGCAACAAGCTTACGACATATTTTTTAATAAGATTGATAAACTCATCCAGAACAACACTGCTATAAAAAAATAAAAATACTAACAATAATATAATTAAACTAAAACCATGGATAACAACTGGTTTAATAAATTCCATAAAGCAACGAGACTATCTAAAAAAGAAATTATCAAAAAATTATACTCTAGAGCTCGAAAACCACTATAAAAGCTATAGAAATAAACTTCATTTCCTAATAAGAAAAACAAAAAACGAACATTATCAAAATAAAATCTCACAAGCCGGAAACAATTACAAAAAAATATGGAGGGTTATAAATGACATTACAGGTAGTACAAAGAAGTCTAAACAAATTGAAAATATATCTATAAAGTCAGAAAATAATGAGTATATCAACAATAATAAATCAAAAGCGGATGCATTTAATAATTTTTTTACTAGCTTGGGTGAAAATATGGCAAATAAAATAAATAAAGTAAAAATTCCAAATAAGTTTCTTAAAAAGGATACGGTTGAATCAAATATATTCCTAAAACCTATAACAGAAAATGAAGTAATTATTTTAATAAGTAAATTAAAGAATAACTCTGCACCTGGCCCAGATAATCTAACAGCAACCACGATAAAAAACATACATACATATATTACTCTTCCATTAACGCATATCATTAATCTTTGCTTTCAATCAGGAAGAATTCCAAGTCGATCAATGGAAGGAATCTGTTGTCACCCCTGTATACAAATCCGGTGATCCTGGAGAACTAACCAACTATAGGCCAATTTCAGTAATCAATAACTTAGCAAAAATTTTTGAAAATGCGGTAAAAAGCAGATTAATACATTTTTTTCATGTTCACAATGTTATAACAGAATGTCAGTACGGGTTTATACAAAATTCAAGCACTGAAGATGCAGTAGTTGATTTTCTATAAAACACGGTTGGCGCAGTAGATATGATTCATTAAAATGTGTTGCAGTATTTCTCGATTTAGCCAAAGCATTTGACACCGTCTCTCATAACATTCTACTTGGCAAACTCAATAACTATGGCATTAGAGGTGTAGCACTAGAACTCATTACGAATTATTTATCAAACAGAACCCAGCGCGTAAAAATCGGAAAAGACAGAAGCTTTAATTCCCTAGTAAAGGTGGGTGTTCCACAAGGTACCGTATTAGGACCAATTCTCTTTCTCGTGTATATGAATAACATTACACAAATTGATAACTTCTCTGGTAAAGTCATATGCTACGCGGATGATACTGTAATTATTTTTACTGGTAAAGAATGGCAAGAGGTCAAACTCACCGCAGAAACTGCATTGGGAAAGATAAGTTTATGGTTAAATAATAATCTACTAACCTTAAATGTGTTGAAAACAAAATGTATTACTTTCAGCTCAACCATCGTTAAACAACCTGAAAACTTTGAAATTAAACTGCACACTAATGACTGTCACAAAATCGATTGTAACTGCCCCCTAATACATAAAGTATCCCAAATTAAATATTTAGGTGTTATACTTGACCAACACCTACGCTGGTCACAACATATTGTCCATGTTAGCAATAGATTGAGAGCCTTAATGCATAAATTTTATGTTCTTAGAGAAATTATTTCAAAGAAAAATTTACTAATACTTTATAATTCCCTAGTGGAATCTTTATTAAGATACTGTATAGTAGCTTGGGGTGGAGCATTTCACACCACTATTAAAATTTTAGAGACAACACAAAACGCTATTTTAAAAATCATCCTAAAAAAAGAAAAGCTATTTTCAACGAAAAAATTGTATGATGAATCGAGAATACTCAACATTAAACTACTCTTTGCTTATCAATGTATAATAAGAATATATAAAAGCGGCGAAAAATTTAATCACAAAAACACCCATTTAACTCGATCAGTTACTAATATGGAGATACCTCTACAATTCTTTAAAAAATCAGCCAGTCAAAGATCATCATCATTCTTCGGTCCAAAATTTTTTAATACAATCCCGATTCACCTCAGACAAATAAAAAAATTAAAGAACTTCCAAATTGAATTAAGAAATCATTTAATAACTAACCAAAATAAAATATTTGATATAATGGCTTAATAACATACAAACTACTGGTTCATTGTCGTTTTACTTTTTCTTGTCTACTACTTCCTTGCGTAAGTATTGTCTTCTTTTTATTATCTATTATTTAATTTTATTAATTGTCAACATTTATTCGTCTTATAACCTTATTTGCACTGTAATTTAGTTTTGTTTTTTTTTTCTTATTTTTTTTTATGTATTCAATATTAGCTATTTAAAGATAAAACGTGCAGAGTAAATACTACCTAATTGAGTAGTAACAAAACAGGTAGAAATGCCTAGGTAAAATGCTCAATTAGGTGTATTTATGTATGTTTATAACTACTAATATTATTTTATTAATATCATTATGTACTTTATTACAGAAAAAAAATAAATTGAATTGAATTGAATTCATTCAAAACAGTCGTGATAACGATATAAAATTGAAAGTAACTTATTAATCCGCTCAATTTAGACCAAAAAATAAGAGTAAAGCTACATAAATTCCCACCAAGCTGAAAATCAGTAAGATTGTTTAAAATATGATTAATAATAAAATTTGAAAGTTCCCCATGTTTCCCCCGTATGGAAAAAAATTTATTCAAGGTCAAAGGTCAAAAAAATTAGTTTTTCGTGATTTTCAGCAAAACGGTGAGTTTTATCATAAAAATACTTCAGACCAAAATTGTGGACCATAGAATTATCTACAAAAAATGTATCAATACTTTTTTTTCTACGAGCCACCATTTTTGAGATATAACGATTCAAAAAGTTGTAAAAGTTGTCTGCCATTTACGATTGTTTCGAAAAGGTAGATTTTGATATTAACAACACAAATGCGACATACATCATTGACGGAGGATACTTACTACATCGCATTGTGTGGGATAGCGAAGAAACATTTAACGTTGTCTTAGATTAATACGTACAGTATGTACGTCGACATTTTGGTACCGGAGTTACTGTCATATTTGATGGCTATAATGATTAAACCAGCAGAACAACGTCGTCGAACTTTAGCAACATCTACATCAATTGATATTTTATTTGATGAAAATATGACAGTTCCAACCACTCAACAAAAATTTCTTACAAATACTCACAACAAGTCTCGGTTCATTTCAATGTTGAAAGAAAAATTTACTGCTGAAAATATATTGGTAAAACAAGCTAATAACGACGCCGATGTACTGATTATTGAAACAGCAATAGAGCAATTTAATTTGACAAATACAACTATTATTGATGGTGAAGATGTAGACTTACTCGTATTACTCACTGCTCGAACTCCAACTGAAAAAACTATTTTCTTCTTAAAACCAGGAAATATATTCATCAAAAAGTTTATCTACTTTTGCAAAGTGTCAAAATCTTGTACTATTTTTACACGCAATAAATGGCTGTGATACGACATCTGCATTTTACAGGAGGGGTAAAATAACAGTTTTCTAAATGTTTGAAAAACAAAATTTAGTTCAATGTGCTGAAGTTTTTAAAAATAGTAATTCAACTCGACAAGAAATTACCACTAACGACATTCGCTTTCTTCCTTCTATGTACGGAGCTCCTAAAAAAACTACCTGCTTAGATAAGTATAGATATGCATGTTTCGTTAAAAATACTAAAAGTAAAAAACGAGTACAATTAGCTTGTCTTCCTCCAACCTCAGTTGCTGCACATCAACATCTTTTCGGGTATATTACCAAGTTCAAGTGTGGCTTGGTTATCAGCTAGACCCTACAGACTGGGTTGGAAGTTGGCCAACAATTCATTAGAACCAGTCCAAACTTTACTTCCACCTGCGCCGGAAAAACTGCTGAACACAATTTTTTGCAACTGCAAAAAGGGGTGCAGTGCTAAATGTGGTTGCAAAAAAGTCGGACTGTTTTGTTCTCTGGCATGTACACATTGTCAAGGCCGGTCGTGCTCTAATATTGAATCACCAACAGTGGAGAATCCGTTTGATTCCAAGGAGGCGACATGCGATACATCGCTATTAACGCAGCTTACATGTACTCAGGATGAAAATGAAGAAGAACAAGAAGAAGAAGAACAAGACGAACAAGAACATCAAGAAGAAAAACAAGAAGAAGAATTTGAAAGTTACGACTCGGACGATTAAATTTCACTACTTTTTTTTAACTTAAATTGCTTTTATCTTTTCAATCTCTGCTAATATCCATTATTTTGCAATAGTTTCAAATTAAACAGGATCATAACAGACCCGTGGAATAGGCCTACTGGGGAAACCACGTCAAAAAACGCGCTAAGTACACTACCTCATAGGTGGCGTGGAAACGTGTGCATATTATGACGATTACAACTTTTACAACTTTTTGAATCGTTATATCTCAAAAACGGTGGCTCGTAGGAAAAAAAGTATTGAAACATTTTTTGTAGGTAATTTTATGATCTACAATTTTGGTCCGAAGTATTTTTATGATGAAAACTTACCGTTTTGCTGAAAATCGCGAAAAACTCATTTTTCTGACCTTAGACCTTGAATAAAATTTTTTCCATACAGGGGAAAGATGGGGAACTTTCAAATTTTATTTTTAATCATATTTTAAACAATCTTACTGATTTTCAGCTTGGTGGGAATTTATGTAGCACCGAATGTCTAAATTGACCGGACTATCCCTAATAGCACACATTGTACTAGGGACGTCCCTATTTGGTACTATTCATGGCCGAACGTCCCGGACCTGAAATCGTTGTCCATAGGACGTCCCATCCAGTACACTTTTCATCATTTCCACGAATGTCATTCCTATGGACTTCCTATGGATGTCCCGAGGGAGATTCAAAAGAGAATGTCTCGTCAGAGATGTACATAGGACGTCCTAATCGGTACATCTCATATAATGTCCCAGTGAAGACGTCCATGGAATGCCTGCAATAGTACATATTTTTGAAAGTCCTAATAGCAACATCCTATGGACGTCCTAATTGGTACTTCTCATATGAGGTCCCCTTGAAGATGTTCATGGCATATCCCGAATAGTACATTTAAAAAAAGTCCTAATAACAACATCCTATGGACGTCCCTATTGGTACATCTCATATGCTGTCTCTGCGAGGATGTTCATGGCATGTCCCGAATAGTATATATTTTTAAAAGTCCCAATAACAACCTCCTATGGACGTCCCAATTGGTACATCTCATATGATGTCCCATTGAGGATGTTCATAACACGTCCCAAATAATAGATTTGAAAAAAAGCCTAAGAACAACATCCTATAGACGTCCCAAATGAAACATTTTGTATACTTCCCAAGGGAGGACGTCCATGGAATGTCCCTTATAGGTACAAGTAGGAAATGTCGAATAAACGAATGGGAGTAGAAAAACATATTCTGAAAGAAAAAACACTGAAAAAAATAGCTTAAGCGTTAGGTTTGGTTCTATGAGTTATTCATATTTCTTTGACTGCTTTGATCCCTGCAATTTTATCTCCATAAAGGCTAGACAATCCTTACACAGTTAACCCTCGGGAGGAAAGCTGTAACAACCAAATATCTTATCTTATCTTACTCAACTGTGGCGCTGCTTAGGGTTGTTTTGTGGTGATCATGTTTTCACCAACGATTCCGAATGTAATTCAATGAAATCGTCAACAATAATTATATATGTAACATTATTTGTCAGTTTCTGCACTATTATACATTTTCAATTAATATATGTTGATACATAAAAAAAATTATAACAGATTATATAATAGATTGTGAGATTTGTTTTGGGTTGGTACTTAGGATTTCCTGAAAGTTCGGTTGGCAATGCTGTTTTTACTATCGCTGACGTGTCGTATCGCGCCAACGCCAACCGCCAATTGAGTGTTATAAAGGTATGTACGTTGAGTATATCGTGCCCCCAATATTATTTATTGCAGCATTTTGCAGTAATATTTGTAACTTAGTGAAAATTGTGCAGTGATCCAACTCTCTTGGATGCTGGATGATGAAATAGTTCACGTTCGAAGGTTTGTACATGTTTTATATCATTTTGTTAAAAGTAAGGTTAGGTTAGTTGTTATAAGTGATTACGATTTTGTGAATTATAGTGTATAATTTCATTCTACTTTAATTTTCAATTGATTTAATTATATAATAGTATGAATAACAAAAGAAAACTGAACATATCAAAACGCCATAGAAATAGAATAGTTAAAAGGTATTCTCAAGCCCTGAATTTAGAAAATGTACCAGTAACTGATCTATTTGTTCCATTAAGTATGTGCCACTCTTTTTCATTTTTCAGTTGTTGAATTTCAAGGAAAGTTTCAATAAAAAAAACTATACATAGTTAATATGAATATAAAATAGGAATATATATTAATTTATTGTTTGTTTTGGCATTCAACTGTAGAACTAAAAAAAACTATATGTTGCAGGATCAGGTCAACAAAATGTAAAAACTTCCTCATCATCCATAAAAGAATGGAAGATGGCATAAAAATTTTTTTAAGGAGAGCAGCTGAAAGGGCCGTAGCCGAAGAAAAGAGAGCTATGTCTTTTTATAATGAAATATTCCATTCAGAGATTGAGATTAATTTTAACATTATTTTGTTTTAGAGATCTGTTGTTTTTGTTGCAATAAATTTTATTTTAACGCAATTTCTTTTTCTTTTTAGGAAAAAAATATCCTGCATGAAAAGGGGAACATTCTAGAATAAATGTTAAATGAAAAGATTTTCTGGATATTGGAGAAATCCATGATAAAATTGGGGTTATTTTTGTAACATCCTTCAGAAAACAACTACTTCCTTGAATTAAATTTGATAGATATTGGGAACGTGAAATATATATTTTCGTCGACAAAAATGGACGTTTGATGGACTTCCGTTGGGACGTTCGATGGACATCCCTCGGGTCTATCGATGTATGTCCGTCAGGACGTTCGATGGACATCCCTCGGGTCTATCGATGGTAGTCCGTCAGGACGTTCGATGGACATCCCTCGGGTCTATCGATGGACGTCCATCGGGACGTTCGATGGACATCCCTCGGGTCTATCGATGGACGTCCATCGGGACGATCGATGGACGTCCACTAGCATTCATAAGGACGTTCGGATCATATAGTTAAGGACCTCCAATGCCCTTCTAATAGATGTTCTTGCTGCTCAAGGATTTAGGTCCTTGAATGACGTACTAGGGACATCCTGAAAGGACGTCCCTAATTAGTCCACAAGTGGGACATTTGTGCGTCCCAGAAACGTCCTATGGACGTACACGGTACCAAATTTGAACGTCCTATGGACGTTCTGAATGTCCCAGTAGGACGTCCATTGGTTATAATTGTGCTATTAGGGATATGGTAATAACGATGTTCAATTTTTTCTCTACGGTAGCATTGCATCCTTTATCACGTACGCGCGAATCACTCCCTTTTCTTTATTTTATCAAAACTATTGTGCTGGCATTTAAACACTTTACGATATATGTATGATAGATATGTGTATCATCTTACAATCCACCTTGATGCGCTAGCAGAGCTAAACTTTTTTTATCCCATCGTCACACCATTTATTATTTTCCATTTTGGTGCGGATCGTAGCAAAATACTTATTGCTATTTTTATAGTCATATTCAGTAATTAAATCTTCTTGGTTTTCAAACTGATAATAAAAGGCGCCAAACCAACAAACGATTGCATGCGTCAGCTCGAATGCTCTCAACTGGCCGGCATGGATTATCCATAAATGTTACTGCGTCACAGCAGAGCGTTTCGCTGTAAGAAATGAAATAATAAAAGGCGTGTATTAAAATTACATCATTTATCCGGACACAGCGTAAGGCTCAGCTGCACCGTAGTAAGCAATGTATGGTGTACCTTTAATGCCGCAGCTTGTCCAATCGGTCTCGTGGAAGGCGCAACGCTTCAAGTATTTGTGGCGACCTTAGAGTATAACTACAAATAGAGTCCGCAAGTCATTCATAAAACTATCCGAAAAGACGGCTAACATTCTATCGCCAGATATATGTTTTCATGAATGACTTTCAAGGAGTGGGGAGAATCTGTCGGACAATGGTCGGACATCGGCTGATGTCCATAGGCGTAGTAGAGAAAGAAATTAAATTAAATAAATGTTCTATTAAAAAAATTTTAGTTTTACTTTATTGAGCGATATAATGAGAAAATTTGAAAATAATTGAATGTTTAATGAGGTTTTTTTCTTTAAGGAAATTATATGGGATAAAAATCTTTGAAATAAAACAATGAATTCGTTTAATAAAAAACTGGTTATAATTTGCTGTAAATAATTTTAATACATTTAATTATATGCATATATGTTCCTAAAAAACAGTAGATAGGTATAGCATATTTCACCGAACAATGATGTTAGGTCAATGCGGCCACCAGCAAATTACATAACATTACGCTCGGTGTCATAATGACGTAACAGCGTCGTTATGTAAAAATAGTATATTGTGCAACGAGTGAGAAAAGTACTTTCCCGACATGTTGCACACTATACTTTTTCTACAACTGCACACATTTAAAGAATACAAGTAAAGTAACTTAATATTTATTTTTATGGTTAGTAAAACAAAAATAACACTAAAGTATCCCATCTCTATACTGTTAAATAATTTTATTTAAAATTATAGTTGATAGTGAAATTTGTACAATTTTGTATGGTCAAACCCGGAAACACACGAGTGAGAAAAGTACTTTCCCCACATGTTGCACCCTATACTTTTTCTACAACTTGTTCTTTTGACAGAGAAAACATTTTTTTCTTCGTTTTCTAGGGGTAGCAAAATCATCACTGCTCAAATCTCCTATATATCCCCTTTTCCTAAAAAAAAACAAAAAGTAATCAACTTTTCGTATTTTAAACATTCCCTAATCATGTTTATTAGGTCAAAATAGAAAAATACAAATACATTCTTAGAAAAAAAATCATTTTACCTCTTTTGGGGTTTTGTCAACAGTTTCAAGGGTCCTCTAAAATTAGATGATGAACCTACGGCATCTTCCGATAATATTTTAGGATTGCTTTTCATAAGTTTCAAAAGCTGCAATTGCGTAGAAAAAGCACTGGAAGTAGTGGATGAAGTTTCCGTTTCATCGTTTTCAGCTAATCCTGAAGTGCTTGGCTCAGTAAGCCTAAAAAATAACATAATTTTAAAAGACATAAGATAAAACAGGATTTGGCAAAGATAATGTGAAATATAATAACAAGTAATAGCATATTATAATATGTACAATATGTACATGCATACAATATGTACATACTTTCTGGATGTAACACTGATATACCACTTAGTGAATCGGACTCATTGCTGTCTCCTGAAAAACTAAAATTAACAAAAAACATAATATTATGAACTTTATTTGGGTTACATATACTCAGTTATTTTACTACATTATTCATTAAAAGGTTTATAAATAAACAATCTGGGATATTGAGTGCTGAAACGCAGTAACTAACAAATTGAAAAATTTACAGGAGGCCAAAATAATGGTTTATGTAATAGCAATAGATAAAATAGTCTCCTATTTTAGTTATCTAGAAGAATAGGTTCCTATTTTATTTACTGCTCAATATATTCTATAATAGATATTCCACAATCATTATAAAAACAAAAAAATTTGTTACGAGATCCTAAACATTTAAATTATGTAACTTACCTAGATATGTCACTTAAAGTTTCCTCCAGATTTATGGGTGGCTGAATTGTTATAGAATTATTAATGGAATTCGCCAAATCCAAGGTTCCTATAGAGCTAAAAAATATTAAAAGAATATTATTTTTTTAATAAAATCAGTTAATTGAATAGATGAGGCTTTTACTTGATGAAGATCCATACTACTGATGAAATAAAACAAATTAATTTGTTTAAATCTTCATTATTTATTTTGAATTGACGTTCAAATTAAAATTAGTGACGCGTTTCGCTACACAGTAGCTTTTTCAAACTAGTGAAGCTACAATGAAAAACTTTTAATTTATATAGTGCCTTAATACGGAATTCTAAGATATTGACAAAAGTATTAAAAATGGGGATAAATACAAAAAGTGCCTAAATACGGATTTCTAAGATATTGACAAAAGTATTATAATATATTTAAATAGGGATAAGTACAAAAATTGTCTAAATACGGGATTCTAAGAAAGTTACAAAGGTATTGAAAAAAGGTACCTGGGAAATTGATCAACAACTATCACATTTTCTAGGTAAAAAGGTTTAATAAGGGAGAATGATTGATATCTATTTGGTCGTTAAGCAGATTACCGGAATATTTGTTTTTGTTAATCTCGAGGGCTACTAAAAGATTTAATTTAAAGGATTTGGGTTCTACATGCAAAATTTCAAAATTTGAGTCGAAAGTGTGTTGGTTTGTTAATAGATGATTTGAATAGTTGGAATCTAATTTGTTATTGTCATAGCTGCGTTTGTGTTCTGAAATTCTAGTTTTAAAGTTCCTAAAAGTGCTACCGATATAAATTTTGTCACAGTTGTCGTTACCACATTTTAATTTATAAACACCTGACTTGTTTCAATAATTCATAAAAAGTACCTAGTTCAAAAACGTAAACTAAAGTCATTATTAGATAATAAATCAAAATTGAAAAACCCACAAACCAAATTTTCAGAACATACATTTTTTCATAGATTCGTTAATCTTTCAAATACAGTTTTTTCAGATAAAGAAATTCAATTATTGCAAAAAGGTTTTAAACATAATATTCTACCCACATGTTCATTTGATAACTTCAACAAACTAGGTATAGAAACAGAAATTAACTTATACAATTTTCCAAATAATTCCAATCTAAAACATAAAGCTTCCGATATTATTAAAAAAGAATTCGTCAATTTTAACAAACCAAACTTTGAATTATCAGTCGCGAAATCTATTCAACAAAAATCAAATTCAAATAGTCTTATTTTTACTAAAGCAGATAAAGGAAATACAGTAATAGCATTACATAAAGATGATTATATATTAAAAACTAACAATTTTATACAGACAGGCAATTTTGAGATTCTTAAAAAAGACCCAACTAGTAAATTTCAGAAAGAAATAAAATTAGCAGTAGATAACGCGAAATCAATAATTAGCGACAAAGAAAAATATAAATTAATTTTACCCAATCCTCAACACCCTGAACTTTATTCTTTAATGAAACTCCATAAAGAGGGGTACCCTATTAGACCGGTCGTTTCTTTTTTCACAGCACCTTCATTTAAAGTTTCAAAGATTCTCATAGATATAATTTCTAAATATTGTTCTTTCAAACCTCGATTTTCTATTAAAAACTCAACGGAATTAATTAATAATATTCAAGATATAAAATTACCTCACAATTCTAAATTCATATCGTTCGATGTAACTAATCTATTCCCTAGTATACCTCCTAAAGAAACTTTAACTCTTGTTGATAATTTGCTCACGTATAATAATGTTAACCCTATAATTCATTCTGACATAATAAATTTATTAAAAGTGTGCTTAAACCAAAATTATTTTCATTTCAATGGAGAGATTTATAGTAGTAAAGATGGTTTGATTATGGGCAACCCCCTCAGTCCCCTATTAGCTGAAATTTTCATGGATAATATAGAAAAAATAATTCATAAACACCCCCTTAGTAAAAAATTTATGTACTGGCACCGTTATGTAGATGACATTTTAGCGAGCTTCACTGGCACTACTAGACAACTAGATAGCTTCATTTCTTATATTAACTCAATTCATAGCAATATAAAATTTACCGTAGAACATGAAGAAAATGAGATAAACTTTTTAGACCTTACAATTTCAAATATAAACAATAAACATGATTTTTCTATATTTCGCAAACCATCACATACAGACATTACAATCCATAATAGTTCGGTCCACCCATTCAGTCATAAATTAGCAGCTTTCAATAGTATGATTCACAGACTTTTAACAGTCCCATTAAACAATAATAATTTCAATAAAGAACTAAATATCATTAAACAAATAGCAGTTAATAATAATTACGATCCAAACTTAATTGACAATATCATAAATAAAAAGATAAAGAAACGCACTTTAGAACAAGTATATCCTTCAGATAAAAATAAAAATAATCAATTTAAAAGCTTAACATACTTTGGAACACCATCCTTAAAAATCAAATCATTTTTAGAATCTTTAAATATGAATATTTGCTTTAAAACCGATTACAATCTATCTAAATTCATTAAAAATAACAAATCTAAATCCTCAAAATTAAACAAGTCAGGTGTTTATAAATTAAAATGTGGTAACGACAACTGTGACAAAATTTATATGGGTAGCACTTTTAGGAACTTTAAAACTAGAATTTCAGAACACAAACGCAGCTATGACAATAACAAATTAGATTCCAACTATTCAAATCATCTATTAACAAACCAACACACTTTCGACTCAAATTTTGAAATTTTGCATGTAGAACCCAAATCCTTTAAATTAAATCTTTTAGAAGCCCTCGAGATTAACAAAAACAAATATTCCGGTAATCTGCTTAACGACCAAATAGATATCAATCATTCTCCCTTATTAAACCTTTTTACCTAGAAAATGTGATAGTTGTTGATCAATTTCCCAGGTACCTTTTTTCAATACCTTTGTAACTTTCTTAGAATCCCGTATTTAGACAATTTTTGTACTTATCCCTATTTAAATATATTATAATACTTTTGTCAATATCTTAGAATTCCTTATTTAGGCACTTTTTGTACTTATCCCCATTTTTAATACTTTTGTCAATATCTTAGAATTCCGTATTAAGGCACTATATAAATTAAAAGTTTTTCATTGTAGCTTCACTAGTTTGAAAAAGCTACTGTGTAGCGAAACGCGTCACTAATTTTAATTTGAACGTCAGTTCAAAATAAATAATGAAGATTTAAACAAATTAATTTGTTTTATTTCATCAGTAAAATCAGTTATTTAACTTAAATTCTCAAAATTTGAACAATTATATTATTGTTTCTTTAATTACCCATACCAGGTATAACAAAATATATGTAGGCAGTCATATTGTAATATAATATTAATAATAATAATGAAATTAACAATATTATTAAAAACAATAACATTCTGGCCTCAGTTTTTACTATCAGAAATTGATATTATAACAGAAAAAAAATTGATGTCAAGGTAATAACCATTATAACGCTTTACAAATTTGAAAATTACTTTTCAAAGAGCATACTGTTCACCAAGAACCATCAATACTTATTGGACTATATGCCCCAACAGGCAATGCATTACAGTTCAAAGTTAATCGGGGATGGGATATCTTCACGATATAACTTTGAACTGGAATTCATTGTCTGTCGGGGCATATAGCCCAGAAGTAGATGTTGGTTCTTGGTGAACTGTCTGCTCTATGAAAAGTAATTTTTAAATGTGTAAGGCGTTATAATAGTGAGACACTATCACCTTGATATCTATTGATAACACGCTTTACTTAAATATGACAATTGTTACAGGAAGCTGTAATTAAGCAAAGAACAAAAATTATTTAATGCAAATCCTCATCACCCACCTTGCAATAAATGGCCTGGGGTTTGCATTGGCATTCAAATATTTTCGTCCAGTGTTTTTATTGTAATGGAAATCCGTCACCTCAAAATGTTCTGAACAAATTTCAGGCTGTTGTTCGCTTATTCCCAATAATTCAAACCATTTCTTTTTCTTATTCACATCACTTGGAGAACTAAAAATATATTAGCCTATGTATGTATTGCACAAACGTTTAAAAACGATTATGTTTATATCGTAACCAATACGTTTTCCTAAATAACTTGAATATAATATTGTGGTGTGAAAATAAATAATACAGATTAAGTATGTGATGTTTTGTATAAAAAGGACCTAATTCAAATTAGCAGATTGTAGTTTTATGGTAAAATTTAAAATTGTTACTGAATAATAAAGTAAATGTAAAATTAAAGTTAAATAGGAAAGCTCTTCCAACGCCACTGGCATAGCACTATTTACTTACAGGTGAAAAGAGAGGTTAGGAAACTTCCGACTGCTTTTCTTGCAAATTTGGCACATGACGAACAATGATTTTCACAAAATAATATTGTTTTTATTATATCTGTACGCACACACACAAAACCTGTTACGGGACAAAGAATTATTTGTGCCTCTCTTTCAAACATCCAAAAATAAACTCTGTACCTACCAACTGCTATTTTATCAAAAACAGATCCTGATTGTTTTAAGTAGGATTAATACAATTAATGTCTCAGGAATCCTTTCAATTTTCTCAAGCGTCTCCATGAAGGGCACCTAAAAATAATAAATAAGTATTTACCACTTATTTTTTAGAACAGTATGAGATATAATAGGTCAAATATTTATATTCTAAATTTACAGAATATCTTATTTGAACATAGGATGATCACCAGATCATAAAAGTTAGTAATTGGAAAATGTAAAAGGCTTAAAGGTTATTTTGTTTACATGGTGTACAAAGTAGATGACAATCTTGTCATATCTGTCAATCTTAAAAATAAATCTTCTCAAAGTGATTTCAATCTTTCATCATAATGTCACTTTTCTATTCATAGATCTACTGATTAAAGATCATTGACCTTCCTTATCAATTGATAGTTTCTTCTTTTAATTTCTGTTATCAGAGCTTATCTCTGGTGTTAAGTACTTTGGTAATAAAGAAGTAAATGAAAAGAACATACCTTTTTTTTCTAAGACCATCCATAGGTAGATAGATGGGTTTTTTTTCTTCTTCCATGTGAGGTTCGTGATAGACCACATGGTTTAGCAATTTTGCTAATTTTTGCAAATATATTTAAGTGAGCTTAGATTTTATTAGTGATCCTGTTGGAGCTCTACCACTCTGTATAAGTGGATATTTATTTTCGCTCAGCTTAAGTTCCTGTTTCCACATCCGTAGGCGAAACCACTTTGAGGCCACACAACTTCTACGGTCCCTTCCTTTCTTTCTTTCTTTTCTTCGATCTATCTTCTTTCTTTGGCTTTATTTCATACATCGATATCTTCATTTCGTTCCTGCATCGACATCATCTACACCCAGTCATCATATCGGATACACCTCTACCTACAGGATATAGTAAGCCACTATCAGTCCTTTTGGAGGGACACCCCACAGCACCCGATTGTAAACTGGTAACCTTCATACCTTACTCTTAACAAGGAATCCAGGGGTTTGTGTAGAAACCATTTGGCTGAAATAACAATTATCTTTATGGAAAAGTATTGTAAGTAGAGTATTTTGCCATACCTACTGAGGAACTTAGTTTCCTGGTGTCTTTACCCTCTGTGGAGGACAACTTGTATAGTATTTAATAACAATTGCACAATCACTAGAGTTTGTAAGCCAATGTATGCATACAAGGTAGTTCATAATATAATTCTGTATCCAACCACCCCTAAGGTAAAATTGGATAGTGTAAAACTTTCCTTTTTTTATAAATCTTCTCATGCTTTCTATTAACTTAGAATAACCTAAATAATTTGTGAAAGCCAACTTCATATAAATCGTGAGGTACAGCGGAACTACTTTAGGGAGTTTTTGGCGTTACCACTTTTTAGGCAAGGCCTTGTGTTTTTTTGGTTATCCATATGACAACCAACAATATTTTATATTAAATCAACATTACATCTGTATCAGTTTTTTATTACGAATCCCACCCTGAGATTAACAGGACCTTTTAAATCAAGGTAACAAACCACACAAATATCACTTGAAAACACGAAAACAATAATTTCAATAAAATAGGAGCATTGAAACTTCGTAGTAAAATTGATAGTAAAATGGTTTCCGCCCTTTCCTCGGGGTTGCCATATTTCAGACAGACAAAATTATTAACAGGCAGTTGTTTCATTTAAACCTCAAAACTTTCAAACAAAAACATATTTTTATTACATAAACTACTTAGGATAATTATTTTAAAGTCATTTTTATTTAATTTCTTAACAGTACATTTTTATTTTGCTCGTTTATATCGTGTTCTAAAATTCGGTTGTCGCATCAGAAAGGAAAAGTAAGACATTTGGCAAAGGGTCGACAAGTTACCTTAGAATGTGATGTAATGTTGGGTTCACTTTTAAATGTAAACAAATGTATCTTTTTAATGTATTAATCTGAGGTGGCGACATCCAAATTAATGTCATTACATAACATTGTACTATTCTTCAACACTCGGATCGGACACGGTGCGGCCAGTGTGATCCGGCCTTTAATCGGTAGCTTGAAATTTAAAAAATAAGAATAGATTTTTGGATTTGACTTTATTTTGTAAGAACATAAATGTTTATAATAATTCCAAATTGTGTTTTAAAATATTTAAAACGGTGTAAAAAGTAATTTTTTCGAATCGGTAGCTTGAAATTTAAAAAATAAGAATTTGGATTTGACTTTATTTTGTAAGAACATAAATGTTTATAATAATTCCAAATTGTGTTTTAAAATATTTAAAACGGTGTAAAAAGTAATTTTTTCGAATCGGTAGCTTGAAATTTAAAAAATAAGAATTTGGATTTGACTTTATTTTGTAAGAACATAAATGTTTATAATAATTCCAAATTGTGTTTTAACAATAAGTAATATTTAAAACGGTGTAAAAAGTATTTTTTTCGAAAAGCTTTGTCTGCAAGTAATACTGGCACAAATAAAAAGTTGATAAAACAATGGAATGTATAAAGTTTCTTTTAGTCGACTTCTTCGATGGTTGGTCCGGCACCTGCGGCAGCACCACCAGCTCCTGGAGCAGCTCCGGCACCTGGGAATCCAGGCATACCGCCGGGAGCACCACCGGCGCCTTGGTAAAGTTTTGTAATGATGGGATTGCAAATGTTTTCGAGCTCTTTTTGTTTGTGTTCGTATTCTTCTTTATCGGCCAATTGGTTAGCGTCTAACCAACCAATAACCTCATTGCATTTTTCCATAACCGTAGTTTTGTCAGTTTCGCTGATCTTATCCTTAATTTTATCGTCCTCCATGGTGCTCTTAATATTGAAGCAGTACGATTCCAAGAGATTCTTAGCGGAAATGGTGGCCTTCTGTTTATCATCTTCGTTTCGGTACTTTTCCGCGTCGTTGACCATTCTTTCGATATCCTCTTTGCTCAAACGACCTTTATCGTTGGTAATGGTGATCTTGTTTTCTTTATTGGTGGATTTTTCGATGGCGGTTACGTTTAAGATACCGTTCGCGTCGATGTCGAAGGTTACTTCGATTTGAGGTACACCACGCGGAGCTGGCGGGATGCCGGTAAGTTCGAATTTTCCCAAAAGATTATTATCTTTTGTCATCGCACGTTCTCCTTCATAAACCTGGAATACAAAAGTTGAATTAAAATTCAAGTATTTACGGGTGAAATTTTACAATTTCCATCTTTCGATTAATTAGTTCATTTCAGATTTTGTTATAAATTAGCGTCTTATAGGGAACACAATGTTATCATCATGTTTGTATCAATGCGAGCTGAGTGTATCATCATTTTGAACTAATTCTTGTTGTCACTCAAAATTGAGCATTTGGACACTCACCTGAATGAGTACTCCTGGTTGATTATCGGAATAGGTGGTGAAAGTTTGAGTTTGCTTAGTGGGGATGGTGGTATTACGTTTGATCAAGGCCGTCATGACACCTCCGGCGGTTTCAATACCCAATGACAATGGAGTAACATCGAGCAACAATAAATCTTGTACTTCCTCGGATTTGTCACCGTGTAAGATGGCAGCTTGAACGGCGGCACCGTAAGCGACGGCTTCGTCGGGATTGATGGATTTGTTTAGTTCTTTTCCATTGAAGAAGTCTTGCAACAGTTTTTGCACTTTCGGAATACGAGTAGATCCTCCAACCAATACGATATCGTTAACTTGAGATTTATCCATCTTGGCGTCTCGGATGGCTTTTTCGACGGGTTCCATTGTTGATCTGAACAAATCGGCGTTGAGTTCTTCGAACCTGGCTCTGGTTATTGAAGTGTAGAAATCGATACCTTCGAAGAGGGAATCGATTTCGATACTGGCTTGGGTGGATGAGGAAAGTGTACGTTTCGCCCTTTCGCAACTGGTTCTCAAACGACGTAAAGCACGTTTGTTGCTCGTCAGATCTTTCTTGTATTTCCTCTTGAATTCTTGGACAAAGTGATTGACCATTCTGTTATCGAAGTCCTCACCTGAAATGTACAAATTAAAATTAGATAAAAGGCAGGATGAAAAGATAGTGAAAAATATTTACCTCCCAAGTGAGTGTCTCCAGCAGTAGATTTTACTTCAAAGATACCATCTTCAATTGTTAATATGGATACATCAAAAGTACCACCACCCAAATCGAAGATCAATACGTTTCTTTCACCTTGTCCTTTTTTATCTAAACCGTATGCAATAGCAGCTGCAGTTGGTTCATTAATAATACGTAAAACCTGAAATTGAACAGATTATTAAGAAATGGTCTAGAATTTTCAAGTATGGTGCGAATTTCAACTCGATAAGACTACCTAGAAAATCAAATAAAATACGAAATTTATTTTCAGACATGTAAGCTAATCACAGAAATTTTTCATAAACTCTAGTCTGGCAAGCTTAATTAATATCATCATATAAATTTTCCATTGTTTAAATTTTTAATTAAACTAAAAAATAATAATCGTAATTACCTGAAGGCCAGAAATAGTTCCAGCATCTTTGGTAGCTTGACGTTGTGAATCATTGAAATAAGCAGGTACTGTGATGACTGCATTTGTAACATTTTTACCGAGGTATGCTTCTGCTGTTTCCTTCATTTTTGTCAGCACCATTGAACTGACTTCTTCGGGATAGAATGATTTGTCTTCTCCTTTGTACGCTATTTTAATTTTTGGTTTTCCACCATCATTAACTACTTCAAATGGCCAATGTTTCATATCGGATTGTACGGCCGAATCGTCGAAGCGACGACCAATAAGTCTTTTTGCATCTGGAGAAATAATAGAAGTTGAAACACCCAAACAAACATTGAATTAAGAATTTTTTCAACAGCTACTTCAGATAATAAGCTAATCACTGTTGAATCATAAACTCTAGTCTGGCATGCTTAGTTGATATCATCATGTAAAGTAATTTTTTGGTCTTTTTAAAATAAACAACAAAAACTGTTACAAATAATGTGAATTTCGATACAATCTGGTTAGATAGGTTAAGCGGAAGTGTGATCAAGGAGATAGTGAATTATAATTAGGAGTTATAAGATATGTAGGGTAGGAAACAGAATACCTAGTGTTTTAGAAAAATACTTACCGAAAATGGTGTTGTTGGGGTTCATGGCTACCTGATTTTTGGCAGCATCTCCAATGAGACGTTCTGTGTCTGTGAAAGCCACATATGAAGGTGTGGTTCTGTTACCTTGGTCATTAGCAATAATTTCAACTTTTCCGTGTTGGAATACACCTACACAAGAATAAGTTGTTCCTAAATCAATACCTACAGCTGGTGCTTTAGCCATCTATAATGAAAAGATAGAGTCATTATGTAACTAGAGCTTATGAGTTATGCCCGATTGCACCACTTTGGCTTAACAAGACAGGCTTAAAAGTTAAGCTCGCTACTCCGTCATCTAAGCGAAGCTTATATTCACGAAATTTTAAGAACAGCTTTGTCCATTCAAGTGAAGATAAATTGTATGTAAGCGTGGCTTTACTAAGCAAAACATGGTGCAATGAGAGATTGGAATTATCAGTAAGCTGCACTTTGTTAAGCCTTACATTTAAGCTAAACTGGTGCAATCAGACATTAAGCATTCAACCATTTACCATACAAGTTGGATGTATGTATTACAAATTTTTAGCATAAGAATTGTGCAAAAGATAATAATGAAAATATTTCAAGAAACTACAGTGTATAAAGTAATAACAATAATTAACAATAAATGATATAGCACGGGTATTCATTTGGATATTTTCTAGAATTATAAAACAGCAAATAATGTTTGGTTAATTATTTTCAATAATGAGTAAAACATGATTTGGAGAAACTGAATTTTTATCACCTTTAACCTTGAAAAAATTCGCTAGATTTGTAATTCTAGAAACTCGTAAATGACTAACCACATGATATTTTATACAAAAAAAAACCCAAGATTTCATAAGCCAATGCGCAAAAAGTGATTATATACTTGAAAATTAACAAAAAGAAGCTTTGGCAACATAATATCTACCCATAATCTAGAGTTTCTAAAATCTCTGAATCAAATGGAATAAAAACTCTTAGTTAAAATAATATCCAAAAACACGTTTTTTTTATTCTTAATTCGGAAAATATACAACCCCTTGGTAGTATAAAAAAACGTGGTCAACATTTTAATGTCAAATAGAAGTTTATGTAAAATTATTTTAAAAGCATTGAAATTGGAAATAACTAAATATAATAATAATAATTTTTGTACATATTTACCTTAAATTATATAGTTGCAGACAATTCTTTAATAAATACTTAATTTACGTGTTCTCTAGAGCAGTGACTGCTATCAAATCAAAGGAAATATAAAATCAATGACTGGTTTTATAGGAAGGAGGCCAAAGAATATTCTGGAAATTATTCAGCCAACCAATCAACTGCTAGTATTTAATGACAGATGACCGATTTGGTCCGCGTGAATTATCATTGGTTGAATCAACATTTTTAGAACATGTCCGAATGCTTCCGGTTTAATATGGGAAGTTTCTTATAAATACTTCCACACCAAAATATATTTTATATGAAAATTATTAACTATAATTTGGTTCTTGATAATATCTCCTTGGACATTTTAATAAAATTGGCTTCGTAGAAGAATTTCATTTTTGTGGCTTCATGTTTCGTTTTAGCGCGGACTTTGAATTACCAGTTTTGAATTTATTAATATTAAAAGAGCATTCTACCCTTAAAATTGAGCTTAAAGTAGGTAGTTATTTCATTTTTTAAATTATAATGGATATTATAAGTAAGGTTGAAAACAATACATTAAGGTTAACGGAGAACGCATATGGGATGATCAATGAAAAAACATTGAATTTAAAAATAAAATAACAGAATTAGTTAAGAGAAATATATAAATGACTCATTGTGACAGGAAGGTGAATGTATTTTGTAAAATACATACTTTTTTATGCTATTTATTAATGCTTATTGTTTCTATAAAAAAACTTGACTGAGGACAAATACTTTTATTGAGTAGGTATTACCTACAAAGTTTCAATACAGAGAGTATCTCAAAACTTATACCATATAGGTATAAAGGAACCCGCATGAATTATTTAAGAAATAGCTCTCCTTGATATTATTTTGAAATTCAGACAGAAAATATTGTGAATAGGAAATCCGTTTTCAAAAATATCGTTTGGTAGTAAAATAATTAGCTGAATCTATTTATATGTTTACTAAGGTATATAATTTTAGTCTATCACAATAAATATTCTTACCTACTTCATTTATCTTTGAATATTTTTACTTACTTTAAAAAATCTTATATCACCATCACTACCACTAATGCAACTTTTAACATAACGCACACCCTGCCCATTATAAATTTTTATTATAACAATTTAAATTTTCTAGTTTTTAAAGTAATGTTTACCTACTGTCAAAGAATTACAATGCACGTAGCCATGGTGAAAAAGCAAACCATGGTTACTTATTAACTTGAAGTTATAATAGTTTTAACAAAGGTTGTAAATTCATTCCTTCTGCCTGTTAAAATAGAAGTCCAACTAGCAATTAGAGCACAACTGCCAACAAATAAACGAAGGAGTTAACGGGTAAGATCGGCACTAAGTAAATCATGGTATTTTTGAAACAAAATTAAAAAGTTATTTATTTGCTGCATGAAAATATCTTACATAATTATAAATACAATATTGTACTACATTACTTATACTTGAGGCGAGATCAAAAAATTCCAGAGGAAAACCGCACTATTGCCTGGTATTTATAAACAAAAGATTCATCCTTAAGCATTTAACATGGAAGAAGTGTCAAAAACGAAAGTCAACGATAACATAACAAGAAGACGTACCTATTTACACCAAATAAGTTCAAATAAACTTACAGTTTTAGATTACTTATATCTACAATATATGTATATTTATTTGATATAAAAAAATGTAAAATAGACAAGGAAAATGTTCTAAGCAATAATCATTTTTATTAGTAAATTTAATTAATTCATTTCTAATAAATTTATAATTTTCTTCTCGAGTTCATACAAATGATCATCTTGAACGAATGGAAAGAAAGTTCTCATAGAATTGGCTAAATTAGAAACGTATTCAACATTTGAACCACTAGGTCCTACTGATTGAACAACTTGAGCTGCTATATCATTTAGATCAGCAGGACCACCATAATTCACATTGTTAGGGTCACCTAAATAGATCGTAATATCAAATGGTTGTTGATTTTCTGATATAGGAAATAATTTCAGAGTTTTCTTTTCATAACCGCCCTTTTCTCGATAATCCAAATGATTTACAACATTTTTCTTGTCACTATCCCGAATTTTGTAAGCAACTCCATACACCTTAAAAATAAAAATTTGTGACAAAATATACCTATACAATACAAAAAAATAGTATCAGTTGACACTTCAATTTCAACGCTTACTTTTGAAGATTCATTAGAAGGTACAAGGGTAACTACTCGTCCAGGATTTGTAGGAGTACCTCTATGATCAGTACTTAGTTGATAAAATCTTCTATCAAAACCTTTGATGTATCCTAAAATCTTTTTCTCATATGGAAAATCAACTTTCCAAATGAGTGATCCATATCCAAAAATCCACATGTTAAAAATTACCAACGTTTAATATACATTAGGTGGATTTATCTTAATAAACATTATTTGTGCTTATTATAGTTTAAATAAATAATAAATCTTCCTAATTCTCAGATCTTATGATTGAGCCCACCAGCCACCAGTAGTGACGAGAGATATTTCCACAACACAAATTGCAACTTCCATGTTAAGAAGTAGGGATACAGTTTAGGGATGGCGATCTGAAATCGATTAATCGAAAAATCGATTCCTCGGACCAAATAAATCGATTTTTTGAACTGAATCGATTCAGTGAATCGATTTTTCACCCTTGAAAATCGACATACGATTTTTTCTGGTTTGGTTTTGGGAACTCTAAGCTATATTATCTATTTTCTTAACTTTTTAATGTAACAAATACATTTAAAAAATAAATGTCTTCTTATATATCTGATCTGATAATTTGATATGGTAATAAAAATAATTGTTATTATCGAATTCCCTGAACTAAAAAATCCCTGATTTCACTGATAAGAGATCCCAGAGATTGTTTATTTTGGTATCTTTCTTTTTTTTCATAAAAAGGATTTATATTTACATTGTAAATACAAACTTGAAAAAAATCGATTTTTTAGACCTCGATTTTTCTATGAATCGATTCATCAGGTTACGATTCGAATCGATTTAAAAATCGATCTTTTTTGGAAAGAATCGCCATCCCTAATACAGTTACTAGCGCCTCTCGTGACTGGCCGCATAACCATTTGAAGGTTAGCGGTAAAATTTAAAAAGTCTTCAATTAATTTAATTATTATATAGCGATTTGAGATATTCGAGGTTAAAAACACGAGGTGATTTCGAAGATATTCTTTATTATTACATTAAAAAATCAACTCTGTTTAATATGTCCCTTATCCACCCTCAAGACTAGTCTTCTAACGTTTGTACACCAAATTTAAAATTAATTTGTAGTTTTAATCAACATTGAATTTTACGAAATTGTATATAGGATAAAAGTTGGGTGAAAGTGATAACTTGAGGTTAGCTTACTGGGAATTGATATTTTAATGTCAGAAAAAATACTTAAAATGAAACCATCTCCTGTTGTCAACCTCAAAATCTAAACCATTTCGGATAGTTATTAGATCATAAATACTTTATAGTATGGGGCATTAAAACAAAGGTAATATATCCAATCTATATTTTATTAAATTGTTCATAGGTATAAGAAAAATTAATATCAATTAAATAAAAATACAATTATTATATATTTGTTTAGTGGTTTTACCATTTTTATACAAAATTAGAGTAAAATTGTGTGGATATAAAATACAATAATAAAAAATACACTAAATATTATATAGGTATAATAATATATTTATTGCTTCTAAGAACTTGCTTACAGCAACAAGTGGTTACAAACACATAAAATTTCATAAATATTTTGATACAGACTGAGAATAATAAAAGAATAAAAGCTTAGTCATTTAATATAAAGGATCTTAATTTGAGTATATTCCAGATGTATTGGCTTATCACCATAGTTGTTATAAGTATTGTTATCAGTATTATTACAATTGACCTGGACTATAAATATATGTTTTATTTTGTACATAAAGTACCCAGACTAACAAATGTTTTGTACCAGCGTTTGGACTGCGAATAAAGTTTCAGTTCCCAAATTGTCGTTTTATTATAAACACCTTAATATGGCGCAGTTAAAATGAAATCTTGATGATATTTAAAATAGAGAAAATATCATTAAGTGGATTCCTACGTTCTAAACCTAGTTAAATAACAAATGAAGAGTAAGATAAATGAGTGATCAAGAAGAAAATTCTGAAATTGAAGAATGAAGAGTTATGTCCCACTTTATCTTCATAAATCAACCCGAACCGCTATCATGGGAAGGTTCTCTTGCTGATAATTGGAGGTTTTTTAAGCAAAAATTCACTTTGTATCTAAAAGCAACCAAATCTGAAGAAGAAGATAGTGAGTATAGATCATCTTTGCTGTTAGCAAGTGTTGGAGATAGAGCGCTGAAGATATTTAATAACTTCACTTATGAAGCTGATGAAAAAACTATGGATTATGATGTATTAATCAAGAAATTCGATGAATACTTCAATCCAGAAAAAAATGTCACATATGAGAGACACATGTTCTTATCAAGAGACAAGCTGGAAAACGAAAGTATGGATAATTAAATAACAGATTTACGTGACTTGAGTTCCTCCTGTGAATTTGGTAACCTTACCGACAGTTTAATAATGAGTAAGTTAATTTTAGGACTCAAATCAGATCCTGAATTACAAAATAAATTAATAAGAACCAAAAAATTGACCTTAAATAAAGCTATCGACATCTGTAGAACTATAGAAAAAACCAAGGAACAGATGGAAAAAATTAGTGCTACAAATCAAAGTTCACAAGATAAGGAAGTGGATCGTGTAAAAAAGCATAGTAGTCAAACTACTTTTAATAAACATTCAAACTATCGACGTCAAAAAATAATAGTTCAATACTATTAAACGCTTTACAAAATTAGATGATGTTATTCCTTCTGATCGCAAACCAGAATGGTTGGTTCTATCTTAACAGATATACCAACCCCGTTTACTTTAGAAGTGTAATTCAATGTCTGTCGGGGCATATAGCCCGAGAAGTAGTTGTTGCTTCTTAGTGGACGGTCTGCTCTTTGGAAATTATTTTTTCTAATTTTGTAAAGCGTTTAATAGTATTGAACTATTATTTTTTGACGTCTATAGATCGCGCTTTACTTATATGACAATTATTTACAGGTAACTGTAATTAAGTAAATTCAAACTATCGAAATGTGCTAAATGTTCCGTCGTATTCTGGGTCTACCTTTTCTAGAGACCAAAGAGGAAAAAGTGAAAGTGCGCGCGCCTTGGGTAGTGCTAGTAACTCTGAAAGAGCGCCTAAATTTAAATGTTTTAAGTGCGGAATTAGCATAAATTATTATTGAGAAATTCTAATTTTATAAGCTACTTTTGGAGTTATTTTTTAATTTTCTTGCTCTTCTACCAATTGTGGGCTTTCAACTTGATCGGATCTTTTTTGTTGTAATTGTTTAGCTATATATGCTATTAATAAAGTTATTATTATTATTATTTTTACACCAGAAGTACGAACAAAATCTAACTATAAATTTACATAATTTTGCACCAGTATCCGAATGTATTTTGCAATTAACAGGTACAAAATTTAAATATGTCAAAAGTTGTCTACCTAAAGTAGCATGTATATTGGTTAAATGACACACTCACGGGATTGTATAAAATAGCATTGCCAGTGATTCTGATACTAAATATGTCATATATGTTCCGGGTAGTCATTTGCGAGTTCAGATAAGTTCTAGCTGTAATAAAATCTAAATTGCCATCATTTTCTCTAAACAAAAGATTGGCTTCACTATCATTACAATTGAGACTTTTCAAAATTTTCTTAGCCACATATCCCGCAATGTATGTAACTGTACATTTTCCCACTGGACTTCTCTTAAAATTTGAAATTCTTGAAGGTAAATCCAAATTTATATGTGGTTCAAGAAGAGTAGTACATCCAGAAACATACTCACCACTTGGAAAAAACCGAAGATTGTCCAAAGCCCCCCTCAGTCACATTCTCTTCACAATTAGAGTATGGTGAATGTGATGACAGAAAGTTGTTAATTAGAAGAGCTTTAAATGTTGTAGCAACATTTGACACACTAGGAGAGGTATCTCTTATACTGTAACTTCTAATAATCTAATAAAAATAAAGCCGGAATCGCTGTTCACTTCACACCTCTTTTTCCTATTTTAACTTTATCTTTATCACTGAAATGTCTTTCGCAAACACGCACATTTTTGTAAATAGCTTCTGCAGTCATGTTACTTAGTCTTTCACTCTGTATTACATTTAACCACGTTTGTAACATATTCAATTCGTTTTTGGGATTCGAGAAACGATACTGACTACTGGTGGTGTCAGTACATCCTGGGATGCAGCATTTGGTTTTGTTTTTGTGAGTGGTGGTTTCCATCTTTATACACAAAGAAGCAATTAAAAATAATAGATTTAAAAAAAGAATCAAATAGCACAACAGCAAGAACAGAACACAACAAGCAAACAATAAACAATGGCCGAACCAAAACACAAACTACAAACAGCGCCAAAAAAGTCAACTTCATATGCAGCGTTCGCGCATCAGAAGAGTTTATCTGATTGGTGTTATTGCCTTAAAAATTCACTTGACAGTTGGTAGCGCCAATAACATGCTGCGATATGCATCAATGTAGCCGTAGCTTATTCGATTGTAGCGCTGCTCATGACTGGCCGCATCGTAACTTCATCTCTATTTATCATATCCCAGTTGCAATGCTAAGTGGGCTTGTGTTGTGGATATTTCACTGATACGAACAAATCACAGTCAGTCACAGTTCCTATAAGCAAATCTAAAGCGTGACGTGATCACAGCCAGCGAAAACGACAATGAATGAATCGAAATATTCGAAATCGAACATAATATTGACCTTCATCGCTCTCATTCGACTAAAATTTGTCAAAAAGATCGAATTTTGTTTTGTTCATTATCCTAAGATTATATAGAGACTGTGCAAATAGCAAATAGATAATCTTACGAAATCAAAATAGATGCAATTTTTCCCATGGTATTTTCAAAACAAAATATCAAAAATGTCGTGATAACGTCGTTTTAAAATAACTGATATTAAAAAATCATGATATCGCTCATCACTAGCCACCACCCGATAACACTGTATAGCCTCCATGGCATAGACGTTCAGCCACCTTCAAGCACCGCTGCCAGCGCTAGTATGGCTGAACGCGCCCATTGACTGCATTATTAACGGCGTCAGAAATTGAATAAATTTTAAGTGGTATCAATTGTTAGTTGTCAGATATAATGATGAACAACAACTGCGTTTTTTTATGTGCCACTGGTGACTCTAACATGTCGGTGCAGTGGAGACTGTCGTCAGTCAACCAATGATGAATAAATGAAAAAAATGTAAGAAAAAACGCGCCTAAAGTTTGTGTGATGACAGTTCACGTTTCCTCCGATTGGGCGATACTGCAATATCACGCTACAGATGCGCCCTCAGCCGAGTGGTAGATAGAATAAGAGTTTAACTGGTAGAAGGTGAACGTTAAATTTTATTTACTGCGACGCTTTGTAAGTATTTCAGTATATTTCCTTTTAAATAGGTTTTAATAACTATAATCTATAATAAATCATAATCTCGGTGTTTTTTATTCATAACTTTCGCGTGGTGATTAATTGTATAGTTATTTTATAAAGTAATTTAAATATTTGATTTGACTCTTTTGACAGCGGGTACAGAATCATATCCGCCATTACTCAAATAACTTGAAAATTTAAAAAATATTTGTGTTAGGTACCCTGAACACTCATTGGACAAATGATCCATTCGCATATAACGATAAAAGCGATCTGGATAATCTTTTAATTCTTTAAACAACTTATTATATTCTCCAATAAACTCTTCCGCCATTTTAATTTTAAAAACGGATTATTGTTTAACAAAATTTGTTCGTCCGATGAAGAAGACAGTTTTGCACTACTTTTAACCTTCAACTAAGTAAATTTATTGTTTGGACCCTTACTTTGTGGAATCTACTCATATTAATGTTATAAATGAAACTAACTGTCTGACGATGATATGTCAATATCGAAATAATTATCAATATCCTTTAATAATGTTTTAATTAAATGGTGGAATTAATTAGAAACAGTTAGTTTCATTTATAACATTAATTCAACTAAGTAAAATAAATCTACGAAAACAGAAGCCGATTATAGAGAAGCGACTAATAGAGGAATATGTTAGTCCTTCCACTATTTAACGTTTTTTTTAAAGTTCACTAATAACAATAATGCAATTACTATCCCCTGAACCAAACAATCCTTATTCCTTCCAATGTTGATGACTGAAGAGGCTCCGGAAAGCCTTTAGCGGCCCGCTCCCCTCGAGAAGGGAGGAATGAAAAACTATCCTTCCTTTTCCCTCAACTGGGTGGGCTCGATATTATAACTTGCAGATTAAACTGCTAGAGGGTGTGTCCTGTGGCTGTGATCGAACCAACTGAACTGTCAGGCAAAGAGAAAAGAAAATAAACCCTTAGCAGGTTTTTCCAAAGAATCAGCTTAGGAAAAGGTGAAAATATTGGTAATAAATAGAACGTTAACATTTAAGATGGGGCTATAGGGACCAGAATTTAAACGAAACGTTGAATTAAAAAATACAAAAAAGATTGTGGTTTAATTTCCCAAAATAATTAACAAAAATAGTAAATCATGTAATACGCAAGATTATATTTTTAGAATAAAAATGGATAAAAATACGTCTTTTGAGGATTTCCTAGCTCTATTCAGAGATGATGCAAAGGACCTATTCCAAAGAGAGGCAATTGCTAGTACTAGTGCTAGTGCTAGCGGTTCTACTTCCACGTTCTATTCATCCAACTATGAATATCTTCTAGGTGTTAAAAGGTACGTACCCAAACAGTCTTTTAAAATGTGTCCGATTTAGGTCGTGGTAGCTTTTGTTAATAATCGAAGAGTCCCTAGTATTTCCGATATTGGTACAAAAAATAGTAGAATTGTAAAAAAAAGTTAACAGTTCATAGATAGCTGTTTGAGATTTCGGTGCGGAAAAGTGCCATAGCGTGTACTTTTCGCATTACTTTTCCAACGGTTATCAAAATCAGAGAAATTAAGAAAAGGCCTGCTTTGCTTATAAAAATTTGTGTAGAAAAGCGTGTTTTTCATAGTGGTTGTAGAAAAAAACCTTTTCAGAACCAATATATAACTTTCCCAGGAACGATCAAGAATCTTGCTGTGGCCAATATAGGGCATTTCCAGTACCTTCTTAGGATCAAAACACCTTTCCAAGTCCAATAAATGACCTTTTCAGGGCCAATAAACGACTCAAAAAAATATTACGTTTTAAAAAATTCATATATTTATCGTACATTAACATATTAAAAATTTTTATTTGCTGTTTTTTTCTCGTTCAGTGGATCTTTTTAGCCATGATTTCATAGATTTTTCGGTCTCAACATCATTTAATGCCAGTTTAGCTTTACTTGCTGTAACTAAAAAAAAATGAGGATATTCCGGAAGACGGTTTACAATTTAACCGATTTTTAGGTATATTGAGATTTATGTTTACTTATTTTTACAACATTTGATAATAAGTGCTTATTAAAAGCAAGCTTCCCATTCCTGCCATAGTAGCTGTATTTTTTCGCCACGTCATTGGAAATCATTACTAATAATGCTCTCTTTACAAAATTATATAGTTATCGGTGCCACCCATTTTGTACAGTTCATTAACTTAAAAAAAATAAGTAATTATAAATGCATATTTAGATGTACTAAAATGTCAGTTTAGGAATATGACAATTTACTTTTACTTACAGTTATATTTAAATTTTCTGGAGTAGCTAATAATGTATTCAGTAATTCCTTTTCTTCATTACTGCAGATGGAAAATTTTGTTTGGATAGTTACATCCTCGATAGAGTTCCCTTCTTTCTTCAAGGATATCTGTGGATAATAATAACAAGTTTATTGCTTATAGAAAACAATATTTACAGCAAGGTTTTTCATGTTCATTTATTTAACCAGTAAAAAAATACATAGGTGGTACAAGTTCGTGGGACTGGTTGCTTAAAACTAAAAAAACTAGACTTAAAACTAAATCAATAAGTCATTCAAATTTGTTGCTTTTGATTATTAGCATTTTTGAGTGATCTTTTGTTCTCATAAATATTTTTGTTTACTTTATATTTGTCATATTTCATATATTACATCATTAATTAATATTTTCTGTTATCCATTTTTCAAGTTCTTTTTTCATTTTGTTTTTATTATCAATAGTTTTAAGATCAATAGGAAGCCTGTTAAAAATAAGAATTGCCTCAACATAGCTTCTTTCACTTCTAACTGTTTTTGATCATTTTGGTAGCCGAATACTCTTAAATCTAGCGACTCTTGTCGATTCAGTATACTCTTTTGAAAAAGTTTCATACTAGTATGGTATAAAAATACATTAAACACTCAAAAATATATAAACCATACATGGTTAAAATGTTGTTAGATTTAAATACAGTTCTGCATTAGGATGATTTCATATAATTTATTATTCTAATTGCTTTTTTCTGTATAACAAATAATTTTTCAGCGTTACTATTGTTGCCCCAGAAAATTATTCCATACCTTGTATGTATGTATGTAAATTGGGGTGACATTCACTGAGACCTAAAAGATCTATTGTGTCCCCTTACTTTTACTTGGTTCCTAAGGAAAGTCTCAGAGACTAGTAGCTCCTTTAGTCCTATTTCCCGGAGGAATTTTAGAAATTTTAGGACAGACTCAAAATTGGTAAAATAGAGAGTCTTGGATGCTTCCTTAGGTAGATATTTAGTGACAGTTCTTAGCCCATAGATTATGCTGCTCAGTTTCTTTAAAGTCATTTCTATATGCTGTGACCATTTTAAAACTTCATCTATAAATACTTCTAAGAATTTTGTATTATCTGTCAATTGGAAAGACACATTGGTATTTAACTCAACTACCTTGGGTTTTTCATTTAACGCTAATTTGTTTTGTGCAAACCATTACTTTGTTCTTTTGAATATTTCATTGCAATTCCTTACTGCTTCTGGATATGTTTCTCCACCTGCTATAAGGCTAGGGTTATCTGCATACACAGTTATAAACTGGTAAGAATTGAAATTATATTGGCCCAGATCATTCATGCTCTTCCAATGGATATAAAAAACCTAAATTTTAACAGTTTTAAAACCAAAGTCAAAACATCTTTTAAAAAATGCCTTCTATTCCATCGAGGAGTATCTAGAAAGTGATTTTAATATGTAAATGTATTCGTCTTTATATGTTGATGTTTGTCTTCCTATGTATTGCTACCATTAGTATCTTACCTAATAAGCTTTGTGCTAATAATGCTATTTTTTTTATAATTTTTTATATTAATTGTAACATTTTTTCTCTTTTGTTATATCTGACCTGTAAAAGCACTTTAGTGTCATACTTTGCCAATAAATAAACTAAACTTCATGTATATAATAAATAGCAATGGCCCAGCAATGCTTCCCTGTGGAATTCCCACATTATTTGTTAATACATCTGACTTTATATTTTGAAAATCATTATTCTTAATGCATACCCTTTGTTTTCTGTTCTCTATATATGATTGTATCCATTTTAAGTATAATAGGCGTAGGTTTAGGAACAGTATTAGGGGTTCGTAGGTATATATTGTTAATATTTGTTGTATTGTTTAAGTTATAAATTATGAAAATACGTAGATATCCTATTAAATAAGTGTGGTTTAAAATGTTGACCGTTAAATTATGGCTCGAATTCTAAATAATACAATGTTATGATAGGTACTAATTGTAATTTGCTTACCAAATTAATATGAACATGCCACTTGTAAATTGTTTTAAATAGTTCTTCCTTCATCTTAGTCTAGATTAGTAAGTGCAAATGACTCTAAATCACTGTCGGAATCACAATCGTCACTTGAGGAGTCATTATTGTCATCATGTCTGCATCTAAGATTTTGTCCAGATTCCACATGTTTTCTTCCTCTTTTAATATATGATGAATTGCTTTTTGCCAATTTTCTTTTCTAACTTGTAATAGGGACCTGTCTAATAATGCTTGCACATCTTTTAGTTAGAATGTAGTATTATGTCGACCTATAAAACTTTTCACTTGTGCTCATATCAGTTTTATCGGATTTAATTGGCAGTGATATGGGGGAAGTCGCACTACGTCAATACCACGTTTTTTTGCTAGTTCGTCCACTGCATATCGAGCAGGAGGCTTATTCCATTTTACAATTTGTAGAAGTTCTGGTTTGACTGATTTTTGAGGAGAATTAATATTATTGTCTGTTAGCCATTCAGTGTTCTCTTGTTTTCTCCATGATGTGTTTGGCGCCTTCTCAATGTGACGAGAATGGTAACTAGCGTTATCTAAAACTATGACTGATCCTTTTGGTATTAGGTCAATCATCTGCTCTAAATATTCCTCAAAAACGTCGGCGATCACATGGTAGTCTCCAGTTTTCTTAGATTGGAATATTAAAGAGCCACCATCTAAAAACCGATTATCACTGCCAATATGATTAGACGTTGTCCCTTACCGGATCCTTCCAAAAAAGCCTATCGTGAAGATTGAATGTTGGTATCCTGCCGTTAGCCATTCAATGATCTCTTGTTTTCTCCATGATGTGTTTGGCACCTTCTCAATGTGACGAGAATGGTAACTAGCGTTATCTAATACTATGACTGAACCTTTTGGTATTAGGTCAATCATCTGTTCGAAATATTCCTTAAAAACGTCGGCGTTCATATCTTCATGGTAGTCTCCAGTTTTCTTAGATTGGAATATTAAAGAGCCACCATCTAAAAACCGATTAACACTGCCAATATGATTAGACGTTGTCCCTTACCTGATCCTTCCAAAAAAGCCTGTCGTGAAGATTGAATGTTGGTATCCTGCCACATTTTACTGACCGTGTAGCCTTTCTTCACCCAGGTTTCATCCAAGTAAAATATTGTTTTGCCTTCTGCATGTAATTTAGAAATTGTTCTTAGATATCTCCGTCTTTAACAAATAATTTCGTCAGTATCAATTAGAATCGCTTTTCTATCATGTTTTGCCCATTTAAATTTTAATTCCTGTAGAGTTTCCCGTAGTTTCGTTCGGCCCATTTTAGGAAAATATGGATCTTTATTCATTTCATCCGAAATTTTAGCTTGTGTTGGGATTTCTTTCCTAAAATTAAATAGCCATACAATAATATTCGTAATAAATATTTCAGTAATCTCTATACCTTAAAAATAATAATAGGTACCCACCCCTGAAATGACCTGTTCTGACAGTTTTATTACACCGCACCAGTTGCGATTTTACTATAGTATAGGAGTAGAAAAATATAATATAAATATCAATGAAAAAATTGTAATAATATGGGGAGAATCCTGTTTGGTTGATAAAAACCCATACAAAATATAAAAATGTACTTATTGTTCTTACTTTTAAATATTGACATTGAAGTTGATGGTATAGCCGGAGGAGACTATAGATTCTGATCATCAGTATAATTGTAATTGTTTCTTTTTGGGGTGGAAATGGGGCTTTGATCATTAGATGATGATGAAAAACTTAGGACTTTTTGAATTCGCCTTCTTTTCCCATTCAAATTGTCTATTTCAGAAGCTAAATCACTCGTTTCTTCGGATAATATTGTTTTTTTCCTTGCAGTTGCATAATCACCTAGAATTAAATATTTATATATATGAAAAAAAAATCAAGTGGTAATGTTTTTCATAAAAAAAAATGTTTACTTTCTTTAGTCTTAGGATGTGTAACTTTAACTAAATAATGAAGACTAACAACTATAATAAATGAATTTTATTGATAACATGTCTCTAATACACAACATAAAACTCGATACTGGACATAATCATAGTGGACATAATACTGGATCCATACTGGATCATAGATAATACTGGATCGTCCAACTAACTACCGCCAATCTCCTTGTCACTTGTCTGTCATTACCCTTTCCTCTTCTTCCATTCTGGTCTTGACTGACATTGGCCAGCCAGGTACTTTACACTTGGATAACAAGTTACTACAATTCATATATATTTTTTATTCAAACATACACCAATACAGTATATTTAAAATCAGCATGTCTGGTTCTTATAATTGGCAATTTAAGATGATCATTTCTCAACAGTAATCAAAATATGTCTCAATAAATCTATATTATTGTTGTATATTTACCAAAGGTAGCATTTCGATAAATTCTTACTTTATGTAATGGCAAACACGTATTTACAGGTTAATCATTTCTTATGACATTCATTAATTTTGGTTGGGAATAACTAGCCAGTGTGCACTGTCCTCCACAATCTACGATGTTGGAACTGCCTCTACTGAATAGGGAGTTCAACTAAAAATGGATTCTTGTTAATGATTAGCAGACCGTTAATTCTAACATATTACGTAGCACCGTATTTTATCAAATTCAATAGTGTTGTTTTGTTTTTATCCCCATTTAGAAAATTCTAAAAAATTTCTTAAAATCCGCCTCTTAGATTTTGACGTCACTAGTATAAGTTGAAGTTAGTCACATATTTTGTCATGGAACAAAATAATCATAAGAGATGGTAGTTACGCAAATTTAAGAAGAAAAGAAGAAGTTTAGGTTAGAGTGACAGTGAGTTGTTTGTATTTGCATGGGAATGAGGACCTTAAAGGGCTTGTCCACGTGAAGTTTTGTGACAGAGAGATCCGAGGGCATCCCAAGAATGTGGTGATTTTGTATTTCCCTCAGCATTCCCGAGTGATCCCTCAGAGTCTCTCCATTTATTTGCCTCCATCACAAACTATAGTTTTAACCTTAATGGTAAACATTTTTCCCTTTATAATAATATATTCTTTTTGAATGTAAGGTGGTGCAAGGCATGTGCATTTTGAATAATTCCTAAAGTTAGGTATCCCCTCTGAATTCTTCACCTAAAGAATAGTTGGTGCAAATAACAGGGTAGATTTAGTCTAGTCAACATGTGCTTTTTAGGTCAAAATTTTTAGCTCGCCTCGGAAAATTATGATCGAGGTGTCATTCGATTCGTCATCGCATCTAGAAACTTTTTGAAAAATTTGGAGTTCGTCTCGCAAAAATTACAAAAGTTATAAACAATTTAGTAAAAAAAAGGGGGTTTTGTTTTTTGCGAATATCTCAAAAAGTATTCAAAATTTTCGAAATTTGAAAAAAGATCCAAAAGGAGGAAGAAATTTTCTAAAAAAAAGTCCTACCTCCCGGAACTCTAGGACCAATATTTATAATTTTTCTAGAGGGTTGAAAATACGGCCGAAAACGGGAACTCTCGCTTGCGTAAGCTCCGCCCACTTCGGACCTTTACTGAGAAAATATTATTTAAACTTATTAAATATGACAATTAGGAAATTAAAAAATTCTGGCACCTACAGGATAGATCAATGAACAATAATCCGGCGATCAAAAATTTTTATCGCGATTTTTCAATTAATTATCCATTAATTAATTAACAATTTTTTGTAGCACGAACATCAACATTGAAAGTGCGATAATTGTTAAATTATTATTCTGGGATTTTTTTCCTTTTATGGAGCTATTTTACAAAGGCTATAGAATAGATTCCCGTTGGAAAAATTAAAAAGTTGTTAATTTTCACTTTGTAATTAACAATTTACTTAAGTTAAAAATTATCAACCTCGATTAAACATTGAAAAACATATTTTTTTATAATACATATTGCTATTGGTACGTTTTCTTATGATCATAAGCTACTTAAAAATGATTTTTAATAATTTTTATCCCATATTGTTTAAAAAATTGTTATAAACAAATGCGTTGTTTATAAGATAATCAAGAAATTTTGTTTGATAACATAATCTTTGATGAAAATTATGATTTAAAAAAAAACCGTTTCTTAAAAAAATTTTATTGCTTAAAAACGCATTTGTTAATCAACTATTTTTTTTACCACTTGTTATGAAAATTAAGTAACCATTTTTTTTAAATCATTATTCATCTTGCTCTTCGATATCTGAAAAAAAAATTTATTTTTATTCAAATTTTTAATTGTTTATACAATAAACAATTTGTTATAAACAATTGAATTTTTTTTACTCTAAAAAATACAGCAAAAAAATCCCAGTATCCGTTTTTGGGAAAAAATTGATTTTTCGATTTTCTATTTAATTTGAAGTTCTCTTGTATATTCAAACTTACCTTTCGCGCCTGCTTTTCTTTATTTATTATTAATAGTACTTATAAACTGTTGCAGATACAACAAATTCATCTAAACTTTTTTTTTCTAAAGTAGTTATTCAACAAATTTATAAGCTCAAACTTTATTATTTAAATAATTTTTTTGCGATTATTTATAAAAATTAAAATAAAAAAATTTTTTTGCTTTTAAAATCGAAATATCTCATCAGAAGATCAGTTTTCTCATTATGCTTTGTTTATTGAAAAATTTGTCGAAAGTTTAAACCAAGAACAAGAAGGAGGAACAAGTACAACATCTCAAGCAGTAAATGAAGAAATTACCGAAGAAACTGAGAATGACGAACCACCACCTCAGAAAAAATGAAAAAAAAACAAGAGCCCTGAGTGGGCGTGTCCATGTCGATGTAGTTTTATTTTTGTGGTAACAATCGATACCATACGCGTCAACTGTCAAAAAATGTGTCAACAAAGTCGAGTCTGTTTACACATACACATCTAGAGTGTATTCCGATTTAAGCATAAAGCCGATCATTTTTGACAATTTTTGAGCATTTTTTCAAATTTTAACAATTATTGACCATTTTTGACAATTATTGACCAATTTTGACAGTTTTGACAATTATTGATCATTTTTGACAATTATTCACAAATTTTGACAGTTTTGACAATTATTGATCATTTTTGACAATTTTTGACCATTTTTTACAATTATTGACAAATTTTGACAGTTTTGACAATTATTGATCGTTTTTGACAATTTTTCAAAAATTTTGACAATTTTTTCGAATTTTGACAATTTTTTCGAATTTTAACAATTATTGACCAATTTTGACAATTATTGATCATTTTTGAAGATTTTAGACCATTTTTCCAAATTTTAACAATTATTGACCATTTTTGAGCATTGAGCAATTTTTCAAAAATTTTGACCATTTTTCATTTTTTTTTAGAATTTTCAACAATTATTGACCATTTTTTATAATTATTGACCATTTTTTCAAAATGTTGACAATTTTTGACCATTTTTTAAAATTCCAACAATTATTGACCATTTTCGACAATTTTTCAAAACTTTTGCCCAGTTTTCAAAAATTTTGACAGTATTCAACAATTATTGACCAATTTTTACAGTTTTTTATAATTATTGGCCATTTTTTCAAAATTTTGACAATTTTTGACCATTTTTGACAGTTTTGGCAATTATTGACCATTTTAGACAATTTTTTAAAAAATTTTACCATTTTCCAAATATTTTGAGAATTTTTAACAATTATTGACCATTTTTTATAATTATTGACAATTTTTGACCAGTTTTCAAAATTTTTAACAACTATTGACAGTTTCTGACAATTATTGACCATTTTTGACAATTTTTCAAAAATTTTGACAGTTTTCAACAATCATTGACCATTTTTTACAGTTTTTTATAATTATCGACCGTTTTATCAAAATTTTGACAATTTTTGACCATTTTTCCAAATTTTAACAGTTATTGACCATTTTTGACAGTTTTGACTATTATTGACCATTTTTGACAATTTTTCAAAAATTTTGACAATTTTCAGCAATTTTTGACCATTTTTGACAGTTTTTTATTGACCATTTTTTCAAAATTTTAACAATTTTTGACCATTTTTCAAAATTTTAACAATTATTGACCATTTTTGACAGTTTCTGATAATTATTGACCATTTGTGACAACTTTCAAAAATTTTGACAATTTATTATTATTATTTTTGGCCATTTTTTTAAATATTTAACAATTTTTGACAATTTTTAACAATTTTTAAAATTCTTGACCATTTTTTTCTAATATTTAACAATTTTTGACAATTTTTGACAATTTTTGACAATTTTCAACAATTATTGACCATTTTTACAGTTTTTTATAATTATTGACCATTTTTTCAAAATTTTGACAATTTTTGACCATTTTTCCAAATTTTAACAATTATTGACCATTTTTTACAATTATTGACCAATTTTGACAGTTTTGACAATAATTGATCGTTTTTGACAATTTTTCAAAAATTTTGACAATTTTTTCGAATTTTAACAATTATTGACCAATTTTGACAATTATTGATCATTTTTGAAGATTTTAGACCAATTTTCCAAATTTTAACAATTATTGACCATTTTTGAGCATTGAGCAATTTTTCAAAAATTTTGACCATTTTTCATTTTTTTTTTAGAATTTCTAACAATTATTGACCATTTTTTATAATTATTGACCATTTTTTCAAAATTTTGACAATTTTTGACAATTTTTTAAAATTCCAACAATTATTGACCATTTTTCAAAAATTTTGACAGTTTTCAACAATTATTGACCAATTTTTACAGTTTTTTATAATTATTGGCCATTTTTTCAAAATTTTGACAATTTTTGACCATTTTTCCAAATTTCAACAATTATTGACAGTTTTGGCAATTATTGACCATTTTAGACAATTTTTTAAAAATTCTACCATTTTTCAAGAATTTTGAGAATTTTTAACAATTATTGACCATTTTTTATAATTATTGACAATTTTTGACCATTTTTCAAAATTTTTAACAACTATTGACAGTTTCTGACAATTATTGACCCTTTTTGACAATTTTTAAAAAATTTTGACAGTTTTCAACAATTATTGACCTTTTTTTACAGTTTTTTATAATTATTGACCATTTTTCCAAATTTTAACAATTATTGACTATTTTTGACAGTTTTGACAATTATTGGCCACTTTTGACAATTTTTTTTTTGCTTTTAACATCGAAATATCTCATCAGAAGATCAGTTTTCTCATTATGCTTTGTTTATTGAAAAATTTGTCGAAAATTTAAACCAAGAACAAGAAGGAGGAACAAGTACAACATCTGAAGCAGTAAATGAAGAAATTACCTCAGAAAAAATGAAAAAAAAACAAGAGCCCTAAGTGGGCGTGTCCATGTCGATGTAGTTTTATTTTTGTGGTAACAATCGATACCATACGCGTCAACTGTCAAAAAATGTGTCAACAAAGTCGAGTCTGTTTACACATACACATCTAGAGTGTATTCCGATTTAAGCATAAAGCCCGTTGATGTTAAATTCATTCGATAGCAAGTCGAACATTCGAGATTTCGAAGATACTGCTCGAACATAACAAATCCACTCCTATCTACTTGCGTCTAGTGCCACCGTTTAATTTTCTAGCTCACATGCACGCTTGCGCATTTCATGATCAGTTTGCCTTCAAATTTATCGAGAAGTGCAAGGAAAATCATTGAAAAAGCTATACAAAAGGGACAGGGTGAATGGAATGGTTATTTTTCCTTCCCCTTCTTCAAAAATTAAGCAATGAACTGTTTTAACGAAGAAAAATTAGAAACAAAAAAAGGTGAGCGGTCATCGGACCGCCGACAGAAGCATGTTTCCTATGCACAATAGAATGACCATTTTTCGTGAATTTTTCACCATTTTTCAAAAAATTTGATAATTTTTGACCGTTTTTGACCATTTTTGACGAATTTTGACAATTATTGACCGTCTTTGACAATTATTGACAATTTTTCAAAAATTTTAACATATTTTCCAATTATTGACTATTTTTTCAAAATTTTGACAATTTTTTCAAATTTTAACAATTATTGACCATTTTTGACAATTATTGACCAATTTTGACAGTTTTCACAATTATTGATCATTTTTGACAATTTTTCAAAAATTTTGACCATTTTTCCAAATTTTAACAATTCTTGACCATTTTTGACAGGCTCTGACAATTATTGACCATTTTTGGTAATTTTTCAAAAGCTTCTACCATTTTTAATAATTATTGACCATTTTTGAGTTTTTTATAAGTATTGACCATTTTTTCAAAATTTTGACAATTTTTCGAAAAATATGAACATTTTACGAAAATTTTGACAATTATTGACCATTTTTCAAAAATTTTGACAAATTATTGACCATTTTTCCAAATTTTTGACAATATATGGCAATTATTAACCATTTTTCCAAAGATTTGACAGTTTTTGACAATTTTTTACGATTTTTCCAAATTCTTGACAATTTTTGACCATATTTAAAAATTTCTGACTATTTTTCACAAATATTAACAATTTTTGACGAATTTTGACTGGTTTTGAGAATAATTGACCGTCTTTGACAATTATTGACTATTTTTGACAAATTTTCAAAAATGTTAACCATTTTTCAAAATTTTTGACAATTATTGACCATTTTTGACAATTTTTGAAAATATTTGGCAATTATTACCCATCTATTCAAAATTTTGAAAGTTTTTGACAATTTTTGTTCATTTTTCCAAATTTTTGACACGTTTCACGAGTTCACTAGCCTTTTCAGAAATATGGCAACACTGTTGCGTGACGGACTTTTCGTAACGGTTACACGTTTCACTAGCCTTCTCAAAAGTCCTATGTCGTGCAATAAGAAGCAAGCTTCAAAAACAAATATTAGTTCCTAAATTCTAACCTAAAAATTCAATTGACCTAACCTAAAAATTCAAAATGACAAGACAAGGCAAACTGATAATGAAATGCGCATGCGTGCTAGAAAATTAAACGGTGGCACTAGACGCAAGTTCAATAGTGTGACCAATTTGGTATATTTGGAATCGTTAGTTTTTCCAGTGTTCGTTGTGTTATGGTTTTGTTGTTTAAAAATTTGTTTTCCTTAACAATAGCCGATAGTTAAAGTGCATAATAGTGTTAATATTGGAATAAACACTTTATCACTACAGTTGGTCCGGTGAATCTTTTCCCATGCGTCATCATTCATATACAAATGCAATAAATCAATACATTAAGTAACACGTAGGGCGTAGATTGATGGTGAACGTTATTTATTATTGTATTGAAGCTGGTGTAATAGATATTTGTAAATATTTTACAGCCATTTAGCAATATGCTACCTAAACCTTTAGTTTAAAAAAACTGTTAGTATTCCAGAGTTTTATGGGGCTATTCCGCAAACTTGCTATTAAGCATTTACTTGCATAAGAGTTGGTATTAATAACAACTTCCTCAGTAGAAACTTTGCAAATCAGAATTGCCCTGATAAGGTTATGGCTGTCAACCATTACTATTGGGCCGTCACACCCATACAGTTCAACAATGAAAAATAAAAATCTTTTGGGTTGTGAGAAAGAATAATTAATATTTTAAATATGTATATTTAAGACTCATATATATACAATAGATTTTATTTAATTTTCCCCATAGTCAGAATCAAAGCTATCACCAGTATTTATATCTATTGTAATTGGTTGAATGCTAATATCAACTATATTCTGCTCTCGGGCATACCACTTTTGAATAATTTCATGGGTATGCCTAACACATTTTTCCCAAATTTTTTGATTACATTGTCCCAGTGCCTCTTTCCACATATTTATAACAGAACTATCTGAATACCCATCTTTACCAATATATTTATTATAATATGACTTGCAATTTGCCCAAATTAATACAATAGCGTTGAATTCACAATGATATGGCGGTAGTCTCAGCACTTCATGACCATGTTCTCGTAGTAACTCATCAATTCTATACACGTTTTCTTTTCTATTCATTTTTGCAATTTGTAGCGATTCAGGTTTCGTAAGTTTTGTATCAAGATTAATGTTGTTTGTTATCAACTATGTAACAATCTCATTTTTTGTCGAATTAGTAGAAGGTTGCTTTTCTAAAAGAACACTATGATATGGAGCATTATCCATAACAATAAGAGATGGCTCTTCTAAGTTGGGAATTAATTGAATACTTATCCATTTCATAAATATTTCATTGTTCATTTCTCCATGGTAATCAGCTACTTTAGATTTTGAACAGGATAATAAACTTGCTTCAGAGACAAATCCTTTGGTAGAACCAGCATGGACAATTATAAAACGTTTACCATCATAACCATCTGGTTTACGTACACTTTTAGTGCTGTTGTCTTGCCAAGATTTTGTTTTATTTCCCTTCGAATAGATCCATGTTTCATCCAAAAATACAAGTTCTCTTGGGTGAGTACTTGAAAGGTTTTCCATATATTTACGCAGAAAATTGGCTCTCAAGGCTGCAATACTGGTCCGCTCCATTGAAGCTCTCCAATTGTCATCTTTGTTATATTTGAATCCCAATGTTTTTAACAAAGTGCTCAGAGATGTTTTGCTAATAGATACAATTTCGCTTTCCCTCAATTTACAATTTAAGGTAGTCAAAGTAACATACTTCTCTAAAACAAAAACAAAAATTATAGTACAGATTCAATTTGAACAAATACTATATTTTTAATGATATTATGTTTGTTCATTTCATTAATGTTTTAACCTTGACTGTTCAAAAATAAGGTAAATTTAATAGTTGAATTAAATTGTAATGTAGTCACAAAACTACTAAAATCTATATAAATACCTTCCTAAATTTTTCTTGAATATACCATGATTTGAATACTCATTACAAAATACCTACACCTACATTTTACCAAAAAATTCTAATTAAATAGATTGATATTTACTCTGTTGGTGCATATCATATAATGTGTTCCGTACTGCCATCTTAGCTCCCTCAGGTAGATCAGTTGTTTTAGTTTTAGAACGAGTTCTGCTTTTGCCTGGGCTTGAAAGAATTGGATTATTTTCTTTTCTTTTTTTTATAGCATATACCGTCCGCCGAGATATTTTCAAAGCAGCAGCTACCCTCTAACATAAAAAAATTGATTCATAATAAGTATATTGCTAAACAAGCATGCACTTAAATATTTATGTTACCTCTTGAACACAGGAAAGTGGTTCCAAAGGTCCTCCATTTCTTTTTTCTAACTCAAAATACTCCAACACATTTAGGACCAGCTCCTGTGCTTGCGAATTCAACGTTTTTCCAGGCATATTCTAAAAATAAAAACCATTCATTAATAGCTCTGGTCTTTCGGAAAAGTAGGTCAATATTTTCTACATTGGTGGAAGCAAAATATGTTTCATATAATTCAGTTTGATGGAGTTCTATCCAGAATCATAATGAAATGTCAATTTAAGGTTAGTTTTCATTGCGAAGTAAATAAATAATATTTACTTACCACAATAATTCGAACACTCAGGTAAAAGTTAGTCGTTGTAACAACTGTTTTTGAAATAAATGTATACGCAAGGGTAAAAAAAATGGATAAAAATGTAAACAAAGTCTTTGGTCTGTCAATATACAAGTTCGCGGTTAAACCACAGAACTTCTGTTGTGTGGGTTACACCTAATCACCCACATTCATCATATGGCTATCTCTGTCTGTTATATTATGTTGTAATGGAACAAACGGTTTCATTTCGGGGGTTTAGATTCTGTGAATAGAAAAGAGACGTACTACAAAAAGTAGTATGTGAATAATTTCATACATGGGAAAAGATTCACCGGACCAACTGTACCAATTATCTACGTCTTATATATTTAGTTGTAAACAAGAATGTTGTGTGATTTGTATTAAATGCTGTTCAACTTTAACTTTATTTCGTTTACTTCATTCAAACCCACGGATATATACAGTGCGTCCATAAAGTAACGCATAAATTCATTATTAGCTAAATAAACAATAATATTAGAAATTCCTGAAACAGGTCGATTTTTGATTTCAATTCACTATTTTTTCAGATTATAATCTAATATACAGGGTGAACCATCTTCGTGTGATTTGATCAAAAGTAAATGTGAGGTCTAGATAATTTCAGACCTACATCGGACAACTAAGAAAAGCGTTCTGGGGAAGGCTGAAATTAATTGTCCAGAGTACGACTTCAATATGGATAAGAGAAATCCAGACTTATATTGGTCATCCCGAGGACTTCCAACAAGGACCTTCAGGGGAAGTCCAAAATAAGACGTCCCGGAAACATCCTAAAAAGGGACCTTTAGACCTCTATCGGACCTAAATTGGAGGTCCTCGGGATGGCTTGTGCTATTTGGGTAGTAGCATCTAGTGTATTCATAAATTATGTTTTTCTCCGATTGACATTAAACGTCAGTTTTAGTGACATTTATCGATCATAGAAGTAATACTTTTACTGCCTAGGCAGTAAAAATGATTTTTTAATGCCTAGGCATTAAAAAATCATTTTTTCTTCTTTTTTTTGGAATCTCCCATTGCAACGGCAATGATATTGTGATTTAAGCAGGCCCATGGAATCAAACAATCACTTCCCCATCACACATACATATAGTAAATTTTATACCCATTTAGAATAAGACCATCCTTATTTATTATTAATAAATCGGTTGAAACAAAAAATTACCAACAAAAATGAACGTCGTAACTAATTTATTAGATGTCACGTTTTTGAAGTTACGTCAAATTTTGATTTCATGTTAATGTCAGATGGTTCAAGAAGCCGCATACGTTAAGTTACTAAAACGGCTGGTACCTCTAAATAGGTATTAATTTTACTATACATAGGCTAACTTCACTGTGCACACTATTATTGTCGATATTTAAAATTATATTTATTATTTTTCGGTAGATATTATTATGTATACAATTTAAGGTCTAATCGACAATAATAATTAAAAAATACGATTAAATTATTACCTATAACATACGATTAGAAAAAATATTACAAATTGTGAGTTATATCTGTCATTAAAAAGTTTTCATTTTAATTTGATTTTTCTAAACACACTGTACAATCAATCGGAGAAAAAATTATATGTTTCACACGGCCGTGAATCAGATTTACTGCCTTGGCTAGTTTCATTGCCTCGGCTTCGCCTCGACAAAGATATGCTAGCCGCGGCAGTAAATCTGTTACTTCTCTGCCCAGTTAAACAAATAACTATTATAATTGAATATAATTTACTAGACTAATATAATTTTTTAAAAACAGTAACAATGAGGATGCAGAGTCATGGTCTGCAGAGTCAGAATGGTCTCTTAGCATAACCATTCCTGGGTGCTCAAATTCCACCAAGAAATCAGTTGAAGAAACCATTAGAGAGGAGGAATTGAAAGAGCAAAACTTGGAAGAGGAAGAGTTGGGAGAGGAAGATTTGGAAGAGGATAAAATTAAAGAGGGAAAAATGGAAAAGGAAAAACGGATCCTCGATTGGAATGTTCCACCGGAAGTAAACAAACCCATCGGAAGTAGAAAATATAGACGAGTGGCTTGTTTCTCAACTAGCGCAGTGCAACGTACAAATCCATTGCTTCGTTATGATTCCTTACATTCTATACAAAGCTTAGAACTAATGCATAAACTAGAAGGACATAATGGTCGAGTTAATACTTTAAATTTCCATCGAAATGGACAATTATTAGCGAGTGGTTCCAGTGATGCAAATATTTTACTTTGGGATTGGAATTTGGCCAAGGAGATAATAAAATACGATTCGAAACATAAAGGAAGCGTATACCAAATAAAATTTTTGAATCATTCAGGAGACCTGCGCATTGCTTCTTGTGGTGAAGATGGAAAGGTGAGTAAAAAATAATCTAAAATATTTATTTATGATACAAGTGCGTGAAGTGATACTTTTGCGCACGAGTTGCGAAAATGAAAGGCACGAGCGTAGCTAGTGCCTTTTTTTCGCAACGAGTGCGCAAAAGTAATTCACGCATGAGTATTATACAATGTTTTATCTACGACCACATTAAAAATACTTTCCCTTAATTATTTATTACATAACCTCTCTTTTTAATAATTGTGTTTGAATTATTGCCTACCTTCATCATAAGAAATTCATTATCTGGTACTGCATTTATAAAATCCAAAATCTGTTCCCTTGTGAACATTTTTGATTTTTTTGGTTTATGGCTCTCTGATTGTCGTTTTATGAAGGTAATAAGTTTATGAAATTTACTTATATCAATGTTTAAATTTAAATTTATGGTAGTTTTCAACATTGAATAATGGGACCATAACGATGATGATTTCCATTGACTTTTCCGAGAAATATGCAATAAGAACATTTTCCGTCTAGTTTTTAATTTTTTTAGTGTTGCACCAACCAAAAAAAAGGTGAGCGGTCGTCGGACAGCCGACAGAAGCTTGCTTCTTATGCACAATAAAATAACCATTTCTGACCATTCTTCAAAAATTTTGAGAATTTTTGACAATTATTGACCATTTTTTCAAAATTTTGACAATTTTTGACGATTTTTCGAAAATTTTGACCATTTTTGACAATTATTGACCATTTTTTACAATTATTGACCAATTTTGACAGTTTTGACAATTATTGATCATTTTTGACAATTTTCCAAAATTTTTGACCATTTTTCCAAATTTTAACAATTATTGGCCATTTTTTACAATTATTGACCAATTTTGACAGTTTTGACAATTATTGATCGTTTTTGACAATTTTTCAAAAATTTTGACAACTTTTTCGAATTTTAACAATTATTGACCAATTTTGACAGTTTTGACAATTATTGATCATTTTTGAAGATTTTAGACCATTTTTCCAAATTTTAACAATTATTGAGCATTGAGCAATTTTTCAAAAATTTTGACCATTTTTCATTTTTTTTTTTAGAATTTTCAACAGTTATTGACCATTTTTTATAATTATTGACCATTTTTTCAAAATTTTGACAATTTTTAACCATTTTTCAAAATTTCAATTATTGACCATTTTTTAAAATTCCAACAATTATTGACCATTTTCGACAATTTTTCAAAATTTTTTGACCATTTTTGATAATTTTTCAAAAAATTTTACCATTTTTCAAAAATTTTGATAGTTTTTAACAATTATTGACAGTTTCTGACAATTATTGACCATTTTTGACAATTTTTCAAAAATTTTGACAGTTTTCAAAAATTTTGAGAATTTTTAACAATTATTGACCATTTTTTATAATTATTGACAATTTTTGACCAGTTTTCAAAATTTTTAACAACTATTGACAGTTTCTGACAATTATTGACCATTTTTGAGAATTTTTCAAAAATTTTGACAATTTTCAATAATTATTGACCATTTTTGACAGTTTTTTATAATTATTGACCATTTTTTCAAAATTTTGACAATTTTTGACCATTTTTCCAAATTTTAACAATTATTGACAATTTTGACAATTATTGACCTTTTATAACAATTTTTTAAAAAATTTTACCATTTTCCAAATATTTTGAGAATTTTTAACAATTATTGACCATTTTTTATAATTATTGACAATTTTTGACCAGTTTTCAAAATTTTTAACAACTATTGACAGTTTCTGACAATTATTGACCATTTTTGACAATTTTTCAAAAATTTTTGACAGTTTTCAACAATTATTGACCATTTTTTACAGTTTTTTATTGACCATTTTTTCAAAATTCTGATCATTTTTCCAAATTTTAACAATTATTCATTTTTGACAGTTTTGACAATTTTTCAAAGAATTTTACCATTTTTCAAAAATTTTGAGAATTTTTAACAATTATTGACCATTTTTTATAATTATTGACAATTTTTGACCAGTTTTCAAAATTTTTAACAACTACTGACAGTTTCTGACAATTATTGACCATTTTTGAGAATTCTTCAAAAATTTTGACAATTTTCAATAATTATTGACCATTTTTGACAGTTTTTTATAATTATTGACCATTTTTTCAAAATTTTGACAATTTTTGACCATTTTTCCAAATTTTAACAATTATTGACAGTTTTGACAATTATTGACCATTTATAACAATTTTTTAAAAAATTTTACCATTTTCCAAATATTTTGAGAATTTTTAACAATTATTGACCATTTTTTATAATTATTGACAATTTTTGACCAGTTTTCAAAATTTTTAACAACTATTGACAGTTTCTGACAATTATTGACCATTTTTGACAATTTTTCAAAAATTTTGACAGTTTTCAACAATCATTGACCATTTTTTACAGTTTTTTATAATTATCGACCATTTTATCAAAATTTTGACAATTTTTGACCATTTTTCCAAATTTTAACAGTTATTGACCATTTTTGACAGTTTTGACTATTATTGACCATTTTTGACAATTTTTCAAAAATTTTGACAATTTTCAGCAATTTTTGACCATTTTTGACAGTTTTTTATTGACCATTTTTTCAAAATTTTAACAATTTTTGACCATTTTTCAAAATTTTAACAATTATTGACCATTTTTGACAGTTTCTGATAATTATTGACCATTTGTGACAACTTTCAAAAATTTTGACAATTTATTATTATTATTTTTGGCCATTTTTTTAAATATTTAACAATTTTTGACAATTTTTAACAATTTTTAAAATTCTTGACCATTTTTTTCTAATATTTAACAATTTTTGACAATTTTTGACAATTTTTGACAATTTTTAACAATTTTTGACCATTTTTGACATTTTTTGACAAATTCATATAATTATTGACCATTCACATTTGACACTTCTCAATGACAGTACAAAATTATTACAATTACAGAACCTTTGACAGAAAACAAAACCCAAAATTATCTAGCTATAGGGTAACTTAATAAATATACAAATAAAAAAGTGTGTTATAAGTAATGATTATCCCATTTAAGAAGCATTGTACTTTTTCGCACCCTTTTGGGTGTTATAATGAAACTTCCATTTAAAAAGCATTGTACTTTTTCGCACGCTTTAGACGTATGTATAAAATGTAATTTCACGTATTTATATGAGTTTGTAAATTCTTAATTTTAATGGTGGTCGTAGTGAACAATTTTTTAATTCAATAACTCTAAACATGGATGATGGTATTTTATGTGTAGGTGAGAATTGCCCAAGTTTCGAAGGAGGGCGTACGAAGTAATAGTCAATTAGGTGGACACAAAGAATCGTGTCACAAAATAGCGGTTATTGAAGATCAACCATATTTAATTCTTAGTGCTGGAGAAGATGGTTATGTTTTTAGATATGACATTAGGAAAAAAGAACAAGAAAGGTATATACTAAATCAACCAACAAAGTCCAGATTTTATTGACTTTTATTTTTCAGGTTAGTTCATCTAAACAACACAGCTTTATATAGTATTTGCGGCAATCCTGTGAGTACACAGGAATTCTGCGTGTGCGGCAAAGACGAAGTAATAAGGGTATATGATATGAGGAAGAGTAGAGATCGTGTATATATATACCATCCCTTTGGAAACAGGGTAAGTTTTTCAAGTGAAAACTTCTTAGTAGCAAAACTTATTGGGTCGCGTCACCGACATAATATGATAAAATTAATTTAGGGCAGGGGTCGGCAACCTACGGCACGCCTGGCAGTTTAAAATGGCACGCATAACTTTGTCAAATTTGGTGTATAATATTTTAAAATAAAGATTTAGTTTTAAGGATACTTATTGTAAATTCAAAATAATCTACGGAATTATACACAAGCTGGCAACGTAGCTAAGTGATAGCAGGCCAGGCTAGAACGACGCGACCGCGACGGGACGTTTGTAGAAAAGAGAAGACGCGAGCAGGTGATTCTCGGTTTTTCGAACGCCCGGTAAGCGGCATTGCCACAGTTATACGGGAAACTTCTATGAGGCAGATTTACCATTATATAAGCGAGTATTCTGTAAGAGTTAATTTAGTTTAGTACGAGCTATTGTAAAGATACGTTCCGAAATCAAAGTTTAGGGGTAAAAGTTGTACCAGGTGTTGTTATTGGACATACTATACAGTTGGTCCGGTGAATCTTTTCCCATGCGTCATCATTCATATACAAACGCAATAAATCAATACATTAAGTAACACATAGGTAGTAGATTGATGGTTTAATTAGGATGTGGCTAAAATGACGGTGAACGTTATTTATTATTGTATTGAAGCAAGTGTAATAGATATTTGTAAATATTTTACAGCCATTTAGCAATATGCTACCTAAACCTTTAGTTTGAAAAAACTGTTAGTATTCCAGAGTGTTATGGGGCTATTCTGCAAACTAGATATTGAGCAAATTTACTTGCATAAGAGTTAGTATTAATAACAACTTACTCAGTAGAAACTTTGCAAATCAGTATTGCCCTGTTAGGGTTATGGCTGGCAACAATTACTATTGGGCTGTCCCACCCATACAGTTCAACAATGAAAAATAAAAATCTTTTGGGTGGTAAAAATAAATAATTAATATTTTAAATATGTATATTTAAGACTCATATATATAGAATAGATTTTATTTATTTTTCTTCATAGTCAGAATCAGAGCTATCACCAGTATTTATATCTATTGTAATTGGTTGAATGCTAATATCAACTATATTCTGCTCTCGGGCATACCACTTTTGAATAATTTCATGGGTATGCCTAACACATTTTTCCCAAATTTTTTGATTACATTGTCCCAGTGCCTCTTTCCACATATTTATAACAGAACTATCTGAATACCCATCTTTACCAATATATTTATTATAATATGACTTGCAATTTGCCCAAATTAATTCAATAGCGTTGAATTCACAATGATATGGCGGTAGTCTCAGCACTTCATGACCATGTTCTCGTAGTAACTCATCAATTCTATACACGTTTTCTTTTTTATTCATTTTTGCAATTTGTAGCAATTTAGGTTTCGTAAGTTTTGTATCAAACTTAATGTTGTTTGTTATCAACCATGTAACAATCTCATTTTTTGTTGAATTAGTAGAAGGTTGCTTTTCTAAAAGAACACTATGATATGGAGCATTATCCATAACAATAAGAGATGGCTCTTCTAAGTTGGGAATTAATTGAATACTTATCCATTTCATAAATAAATATTTCATTGTTCATTTCTCCATGGTAATCAGCTACTTTAGATTTTGAACAGGATAATAAACTTGCTTCTGAGACAAATCCTTTGGTAGAACCAGCATGGACAATTATAAAACGTTTACCATCATAACCATCTGGTTTATGTACACTTTTAGTGCTGTAGTCTTGCCAAGATTTTGTTTTATTTCCCTTCGAATAGATCCATGTTTCATCCAAAAATACAAGTTCTTTTGGGAGAGTACTTGAAAGGTTTTCCATATATTTACTCAGAAAATTGGCTCTCAAGGCTGCAAAACTGGTCCGCTCCATTAAAGCTCTCCGATTGTCATCTTTGTTATACTTGAATCCCAATGTTTTTAACAAAGTGCTCAGAGATGTTTTGCCAATAGATACAATTTCGCTTTCCCTCAATTTACAATTTAAGGTAGTCAAAGTAACATGCTTCTCTAAAACAAAAACAAAAATTATAGTACAGATTCAATTTGAACAAATACTATATTTTTAATTATATTATGTTTGTTCATTTCATTAATGTTTTAACCTTGACTGTTCAAAAATAAGGTAAATTTAATAGTTGAATTAAATTGAAATGTAGTCACAAAACTACTAAAATCTATATAAATACCTTCCTAAATTTTTCTTGAATATACCATGATTTGAATACTCATTACAAAATACCTACACCTACATTTTACTAAAAAATTCTAATTAAATAGATTGATATTTACTCTGTTGGTGCATATCATATAATGTGTTCCGTACTGCCATCTTAGCTCCCTCAGGTAGATCAGTTGTTTTAGTTTTAGAACGAGTTCTGCTTTTGCCTGGGCTTGAAAGAATTGGATTATTTTCTTTTCTTTTTTTTATAGCATACACTGTCTGTCGAGATATTTTCAAAGCAGCAGCTACCCTCTAACATAAAAAAATTGATTGATAATAAGTATATTGCTAAAAAAGCATGCACTTAAATATTTATGTTACCTCCTGAACACATGAAAGTAGTTCCAAAGGTCCTCCATTTCTTTTTTCTAACTCAAAATACTCCAACTCATTTAGGACCAGCTCCTGTGCTTGCGAATTCAACGTTTTTCCAGTCATATTCTAAAAATAAAAACCATTCATAAATAGTTCTGGTCTTTCAGAAAATTAGGTCAATATTTTCTACATTGGTGGAAGCAAAATATGTTTCATATAATTCAGTTTGATGGAGTTCTATCCAGAATCATAATGAAATGTTAATTTAAGGTTAGTTTTCATTGCGAAGTAAATAAATAAAAAGTAGATAAATAATATTTACTTACCACAATAATTCGAACACTCAGGTATAAGTTAGTCGTTATAACAACTGTTTTTGAAATAAATGTATATGCAAGGGGCAAAAAAATGGATAAAAATGTAAAATAAAAATGTAAACAAAGTCTTTGGTCTGTCAATATACAAGTTCGCGGTTAAACCACAGAACTTCTGTTGTGTGGGTTACACCTAATCACCCACATTCATCATATGGCTATCTCTGTCTGTTATATTATGTTGTAATGGAACAAACGGTTTCATTTCGGGGGTTTAGATTCTGTGAGTAGAAAAGAGACGTACTACAAAAAGTAGTATGTGAATAATTTCATACATGGGAAAATATTCACCGGACCAACTGTACATACATACATAAAAACATACTCACCCAACCTTAATAATTGTGATAATGCTGCATTTAATGAGGAAACGTTAAACTATGACTTCACTCAAAGAAGAATTTGCTGAAAGAGATCAAGATTTTGATAAACATGGTCATATATCCTCTTTCTCGATAAAACCAGATTCAATGGATTTTACTAGCATTCCTTTTAGTGATTCTCTTTTCGCATGGATGGATATTCAAGATTTTGAGCTTCAGCAAATTGACTTTAGGAACTCCGAGTTAGGGAAGACAAAATTTGTGGAACTAAGAAGAGTTTTAGAAGGTGATTAGCTTTACTGAAATTTTAGAAAAAAAATAAAAACTCAATTTTAGTCACCACCTTTTAAGGGTGATATCTCGGAAAGGGGTGCGCTGAGGAGATTTTGTTATAGGAAAGACCCATCTTAATTTCATACGAGCAATCACCTCCTGAATTGTGTCGCATGAATTTAGAAACACCCTGTATATTTCGTTCAACAGTAGTCTGTGCTATGTTTCCTTTTTGATTAAAATTTTTAGAAATATTGTTGCTCATTTTTTAATTTTATTAGTTTTCTTCCTTATTAGTTTTAACAATTTTATACACATTATTTATTCGTATAAAAATTATACAGTTTTTCATCGTGGCACTTTGGCTTTGTTCAAAATTGCACATGGGCACCTCTTTCTTAAAAGTTTGCCGACCCCTGACATAGAGGATTAATTTATTGGTAAAAATTTGTATATCATGGTCGTACGATAACATTTTTTAAAGAAGTTCACTTATTATTAGACGTCAAAGTTAATAGTTCAATACTATTATAACGCTTTACAAAATTTGAAAAATATTTTTCAAAGAACAGAGACTGTTCACTAAGAAGCAACAACTACTGCTCGGGCTATATGCCCCGACAGACATTGAATTACTTCTAAAGTAAACGGGGTTGGTATTTCTGTAAGAAAGAACCAACCATTCTGGTTTGTGATTAGAAGGAATAACATCACTTGTAGACCGGCTTCGGCGTATTTGCGCCTCATCAGTACAAGGTAGATGCTATTCGTCCAGAAGCCCTGAGAACATAATCCTGGACGAAAAAAAAATATATATATATATATATATATTATTTTATTTCCTTTAACCATTTATTATATTATTCGTTTTTTCTTGGGAATGGTTAATATTGTGAATACATTGAAAAATTAAAAGACGTTTCGCTTTCGTTTGAAAGCTTTTTCAAAATGTTTATTTTATATGTCACAATGAATAATATATATATATATATTTCGAATTTTGGAAGGGGTTATAATAGTATTAAACTATTAACTATGACGTCTACTGATCACGCTTTATTAAAATATGACAATTTTTTACAGGTAACTGTAATTAAGTAAATCACTTATTATTGTTTTTGCTTGTGTTGATCTATTGTAAATTTCTAAATTTCAGAGAATTGATAACAATTCGGGTCTATACGTAACTTGTGCCGTCTATAATTACAACGGTTCTGAAATTCTCGCATCGTACTCCGATGGTCACATATATTTTTTCGATTGCGACGATGAAACTGGTAAGTTTGAACATAAATATCAAGGACATCGAAGCGGACCCCCGTTAAAAGGAGTCAACTTCTTCGGACCACGATCGGAGTTTATAGTCAGCGGATCCAATTGCGGGAACGTGTATTTTTGGGACAAACACACCGAAGGCATTGTGCAATGGTTATCTGCCGATACAAAAGGAGTTGTAAGTCCCATTTTTTTTGTAGACGATAACTTGACAGTAATAATACTTTTAACCGTTTTTAGGTAAATTGTATAGAGCCTCATCCACGATCACCGTATATTTGTACAAGTGGACTCGATTGGGACGTTAAAGTATGGGCACCTACCAGCAAGATCGTTCCCGAGATGAAAGGATTAACTGAAATGATGAAGAAAAATCGCAACTCCAGATTCCAGAACATCAAGCCTACTATGGAAAATACTGATGGAATCCCAATGAATCCGGAGTTAACGAACACTAATAAAGGGGTAAGTAGCTGACGAAAAAAAGATACAAAAACCTTAGAGTAATGGGGACCGGAACGCGGTGGCAGGTGCTTGGTGTCTAAAACTTTTCCAGAGGGTTTTTCCCACAATTCCTATTCAAACCAAAATATGCACAAAAAACTAAGTTTATGGCCGAGTTACGGTTAAAAAATGACATACAACACTTCTTTGACTTGAGCTTACATAGGTATGTGGAGACGGATATAAGGAAAGGGTGAAAGGAATTATTGGGAGTTGGACAAAGGCCGAGGCAGAGAGTATGAGGAAGAGAGTAAGAGAGAAAATAGAAAGAGGACTTGGACATGACGTAGATGAATTGAACGATGTGATACAGGGCTGTAAAAGAGAGGGAAAGAGGGGCAATAGGCATGAGTGGAGGGCTAATTACTGGTGGAATGAGGAAGAAAGAACGAAGACGGATGCTGGGGGAAAGAGGAATGATAGAGGGAAAAGGGGGATATGAGGAGAAGAAGAAAGAACTGGAGCGTAGGGTGGAGAGGGAAAAAAGAGGGAAGTGGGAAGAGTTACTGGGGGAATTGGAAAACAATCCATGGGGAAAGGCATATGAGATATCGGTGAAAAGGATGGGTGGAAGTAGGATCGAGGTGCTAGAGGAAGATTGGGAGTAGGAGATTATAGGGAAATTGTTAACAGGGGTAGAAGGAGGAGTGGAGGCAGGATTCGGAAAGTCCAGAATGCTAGGTGGTAGGAAAAATTAGGGGATAAGGCCGGTAGTTAAGGGGGGGGGGGAGAAAAACGTTAAAGTAAGGAAAGCCCCAGGGATAGATCGCCTGAGTAGTGATATGATGAAGAGGCTGTTGGATGACAATGGGTATTACTTCTGGGAACTATTCAACAAAGTGCTGAGGGAGGAAGAGTTCCCGGAAGGATGGAAGGTGGCCAGGGTGATACTGATGAAGAAGGCGGGTAGAGTGGGGAAGCGGGCGGGTGACTACAGGCCCATCAGCCTGCTTCGTGGTAGATTGAGGGGATAATAGAGGATAGGATTGAGGGAGTGGGAGTTTTAGAGTAAACCAGCACGGGTTTACGAATTATGCATCTCGGCACTGGGCAGGGTGATGGGCTTGGTGGTAAGAGCTAATGAGGGCAGCTGGAGGAACAAGAAATTGGCCCTACTCGTGTTCTTCGACGTCGGGAACGCTTTAAACAGAGTCAGCAACCGGGCGGTGTTGAGTGCGCTGCTGAGGGTTGGAGTGGGGGAGGGGTTGGTTTTAACCTGATAGGGGACTACCTGATGGGGCGTGTGATAGTAGACTCTAGAGGGAGAAGGCATGAGATGGAGGCTGGAGTGCCCCAGGGCTCGGTTCTTGGACCGACACTCTGCATGGAATAGTGTGTTTGATGAGGTTTCTGGTATATTATGAGAAGAGGGATGTGAGATTACCGTGTATGCGGACGATGTGTGTCTGGTATGTACGGCAAAGGGATAGGCAGAGATTGAAAGAAAGGCGGAGAAGATGTGTAGGAAGATTGTGGAGAACATAGAGCGGTGCGGATTGGAAGTGGTGGGGTTGTTAGTGAAGGAACGGAGCAAGACGAGGGAAGTAGGGGTGATGGTGAAGGGAGAGTTTGGAGCAGTCTAGTCTGGGAAATACCTAGGGGTGTGGTGTGGAAGATGTAATTTTAACCTGTTTAAGTGTCTAATAATATTTTGACGTTTTTACCTTTCAGAGATCGTTTTTTGATCCTAGACCAGAGACAGAGACAATGATCTACTCTCCTGAGTGTCTACATTAAACCCCATCATATATAAAACTTAAATTCCCTGCAATTATCCAAAAAAAGGCCCTCATTTCCGATGAATTTGTTGGCTGAAAGCCAGAGGTCCCATTCGTATATTGGACTATATTTTCGAAAAAAGTATTGGGAACGTATTTTAGAAAGTAAGTAATGGATAATTTTTAGTTGTGTCGTTATTAGATAAGCGAAAATTTTGACAATACAAATCTTTTGTTATATATTCAACATTCTCTAACCATTTCACAAGTTTTTTGGAGTGATCCATTCATAACTATTTTCTATCTCAACCTCCTCGGTATTATTTATAGTTTCATTCTCATCATCTGAGCTGTTTTCATTCTCATCATCGGAGCTGTCCTCGTGTTCTCCACTGATAGGTCCTTCTTCGGCTAGTATCCTTTTTCTAATTACCACATCCTCGTCACCATCATCTGTGTCGGACTCAAACACACTATATCAGATGTGCCAGTTTCCAATTCCTGCAGGAGTTCTTCCTCAGTTAAAAACGGCCTGTTCCATCGCTTTCAAGCCATAGTTATCTAAATAATAATAAGAAAACAAAATTTCCAACCAAAAATAAAATTCCACACTTCAATTTTTATGACCGCTTAGTCAGTCGCACAAATAAAATATGAACAAAATATATCTTCTACCCGTCAAATACAACGTTTTTCTTTATATTCCAACATTTAAATATAAATGATGACAATTAAAACAAACAGTCTTTGAAGATTACAAATAACATTACTTACTTCGACTGTCACACACATAAATACACTGACACTGACTGACACTTTAACAGTTTGAACGTCAAAGCGATGACGCTGTTGTTGCCATCTATGTATAGGAAGTGAAATTAGATGTACAAGGATTACAGTTTCCGTTAATACGACTACATTAATTGAATGTTTGAAGCTTTTTAGATTCCTAATTTCAACGGGTACAATTGTACCCATGGCCACTGAAAGGGTTAATATATATTGCAGGTGAATAAAAATTGGGAGTAGACTAATTTATGGCTGGTATATTTTTTTTACATTGTTTGCTAATAATTCGTTCTACATTGTTTGCTAATAATTCGAATTTGAAAATAAAGCATGTTGATATTTATGTAGGTTATTTTATTACTGTAGCAACTAAAATAATGGCCTTTTTATATACGTGCTCCAAGAAATACATCCACCTATAGGTTTGTTTATAAACATGTTGAATTTGTATCGTTGATGTACATTGATTTATCATATAAGTATTTTGTTTAAATTTGTTGTGATGTTTAATTATTCTTACTGAGTACATCGATAGAAATGGTCCGCGCTCGCATAATTAAGATATTGATTAAATGTCAATTTTTATTTCAATTATCGTGACATTATGAACTGTCACATGTCACGGAACAATTTAATTTTGAGGTAGACGAAAGCTGAACAAATTCCATACAAGATGGCGTAACTAGCTAGCGAGTCTTGCAATAGAAGAGTTCTATATAAGGTCAATGTAGCCAACACAATAAATCAAAATTATCGAAATGACATAAGAAATGGGGGTCACTAAAAGGGGTCACCATTCTTCTTACTTCTTACTTCTCGTTTCTTTCAGATATACTCAATGTTTTATATAATATATATTGTACCCAGAAGATAAAAAGCTCGTTTTAAGTTAGGGAATTTTGCTTCTTAAGGATTATGGCCTGTCTGTTAACTGTCAAAGTCAACGTCATAACATTGGTTGTCACAGCGTGGTTTTATTTTTATAAACTTTATTCGTTTGTATATATGTCTTTCCAGTGTATTATAATTTAATTTTGAAAATTTGAAACATACTAAACAAATACCAAGCTAAAACTACGCCTTTGCTGCTTGCACCATTGCACTGACAATGTTGACAGTTTCCTGTGATATTTGTGGTAAACATTAGAAAGCAAAACACCCTAAATTAAAACGAGCTTTTTATCATTCGGGTACAAGATATATTGCATAAAATATGGTTTATATCTGAAAAACTGAAAAATTAAGTCAATAGGTGAACCCTTTCAGTGACCCCCATTTCATATGTCATTTCGATCATTTTATTTTATTGTGTTGGCTACATTGACCTTATATAGAACTCTTCCATTGGGGATCGCTCTATTAAGAGAGGTTTAGTTTAAGGTCAGTGTGACCAACAGAAAGTGGTTTTTATGTCAAGAATGACAATGTCTACTATTCAAAACATAAGATTTTTGCAGGTTTTTCATCATTGCGAACATCTACATTGCTTTATTAAAAAAATGAAAGTACCCCCGAAGCGTAAATCTTAAAATTTAAAATTACGTTTTAGCTGAATACTCAACACATATCGGCTGCCAATAATTCTAGGAACTTTTGGAAAGTCACCATTTCATTTTATTCTGTCACTAGTTATGTCAGATGTCAGTGTTATTTGTTTTTGTTGATATTCGTTTAATCGTTTATGTATATTTTCCATTAGACTTTTGGGAGTAGGTAGTTCTAGTTAGTTGTATCTCTTTATTCTCTGATTTCTTTTTCCTCTGACATCTGACAACAGGGTGTGCTGTGATTTGAAAGTGTGGCTTGAGCTTGTAGCTTTTTAGCTTTTGTATTTTTTATAATACATTTAATATAATAAAGTCTAGTTAGTTAGTTCTGTTAGTTGGTAGCAAACATTTGTGATATCCAGACAACCGTTAACCCAGGCCCTGGGCACTCGGGTGGGCGAAATTAATTCAAAATTGGTACGATCTTTACTGACATCTTTATTTGGAGGCGGAACTAAACGTTAAAGATTTCAAATAGAGCTGATAGATGGAGCCTAAGGTGAAATTAAGTTTCGGAGTCTAAAATTAAATTAGGTTCAGCAATCATGCATGCATGGAGCTAGCAGCCATATTGTTTATTATTATTCTTCGTAAATAAAGGGCGTGCCAGTTAGTTCTTTCGTCGTTGTTTGTGCTTTTATTTTCTCATTTATATTCCTAAAGTATTTAAAGATGAGTTCCTATGATGAGAATTTGCTGTGTTCCTGGATGCATTGAGAAGGTTAGTACTAATTATTAACAATACATGTTAATTTCTACCAATATTATCAGTTGAAGAATTTTTTTTTTTTTAATTAATTCAAATACTAGTTAAGATAGTTACTCTTAATATTTGAAATTGCTAGATGTATTAATTGTGGTTTATACAAAGTCAACGATTTCCTTGAAATAAAAATGAGAAGTATTATAACTAAGTATTAACCTAAGTATTTTTTATAGGCATAGTATACCTACCTGCTAACCAAAAGGTTAACGCCGTTTGGAATGAGAGAATTAATAATTCTAAGTTGGCTTTTGAGTCTTACAAATCTTATAAAAGTTGTAACATTCATTTTGAAGATTGTGGCAGATTGAAGAAATCCCTCACTACATTTGCATGGTAAGAACTTATCTCATGTATATGTGTACTGCACTGTTTGAAATATTAGTTATTAGTACTACAATAGACAGTTGATTGTAACTATATAAAAATTATGATTAGTGTATAAATATATGTTGAATTAGGATTAATGTGTTTTAGGATACAAGAGAAGTGTATATATATATTTTTTCAGCAATCTGCCTCCATTTCTTCCTATCCTTTGTTTTCTCCTTCCACTGCCTTATTCCTATGCTATTGAGGTCGCTTATAACCTCCTGTAACCACGTTGTTTTGGGTCTTCCTCTCTTTCGCTTATGGCAAGGTTTCCATTCAATCATTGCATATATTGTTGACTTTGTACCTGCCCTCCATATGTGCCCCAACCATTTTATTCTCTGTTCCTTAATTTTTTGTACTATATCTTTTCCTATTTCAAGTGCTAATTCTATGTTTGTTCGTTTTTTATAATCATCTACTTTTTTCGGTCCTAATATCATTCTCAATATCTCTTGTATTCTCAAATCTTCCTGATGTTTTTTGGTCATTGTTAAAGTTTCCGATCCATACATTAATACAGGTCTTATAATTGTTTTGTATATCCTTATTTTCGTCTTCTTACTTATTAGTTTACTTATTAACAGTTTTTTATTGGCGTGGAATGCTCTATTTGTTGCTGCTATTCTTTCCTTTATTTCAGTTTCCTTGTCCCCGTCATTAGATATTGTTATTCCCAAGTATTTTATTTTATCTACCTCTTGAAACGAATAGTCTCCAATCCTGATATGCCTGTACTCACACTTCTTTTTGAATCTCAATAGCTTGGTTTTATCGGCATTTATTTTAAGACCAATTTTTTTCCCTTCTTCTACTATCTCTTGTAGCATTTCTTCCATAATTTTTCTATTTTTTGTTACTAGTGCAACATCATCAGCGTATGCTATTAGTTGACCTCCCTTTGTTCTCAAGTTTCCTTTACTTATCTTTTTTAATACGTAATCTAAGGCCAAATTGAATAGCGTCGCCGACAATGAATCACCTTGCTTGACTCCTTTATTATATTCAAATTTTCTTGTTGTTCCTTTCTGGGTTTTTATTTCCGCTACTGTTTTTGCCAGTGTCATTTTTATCAATCTTCTCAGCTTGTCGCATACCCCCAGTTCTTTTAATGACTTTATTAATTGATTTCTCCGTATTGAATCAAATGCTTGCTGGAAGTCTATAAATAGCATTTCAAAATCAATATTGTATTGGTTGGCCTTTTCTATGATCTGTTTCAGTGTATGTATAGCATCTGTCGTAGATCTTCCTTTCATAAACCCACATTGGTATTCCTGCTATCCCACCTGTCTCTTGTAATCTCCTTTGTATAATTGTTGATGTTATCTTATAAACTGTGTTAAGTAAAGTAATTCCTCTGTAATTTTTGCATATTTGTTGATCACCCTTTTTATGTATTGTTATTATTTGACCCATATTCCATTCCTCTTGCATTTCTTCATCATCCCATATTTTACTTATTATTTGATATATTTTTTCTATCAGCTCGACTCCTCCATATTTTATAAGTTCTATATTAATTCCATCACTACCTAGTGCCTTTCCATTTTTACATTTATTGATTATATCTGTTATTTCTTCTATTGTTGGCTTCGAGATTATTTCCTCGTTGTTCACTTTTTCTATTCCTATTTCCTCCGTATCTTTTTTTATATCCAGTATTAAATCATTTGTAACTGTATAATGCCTAGTCATTCGAGAGCAACAACTTATGTTTTATTGATATTAATTTAAAAAAACCCTTTTTAGAATCCATTTCTATTCTAAGTGCTTCCACCACAAAAAGTAGTAATAGTCCAGTAGGAAAAGTACAACGACCAGTCAAGACATATACAAGGAAGCGTTTACTACATGAGTTTCATGAAGTACCTGGTAAGTATTTTTAAAACACCTACAGGCAGTATAGCTTATGGTGACCTACTTGTGGTTATGTTGAAAACTCAATTGTAAAAAATTCTTATGTAATTTTCAGCTTGCAGTTCATCCACATCAAGTTTTTCACAATTACAGTCCACATCAAGTTTCATACAAGCACCATCCATTTCTTGGCATCTGGGCAGATATAAAGGAGTTTTAACTGCAATTGGTAAGATTGTTTATGTTAAATAACTCATTATTGCATCTGCTAGTCACACCTTGAATTTTAATAATTGTAAGTACAAGTGATGTCAAAAACTATATTTTTGAAGGAAATCAACCTAAATTACAGAAAAAATTGTTCACAGCAATACCTTGCTTTTGTGTATATAACTTATAAGTTCACTGCATACAACTTGAATGAGGATAACAATAGTTGACTTTTTTTTAGCTCATGAATATAGGGGCAATAGGAAACATTTCGATTCTCCAGATGTAAGAATTTTATAAAGAAAACTGAGCCAGTGGAAGGCAGCTGCCAAGAAAGCCCAGAAATCAAGTCCAAAGCGGATATTTATCCAAGTCTATTAAATAAAGTGTGTTATGTAATTGTTTCCCATTTTTCATTTATTATATCAAGTGAAATTATCTGCTTTTTAAATTGTTTTTTTCTTAGATTTTTAAAAAGTTCGTAATTGTATTTATGTAAACATTGAATGTCCTATACCAAGTGGAAATATAAAAACTAGATTAATGCTCATTTCGCATTTGAATTTTTTTACCTACTTTTAACTAAATAAATGTAGGTGGGAAATTTAAATAGTTGTATTCGTAATAATTCTGTAGTAGAGAGGTAATCAGTTGTAACTACAAGTTATACTAGTAGAGTTATTGTCTTTACATTACACTGATTCTATTTTACTATAATAGCAAAATAAAGAGTGTAATGTGAAGACAATAATACTACTAAAATAACTATGTGTTACAACAGATCACCTCTCTACTACAGAATCATTACGAATAAAACTATTTAAATTTTCCACCTAAATTTATTTTTGAATTTCCCGCTTTTTTCAAATTAGAGGGTTAGCCTGGATCTGAACCTTTAGCATGGCTCTGAACCCTTAGCATAGATCTGAACCTTTAGAAATGTTGGTAGTTCCGCCTCCAAATATAGATGTCACTAGTTTCGGTGCGCGTGGCCACTTTTTTATACAGTGGTCGATCTACCTGTGTATCTTATCTCTGCGTTAACCCATGCAACAAGTAGATATAGTAAAATTAATACCTATTTAGAGGTACCAGCCGTTTTAGTAACTTAACGTATGCGGCTTCTTGAACCATCTGAACCCGCATGAAAAAAATTAGGTTATGACCTTTGTCATGTCAAATGCTTGACATATTTCTTATTGCATTGGCGTAGTGACTTGAAATTTCATATTATCAGTGGCGGTTTGTAATAATACAAATTAATTTTATGAAATTCATAAAATTCTAAAGATGTTGACATAATAAAAGAATATAAAAGAAGCGCACTAATTTTGAAAACATTGTTTTATTAACTAGATACATAGTTTTTTTAAAAAAATATGGCAATTCAGAGTTCGATTAAGTACAAATTCTAGATTTTAAAAAAATGACAACGTGATCTTCAAGGCAAAGTTTAATTAGTTTCTAAATCAGAATAACTTTCGGAAAGTGATAGTTCATCATCGGATTCATTGGATACAGAGATCACCATAGGTTCGATGTTTAGTAGGTCCAGTTTGTTTTCTACTTCCCATGCTTCAGAAATAATTTTCTCTGTATGATTTATGTAATTCTGCCAGTGTTGCTCCGGTACATTTTTTACAACGTCATTCCATACTTTTAAGACTTCAGTAGGTGACCTTGCAGTTTTCGTAATAGCTTGGTCATAATGCCTTTTAGTTTCTGACCATACCATTTCGATGGCATTAAAATGGCAATGATAGGGTGGTAGCCTGAGGACACAATGACCATGCTCGGCAGCGTATTTGTCTAAATGATAATTTTTTTCTGGCAAAACAAGCTTTTCAATTATATTCCAAACAGCATCCTTTAAAATGTGATCTGGAAAAGGAATATTCTTTTTTTTGAGCCATTCTAACATGCTTGTTTTACTCCAACTTTTTCTTGGGATTTCTTCATCCAGGCGACTGTGATACGTTGCGTTATCCATTATAATTAACGATGGTTCTTCCAAGTTTACAATTAGTTGCTGTTTAAACCAATTTTCAAAATTTTCGGTGTTCATGTTATCATGGTAATCGCCTGTTTTTTTATTGCATTTAAAAATAAGCGATGCATTTGCCACAAAACCTTTTTTATTACCGGCATGAACAATTACATATCGTGTCCCACTTCCAGTTATTTTTAAATCACTGTGTTTAGTACCATCTTGCCACATTCTTCTGTCCCCGCTTTTACTAAAAACCCATGTCTCATCCAGAAAAACAGGTGTAAAGAGCTTTTCGCTTTTAGCAGCATGGTATTTGTTCAAAAATAATATTCTTTTTAATCTGACTGCAGGCATTTCCAATAAATGTTTTCTTCCATCCTGTTTTTTGAAATGAAAACCCATTTTTTTAATTCCCAAATATAACGAACCTTTGGAAATCTTAGTTTCTGGAGACTCTTCGATAAATTGCTGTAAAATAGTTTCTACTGTGATTTTATCCTTTCGCGCATACATTTTATAAATTACTTCCCTCAAACAATGCAGGGTATTTTTTGTAATTCGGGTTTTGCTCCGGGAAACGCTTGCAGACATATTTCTTCTAAATTCGAAATCTGTAGCTCTGTTTGGTTTTTCAAGATTATATAATGTGCTTTCTGGAACTTTTAGTGCTTCGGACGCTTTTTGAATTGCCTTAAATCGAGATCCTAAATCGTTTTGAAAATAGTTTACTACATTAAGCATAAGTTTTTTGGATTCATCAGAATATCGCATTTTTATATCTTATTTTGCGTTATGACATTAACATGAAATCAAAATTTGACGTAACTTCAAAAACGTGACATCTAATAAATTAGTTACGACGTTCATTTTTGTTGGTAATTTTTTGTTTCAACCGATTTATTAATAATAAATAAGGATGGTCTTATTCTAAATGGGTATAAAATTTACTATACCTACAAAAGGCTAGCATTACACTACAAAATTTAAATTTTTAACCAAAAAAGTTTTATGACTTCTGACTGACGGATGGCCCCATATGCATGACAAGTATCTTAGAACGTATTTCTACCTTCCATAGAATGACTGAGTCGATTTTAAGCGAGTTACCAAAAAAGTGTGGTATTTGCCACAGTTTTTTATAATGGCTCTGGCCATAAGAGAGCTGTGTTAAATATACATTATGTCCAAATGAAGTGAGGCGCACCAAAGTTTTATCCATATTTTAGTAACTAGCGTAATATCGTAATATTTGAGCATCCGTTTCACTTACTCACTGACCACCCTGTATACTGGATATACAGAGTGAATCACGAGCAACGAAAGACGGAAGTTTTAAATTTTTTGTCACTTTAGTAATTTGTATATTTAAGTGTTATATTTTTGCTTATGGTACACCCCGTATTTTATTGAATTTTAAAACTTTTACCGTTTGTTTCGTTGGTCGTGATTCACTCTGATAAATCGTACTTATTTAACAGGGTGACGCACTCGTAATTTCGTACAGATCATCAACAAGAAGTAAAACGAGTTCACAGACGCCATGTTTTAAAAAATTGAATAGATGAGGCTTTTACTTGATGAAGATCCATACTAAACGATGAATTAAAACAATTTAATTTAAAAAATAATAGTTCAATACTATTAAACGCTTTACAAAATTAGAAAAATAAATTTCCAAAGAGCAGACCGTCCACTAAGAACCAACAACTACTTCTCGGGCAATATGCCCCGACAGACATTGAATTACACTTCTAAAGTAAACGGGGGTTGGTATTTCTGTAAGTAAGAACCAACCATTCTGGTTTGCGATTAGAAGGAATAACATCACTTGTGGACAAGTTTCGGCGTATTGCGCCTCATCAGCACAAGGTAGATGCTATTCGTCCAGAAGCTCTGAGAGCATAATCCTGGACTAGAGACTACGTTGACCCTAACAGGAAAAATTGGTTGTCAAACCCCAAAAATTTGAAAGAATTCGCGTCAATGGAGACGATCCTTAAGAATTAAAGGGCAATCGCTTTTCAACAAGTACTTTTCAAAAATCAGTTTAGTTGTCCAGTATGGGCTTTCAAAATATCATAGATGCCAAAGTAGTTAGGTATATGCATCGAATTTTTGGTGAATTTTTAAATTTTATTTGTTTTTCAGATTCAGAAATCTCTTTAGCGATAGATACCTATGTTATTCAAAATTTAGTTGGAATATGTCCAAATATTTAAAACTGCTGTATATCTTATTATCAATAAATATATACTTACAAATTTTCTTCATGATTTTTCAATTTAATCTTATTTTCTGTTTCAGAATTTCTTTAATTTTTTTTATAGGTTACAAATGTTGTATTATTTTATAAATTTTTTTCTTGCTTGCTTTTACTGGGTGTAAAATTTGCATGATGCTTAAGCTTGGGCGTTGTAGGGGCTGGTCAAGTAGTGGTGGTTTTAATTTTCAAACTCTATATGTAAAAATTTATTTTATTTTTACATTATTGTACATTTTTATCACTGAACCTTGCAGAAAAACTTCTGACAAAGAGCCTGTAAGGGACACTAGTCCCGATCATAGGTAAGGGCCGGTTTAATAAAGTGCTGGTAAAGCTTCTGGCAGACTTATTCTACTGATAGGGTTAAAATTGTGTTTATCAATATCATGATTACACTATCAGAAAGATAAATAGTAGATATCTGCAAGATAAATTATCAGTACAAAATAGGTCCAGATAAGCGAGTTGCCGGTGACTTTTACTTATAATTTTTCTTTGTATTCTCTTGTGTGGGGGTGAGTGGCGGCTCGTGAACTTTTTAAGAGAGGAGGCTGGACATAAAAATTGTTGAATATGGTCAAAAATTGTCAAAATTTTGAGAAAATGGTCAATAATCATAAAAAACTGTCAAAAATGGTCAATAATTTTTGAAAAATTGTCAAAAACTCGATAGTTTTAGAAAATTGTTAAATATGGTTAATAATTATCAAAAATTGTCGAAAAATTTTGTTAAAAATGGTTAATAATTGTCAAAAATGGTCAATAATTGTCAAAACTTTTAGAAAAATGTCAAAAATTATTAAAAATTAGTCAATGATTGTCAAAAATGGTCAATATTAAACATTATTAAAAATTTTGAAATATGGTCAATAATTGTTAAAAACTGTCTTAACTTTGAAAAATTGTCAAAATTTTGAAAAAATGGTCAAAAATTGTAAAAATTTTGAAAAATTGTCAAAAATTGTCAGTTTTTGAAAAATGGTAAAAATTTTTCCAATTTTTGTAAAATTGGTCAATTGTCAAAATTTTGAAAAAATGGTCAAAATTTTGAAAAAATGGTCAAAATTTTTGAAAAATTATCAAAAAAGGTCAAAAATATTCAAAATTTTGAGAAAATGGACAATAATTATAAAAAAACTGTCAAAATGGTCAAAATTTTTGAAAAATTGTGAAAATCTCAAAAGTTTTAGAAAATTGTCAAATATGGTCAATAATTATCAAAAATTGTCGAAAACTTTTGTTAAAAATGGTTAATAATTGTCAAAACTTTTAGGAAAATGTCAAAAATTATTAAAAATTAGTCAACGATTGTCAAAAACGGTCAATAATTGTTAAAAATTATTAAAAATTTTGAAATATGTTCAATAATTGTTAAAAACTGTCAAAATTTTGAAAAAATGGTTAATAATTGTTAAATATTTCCAAAAACTGTCAAAATATTTGAAAAATTGTCAAAATCTTGAAAAAATTGTCAAAATTTTTGAAAAATGGTAAAATATTGTCCAATTTTTGTAAAAATGGTCAATTGTCAAAATTTTGAAAATATGGTCAAGACTTTTGAAAAATTGTCAAAAACTTTCAAAAATGGAGAATTATTGTCAAAATTCTGAAAAATAGTTGATAATTGTCAAAAATTGTTGAGTTTTTTGAAAAATTGTCACAAATTTTGAAAAAATGGTTAAAAATAGTCAAAAGTTTGAAAAAATGGTCTATAATTGTCAAGATTTTTGAAAAAATGGTCATAAATTATCATAAATTGTTAGAAATTGTCAATTATTGTTAAAAACTGTCAAAAATAGACATTTATTATCAAAAACTCTCCAAAAAGGGTTAAAAATTGCCACTAATTTTGAAAAACAGTCAAAATGGTCAATAATTGTCAAAATTTTAAAAAATCGTTAAAAACTGTCAAAATATTTGAAAACTTGTCAAAAATGGTCAAAAATTCTCAAAATTGATCAATAATGGTCAAAAATGGTCAATAATTGTCAAAATATGGTCAATAATTGTCAAAAATTTTAGAACAATTGTCAAAAATTTCGAAAAATGGTCAATAATTGTCAAAAATCGTTAAAAACTGTCAAAATATTTGTGAAATTTTCAAAAATTCTCAAAATTGATCAATAATTGTCAAAAAATGGTCAATAATTGTCAAAACTTTTAGAAAAATGGTCAATAATTGTCCAAAATCGTTAAAAACTGTCAAAGTATTTGAAAAAATGGTCAATAATTGTCAAAAATTATTAAAAATTTTGAAATATGGTTAATAATTGTTAAAAACTGTCAAAATTTTGAAAAAATGATTTTTAATTGCCAAATATTTTCAAAAATTGTCTAAATATTTGAAAAATTGTCAAAAATGTTCAAAAATTCTCAAAATTGATTAATAATTGTCAAAAATGGCCAATAATTGTCAAAAAATCGTCAATAATTGTCAAAACTTTTAGAAAAATTGTCAAAAATTTCGAAAAATGGTCGATAATTGTCAAAAATTGTTAAAAACTGTCAAAATATTTGAAAAATTGTCAAAAATGTTCAAAAATTCTCAAAATTCTGAAAAATAGTTAAAAAATTGTCAAAAATGTTCAAAAATTCTCAAAATTCTGAAAAATAGTTGATCAATTGTCATAAATTGTTAAGTTTTTTGAAAAATTTTCAAAAATTTTGAAAAAATGGTCAAAAATTAGCAAAAATTGTCAATGTTAAAAACTGTCAAAAATGGACATTTATTGTCAAAAATTGTCCAAAAATGGTAAAAAATTGTCATTATTTTGAAAAATGGTCAAATATTGTCAATAATTTTGGGAAAATTGTCAAAAATGGTCAATAATTGTCAAAATTGATCAGTAATTGCTATTTGCTGGATAAATTGGTGAGGAGACCGAGCCTCCTTCGAGGAGCCGCCACTGGTTGGGGTCTTCAAATTTTGTATTAATAGGTACCTAATGGACTTTTTTTATATAAATATTTTCCCTCAATCAGATGATTCTTTTGATGAAGAAATTGAGAACTATATTAATACAATTCACAGAAGACCCAAAATATTTCTCGATCGACCAAATCATATGAATTGATTTGAAAAAATGGTCAAAAATTAGCAAAAATTGTCAATGTTAAAAACTGTCAAAAATGGACATTTATTGTCAAAAATTGTCCAAAAATGGTAAAAAATTGTCATTATTTTGAAAAATGGTCAAATATTGTCAATAATTTTGGGAAAATTGTCAAAAATGGTCAATAATTGTCAAAATTGATCAGTAATTGCTATTTGCTGGATAAATTGGTGAGGAGACCGAGCCTCCTTCGAGGAGCCGCCACTGGTTGGGGTCTTCAAATTTTGTATTAATAGGTACCTAATGGACTTTTTTTATATAAATATTTTCCCTCAATCAGATGATTCTTTTGATGAAGAAATTGAGAACTATATTAATACAATTCACAGAAGACCCAAAATATTTCTCGATCGACCAAATCATATGAATTAGTGGGATGATTATGATTTTTTAAATCGGTTTCGACTAACGAAAGAATCTGTTCAACATATTCTTGGGCAAAGTGAGGAAAGAATTCGTTATCCTACAGAAAGGTAAATATTGAGGAACTTATAAACCACCTGGTGACAGGAAAGAATGAAATTGATGGACCTAATCATGTCTACAGAGATGAGTTAATACAATATTTTTCAACCCTTTAATTTGTTTATTCATTATATCTAGACATCTCAAAAATATTTAGTTATTTAATACAAAATGTATAACAGATAATAACAGTATTAAAACTAAAGTTGATTGGATTTTCTTAATAGAGACCAAAACCAAGTTTATTTAATAAGTTTCTTAAAGTTTCCTCTTATATATTTACTTTTCAATGTTTTTTTATTTCTGTTTCTAATTAAATGCTCTTAATATCTTCTTCCACTTTTGCTTTTTTAATTTCAAAAACGCAGTCTTGATATTTGATCTCTTTTTTCATATAAATAATTTGCAACTGTAATAATTCCTTTTTTGATTCCGCAAGTAATGAGACTTTCTTAGCAGCTTGTAATTTTGTGAGCTTGTTTTTGTTGACTACCAAAAGGAATGTATCAGATACAGATATGTACTTCCAGAAAAATTTGATAACAAAAAGACACTAATTGACATACCTTGGAAGTTGGCTTTTTAAGTAAATTTGGATTCCATCATGTTTGCAGAGATGAAGAAGCAGTTGCTTCGCCTTCATTTGTAAACAAATGGCATATTTCTTAAAAAAAAAAGAATTTCAGAAATTTATTCCAATATCCATTTATGTATTTCATGCAAGACTTTTTAGCAAAAAATAAAAGAAATACATGTTATAGGTACATACCATGAGGTTTAGCAGATGGAGTCACAGGTTGGGTCCGCTTTCTTGGCCTAATTTTGTAATTATCAGATAATACTGATTGCAATTGGCTGTCAGATTCCTGTTCAGGCGAATAATATATTTTATTAACAAAATTTTCTTCTTTGGTTTCTAAAACTTCCTCTTCGTTTTCATATACATCAAATACAATTGTTTCAGTGTCTTCCACTTCACTGATCTCGATTGGTGTTGGAAACAAGTTTCTCTTTCTTTCAAGACATCTAGAATTAATGTTAGTATTAAAAAACATTAGATTTATTTATTTTTCATATTACAGTGAATTTATTTCGACAAACAATAACTAAAACTTAGTCATCGTCAAACCTAGATGATAGGCCTTCTACACTCAACGTAATTATATTATATATTAATTCTTCTTAGGAAGTAAGGGGCTTTATGTTCGGAACTCCCCCTCCAGTTTTAAATGTTTCAGACTTATTTTTTGCAACTTTTTTGTTCAGATCCTTTTTGATTCCTTCATATTTTGCCTTCCTTAAGGCTAGTGGCAGATCGGAGGGCCCCTTTATTCTGACCATTAAATTCTACAGCCAGCTTTTCACTTAATTTTTTTCTTTCCTAGGACAGTGCATCAGTTTTTTTTTACTCGATTATTGTACTGAATTTGGTAATTAATCTACAGCTCTGTCTCTTTTTAGTGTTGTTAATCTATGTCTGTCTCTGAATAGGTAAAATTAGCAGAGCGTTTTTAAAATCTTTCAGAATCCTTGTTCATGTTTACAATTTACAATCACAACACAACCCCACTGGGGGGTTGTTTAGGGATGCGCGATACGATCCGATATTCCAGTGTATCGATACTTTTACTTCCGATACTCGATATTTTGTATCGATACTATGCTTTTCGATACATTCCAAGTATCGATACATTTGTACTGTATCGATACCTTGCGATCCGGGATTTTTTGTGGTAGCGGCGAGTGGCGTTATCTACTAACAAAAGCAAATATATTCACGCAACCGTTATTTGTCGTATGCAGTTTACTGTAATAGTGTAAAGTTTTGTCGTTTATTTATAATTTTTAGTTATTAAAAATATCTTTTGATAGTTTTGTTGTTATTTAATTCATTTCATCACCACACTTTACTCTTTGAATAGAACCGCTGGCAGCTGTAAAATCTCGGATCGTTAACGTATCGATACTTTGGGTATCGATACATTAACATTCGATATTCTACTGTATCGATATTTTACGTTCCGATCCGTATCGATACCTAATATCGATACTTTCAAGTGTATCGCGCAACCCTAGGCTGTGTTGTGTTTACAATAACCAACAAAATGCTCTCTTCTTCTTTTCCTTGATGGCCTTCACAATACGCTGATGCCAAGTTGTGTAGCGCCTGATAACTGTCAGTAGGATAAATTTTACTTAATAAACAGATACAAATTTATCTGTACTTTTACTGGAGGGTTAAAATTCATACTGCTGGTAACTATCAGAGGTTTTAACAGCAATTTATTAAACCGGCCCTTATGGCTATAACTGTAAATTTTATTTAGTGAAGACCAGAAGATAGTAGCTGCATGTCTTGCTATGAAAAAGACATCAATAAAAAAGTGTAAGTGTAAGATTCGAATTTAAGCGGGACAGAATAAAATCAAATTTTCTTTAGATATTATGATAACGAAAAATGAAGTTTTCTTAATTCTCTTATATTAGCCATTTAAGACATCCTTTGTTTTTTCCAATCAGCGTGAGCCTGATGATGAGCTTTCGTTTTTTTGACTTATTGATAATGAAAACATGCTGTTCTGTTCTTATTTTCTTTGCAATTATCACCGCTTGAACATTCTATTTAATTACCATTTTTAAATTATTCTGTTACTTTCGGTAAAGAAAGGTGGGTACAGAGTGGCGACATCTCTTTGAAAAGAAACGAATTGAAAATTAAGCAGTTATTCTCAATCCGTAACATGGATGACGTCAGCTTTTTTCTATTAGTTATTTTTACTTTTGTGCCGTTTGTGGATGCACAAATAAATAAGAAAGTTTCTTTAAGATACAATGATGATCCGGTATTTAGGATAGTATAATAGGATTTTGGGTATTTGTCTAAAAAGGATACTAATGGTGTATCAAATTTTGGTAGTCACCTCCATCGCAAGCGCATCAGCGTTGTGCAAAGTAAATACATAGGGTAGAAGGTGATACGTTTTGAAAAAAAATTTTGTACCGAACCGGCGAAATTTAGTAAGTTGAAATTTCCATTTTTATTATGAAACAAACCTACAGCAATACATTTACAAGATTTTGACAGTTTAAAACCATATTTTTGTGTTGTTGGATATTTAGACACGTAATTATAACATATTTAGTACAATAAAGTCTTCAATCCTTAATATATTTATTATAGCGTTGAGGTATAAATACTCAACGATTATAGATAAATCAAAACATTATTTGAATACCTATGAAGATATATTTCTCAATTAAAATATCTTGGCAAAGGTAAAAATAGCAATGTGATTACATTTTTAAAATTAATATAATTTTTATCAAATGTAGAGCCAAAACTATTATGTTAATTGAATCAATACACATGTTTATTTTAATCAACAAAATTAAACAAAATAATTTTTACAGATAAGATGTTTATTACAAATAATTGTTATCAAGTAGGTAGAAAACATTAAGAACATCTAATATCATTTTGTGACAGTTATTGGTCCAAGAGAGTTTAAAATGTCTTTAAGGGCAATTAAATACGATAATAATGCTTTAGAAGTCTTGGATCAGGTTTTATTACCTGCACAAACTAAATATATACAAATAAAAGGTGTTGAAGATGGTTGGAAAGTTATAAATAAGATGCAGGTATGACTTAACCTTTTTAATATCATTTAGGTTAGGTAACCTTTACATTATACTTACCCTAAGATTTTCTTGTGTAAAAGTACAAATTAAAGTAGCATTCATTTCTTATATCCGATTTAAAATAATTTGTTCGTAATTTAAAAAATTTGAATACAATATGTTATAGGTGAGAGGAGCCCCTGCCATCGCCATTGTAGGCTGTTTGAGCTTAGCTGTTGAATTGCACAATGAAAAATATCATTCAAAAAAACAGATGAGACAAGAAATTGAAGGCAAGCTAAATTACTTAGTATCATCAAGACCTACTGCAGTTAATATGAAAATTGCTGCTGAAGACTTAATTGACTTAGCCAACCAACTGTCTAATAATGATCAAGTAGATGTCAACGAGATGAAAGCAAAGTAGGTTTTTTTATTGATTTGTTATTGAAATGATTATTTCTTTTGTTTTATTATTAAAGATTCACAAAAACTATTGAAGATATGTTAACGAAAGATATAGCCGATAATACTGGTATAGGTGATTATGGTGCCAAAGATATTCTATCTAAAGTTAGCGGAGATAGTCTTGTGCGGATCTTAACTCATTGTAATACTGGATCTTTAGCTACAGCTGGATATGGAACTGCTTTGGGTGTCATAAGAACCTTGTTTGAAAGAAGAAGACTAGGTATGTCCAATTTATATTCTAATTTACTGTTGAATTTCATCATCAACATTCTGTAGCTGAAGCTGCTTCCGAGCCATTTTGTTTTCACACACACTTTTTGTAGCTTTTTTCTTTTTTGATTTCATAGGGGCTCATGAATATAATAACTTCTTACTTTAATTAATTAAAGTATCATCATCATCTGCTAGATTCCATTTTAGTCCTTCCCTAACATTAGACAAACTGTTTTACGTAATGAAAATACAAGTAACCTTAAGAATTTGAATTTGTCTTCGATTTTAGGGCAAATGATGTAAATCTGTTAAAAATTTTACAATATTTTAGTTGGGATTTATTTCTGTGAGGTCAATTCTTGGTTCAATAATAGGTTATGTAAATTATGTTGAGAAATTAAATTTTTTTACGTTTAAATATTCCCAAAATTAAAATATTTCAAGTGAAGTGTGATAATAATTTTAATTTAATTCTATGAATACATGACTCTTCATATTTTGGTTATTGTTTTTTGGTCTTATCTTGTCCAAGGTTGCTTTGAGTTATCAACTTATTGTGCAATATAAGTCATCAAATGGGTTGATGTATTAGAAAATATTTAATCAAAATATGTAAATTACTAAAAATTGAAAAAAAAAATTTCTTCGTTTCAAGTTATCCTATAATAGGTTTGTTCCAACTGACATTTAGGAACTGTTCTTGGAATCATATCGAGTACTGTATCGAATTAGGGATGGACACATCTACTTTATCATCCCTTCCAGAAGGTAGTTTTGGTACCGTCCCAAGAATGATACTAAAATCAGTTGGAACGCGAAAGAAATAAGGCACTATACCTAGAATGGTTCTAGCGCCAGTTGGAACGAACTTTATGTGACAGGAGATTGTAGATGGATAAAAGATGTGGAAAATTAATATACAAGAGAAAAGAAATGTCATAATATTTCCAAATCAAACCTGAAGGCCCTTGACATAGGGCAATACAATTTGCAAGGTCAATAAATTGCAAATGATAAATTGTGCTTGCTGTTTGACATCATGCAATTCTCTTGTCTTTGCAACATTGCTGCTAGCAAAGTAGACAATTACCTCAAAAAATAATTTATTCAAGTTGCCAGAAGCAAACAAGAACCCCAGAAAATATGCGAAGGTCAATGCAACCAGCCAATCAGGAACCAATACATCATTTTTAGTGGCTTCATCAGTGTTGTCAATGTGTGGATTATTATCCGATTTTCAGACAATTTCACTAACTGGATAATTTTTGCATTAAATAACTTCGAGATTTTTGCAGGAAGGATATTATAATACGGGATATTTAATATTGACTGAGGTTGAAGACTTTTATTTGTATGTATGTATATATGTATGTATATTGGGGTGACATTCACTGAGACCTAAAAGATCTATTGGGCCCCCTCCCCTTACTTCTATTTAGTTCCTGAGAAAAATCTCGGAGACTAGTAGCTCCTTTAGTCCTCTTTCCGGGAGGAATTTTAGGATATCTGCAGGCTTCAACTTAGGTAAATGTCCCTCTTCTATCCAGTAATCTCCTAGGTGTTGTGAACTAGGATTCTAAATTGTTAAGCAATTCACAAGTATGTGGAAGGAGGTTTCTTCTTCCATACCACAGAATCTTCATTCTTCTTCCTCCACTATTTTGAGCTTTTTCAGGTGCCCATTCAGGCGACAATGTCCCGTTAGGATTCCTGTTAAAAGTCTTGGTGCAGTTTTACTATGACTTATGCATTCATTTGATCTCAACAGGTTGTAGTCACCCAGAAGAATATTTGATTGTCTAAGATCTTTCCAATGGTCAGATCTTTTCTTTTTTTCGACTTTGCCTATTTCTTCCAATATTACATTGGAGTTGATACTGCAAAAGGGTTCCGTCCCCCAAAAGGGTGTTCCAGTCCCCCTCTTTGCTAGTTCATCTGCTATTTAATTTCCTTCTATTCCAGGGTGTGCTGAAATCCACTGTATCGTTCTCGCCTAGTTCATTGAGTTTGCCTAGGCATTCTCACTTTATTTTAGAACTGATTACATAAGAGCTGAGTGCTTTACTGGCTGCTAGACTATCCGACATTATGATAATACTTTGCCTTCTATATCCTTTATCGATATTGAACTGGACACACTTTCTTATGGCGTGAATTTCTGCTTGAAATATACTTGCAGTTTTTCCCAAGCTTTCAGAGTGTTTAGTTCTTATCCCAGTTCCTTCTATTGCTTTTATTTAGACAACATGGTGTTCTATTGGCGATTTTGACAAATTCTGATAATTTGAATTATCAATTCTGATAATTTGAATTATCAATTCGGATAATTTTTATTTATGCATCGGCAACACTTGACTGCATTGTTTTTGACGAGATATTTTTATAGCTAATTATTTGCTTCATAAATTACAGAACAATCAATCGGTCTTTACCAAGAATTATTCATTTTTGGACTTTGTTCTTTTGTAATGTGAAAGTGAAAAATGTTGTTGATCTAATAATGGTATTTAATACTGGGTGTCCCAGCAGTTTCTGACCCATTTTAATTGCAAAAATCTCGGAACTCAGAAACGATAGGGAGGTGCGGTTTTCGATGAACAATTTCTTTTTATACAGGGTGGGGCAATCTTCTGACATCGGAGGATTACATCGTTGTGGTACGAGATAAAACTTTAAGGTTTTGTGTGAGCTAATACAGTTACTGAGGGCACATTTTGAAAATACTTTCGATTCTACAAGGTGTTCCAAAACCACGTAGCAGCACAAACTTACATTTTTTTAAATGAAACGTACTATATTTTGTTCAAGAATCGAAAAGATCTCACCGAGAGCGTTACAAAAATATAGCATTCTAATAATATATTATATGGGTGTTTTAAAAAGATATGGCCAATTATTGGCAAAAAAGACCTCCTCTTTAACACTCTGCTAAACAGTAAATCAAAATAAATCAACAGGTCTTTGTATTCAATTGTCATTCACATATCATTGGCTGTGCTCAGTATTAATTACTTTTTTTATCTGTGGCTTCTTTAATACAGGGTGAAACAAAACGCAAATCAAGCAATATCCCAAAATTTTTAAATGAATCACCCTATAAGTCTTTTTGCAGTTTGTTAGTACAATTAATAATCTTTCAAACGATATAGTACATTTAGGGTATAAGTTAATGGAAAACCGTAAATATTTTATGATAATGGTCAAAAACAAGTATTTTACGTACACAAATTAAATGGTATTAAATTTTTGCATGCAACGTCTAAGGCACACATTTTAATCGTAATGTTGGATGCATCTAAAATATCTTTCACTTTTACTCTTACCATTAGAGGAAGGAAAGACTTAATCGGAATTATGTTGGAAGCAATATTTTTGTTTACTGTGAGTAGGTTAGGTTACGTTAGGACTAATAAATATAAAAGCAGTTTGCAGTCTTTACGAAATAATTAAGTCATCACAAACAGTATATCTTAGTTATGTAAGTTGCAAGATTGTATTTATTTTCCAACTTTTTCTATTTTTAAAAAACTAACAATTATGGAAACCAACATTATAAAAACACTTACATTTACATAAATAAACATTGACATTTCATAAAAATGCTTCCAACATAATTCCGATTAAGTCTTTCCTTCCTCTAATGGTAAGAGTAAAAGTGAAAGATATTTTAGATGCATCCAACATTACGATTAAAATGTGTGCCTTAGACGTTGCATGCAAAAATTTAATACCATTTAATTTGTGTACGTAAAATACTTGTTTTTGACCATTATCATAAAATATTTACGGTTTTCCATTAACTTATACCCTAAATGTACTATATCGTTTGAAAGATTATTAATTGTACTAACAAACTGCAAAAAGACTTATAGGGTGATTCATTTAAAAATTTTGAGATATTGCTTGATTTGCGTTTTGTTTCACCCTGTATTAAAGAAGCCACAGATAAAAAAAGTAATTAATACTGAGCACAGCCAATGATATGTGAATGACAATTGAATACAAAGACCTGTTGATTTATTTTGATTTACTGTTTAGCAGAGTGTTAAAGAGGAGGTCTTTTTTGCCAATAATTGGCCATATCTTTTTAAAACACCCATATAATATATTATTAGAATGCTATATTTTTGTAACGCTCTCGGTGAGATCTTTTCGATTCTTGAACAAAATATAGTACGTTTCATTTAAAAAAATGTAAGTTTGTGCTGCTACGTGGTTTTGGAACACCTTGTAGAATCGAAAGAATTTTCAAAATGTGCCCTCAGTAACTGTATTAGCTCACACAAAACCTTAAAGTTTTATCTCGTACCACAACGATGTAATCCTCCGATGTCAGAAGATTGCCCCACCCTGTATAAAGTTTTTTCAGTATAAATGTTTAATTAGTGAAATCTTATATAGGGTGTTTAAAAAAAATGGTATTTTTAAATGCAAATATCGTCTATTTCTTTAATGGAATACCCTATATATTTTTATTGTATCTGAAAGTTGAACACTTTCCCGTTCCGAAAATGTATAATTTGTTGAAGTTTAGATGAAAAATGAGTAAGTCATTTGGTTTTTAATGATGATTGTTTATTAGATGAAGGTGTCTGAATGGATTTTCTTTCATTTATGCAAAAAAACCAAATATTGTTTATAGTCATAAGTGTTGTTTTTATGAATGTTTAGTTTTGTTTATTTGTTTTGCTATTTTTTTTGAACTAGTATTTAATAAAAATATTTATTTTTATACCTTATTCGAATTCCCTATTTTCTCAATAATATTGCATAACCTCGTAACTGACATACTTTATAAAGTCATTAACTCGTAATCAACGGTAATTTTTGAAAATCCTAACTGAATTTTTTTTATCTTCACAGTATTCATTTATTTGGAATTTCTGAGTCCAAAAAATATTTCAAGTTCGAAAACTAACGCCGAGTAACATCTTAAACATTTTTTCGTCATCCTTAACATTTTATGATTTGTGAGATACGAGGTCCTGCGTTTTAGCCCTCGATATACCAAATTGGTTACAATAATAAAATTGCAATTGACCTTTTCCAAGTACGTCATCGTGACGAATTTCTGTCACCGGACAACCTTCACACTAAATTCTAATATAACCTCAAACCGAATAATACAACATGACAAAACTCTATAACAATTGCTTTTTTATACTTTTAAATTATTTTAGTATCGAACTAATAAACACTATTACACAAATTTACCAAAACCAATTAACTTTTGTTCTCGATTTATATTTTAATCAGTAAAATGCTATTTCCATCCATCTTTCTGATGGTTGTCCGTGAGGGCGAGGGATGACGTCGCTTGAAAACGCTCTATTGCATTGAATTGCAGAAATTAATCAGCTGGGTCTCAACTGCGCATGCTTTCAATCAAGAAATCTTGTGTGGTATTGCACCATGTCAAGCGGCCTTTAGTCTACTGTACTCAAAATATTATTGCATAGTTCAAATAAACTTACTGTAAATGGTAATAACAATCTAAAAAATTGTAAAAATTTTAAAAAAATAAAATTCCTACATACAGGTTGTTTCTTTCATCATTCGGTAACATTAATATATTCTAAACCGTGGTAGGTACAAAGATGATTAAATGGACAAAAAATCTACATTTTTGAGTTATATAGGGAAAGTAAAATTCACCCTTGAGATTTTCTTGGACATCTCGAATATCTAATCTCAATGATAACAATTTTAAAGATAGTTCTTTTGTAAACCTGTTTTGATTTCGTCGAAAAATGTACTAAGAACCTTACTTTGTACCTTACCTAGCGTTTTGATATAAAATATGACTTGAAAAACCAAAAGCAGCATTTTTAGTTTTCCCTGTATAACTCAAGAATTGATTCCGTATTTATTCTTCAATAAATCGTGTTCGTATCTACTACGGAATAGAATATAGTAATTATTATATTATGATGAAATGAACTATATATATAGCGTGTCCCAAAAAAGTTGAGTAGTTATAGTTTTACTATCATATATATATTCTTTAATAAATTCAATTTTTGCTTTAATAGAACATGTCTATTGTACTGAAACGAGACCCTACAATCAAGGAGCAAGACTTACAGCATACGAACTAGTACATGATAAAATACCAGCAACACTTATAGTTGATAGTATGGTGGCGGCTGTGATGAAACATAGATATATTGATGCAGTTGTCGTTGGAGCAGATCGGGTAAGAAAAATAATTCGCTCATAATTATGTAATAGTTCCTGATTATTTGTTAAAAAAAATAATTAACACATATTATGTTATTTTGTTAACATTGTATCTTCTTTAGATAACAGTCGAATTACCAACCAAATTTCGTAACACCTCAAGTTCAACGGTCAACTCTCAATTTTTTTTCTTCGCATTAACAAAGATATACAGGAAAATATTTGTTGAAGAGAATTGATATGTCTACTAATGATTCTAGGTAGCTGCAAATGGTGATACTGCCAATAAAATTGGAACCTATCAAATTGCCGTTCTTGCCAAGTACCACGGTGTACCTTTTTACATAGCCGCACCTTTTACATCAATAGACTATACTATCCCGAGTGGAGATCATATTGTCATTGAAGAACGTCCAGATAGAGAAATGACTCATGTTGGAGAACATCGAATAGCAGCTAAAGGTAAAAATACTAAAATAAATCAAGTTCTTTGTTCATAATATTGTTATTAACATAACATTTGAGGGGTCGTAAACATAGTGTCATCTGGGTTGCAACTAAATACATCTTTCAAAACCGTAGAAATTTGCATTCGTGTGGGGATTTTTATGTTTATTCCATTTTTTAAATGTCAAATGTAAAGTTGATTTTTTTACAGAGGGATTTTTGTTCACGATTTTCCCAACCGGCACCCTCCACTATTTAGAATTTCTGCCAATTTCTTCAAAGTCATAACCTTATTTTTTCTTGTTTGAAACAGATTCATTGATTAATTTATCGAGAAGGACAAGGAAAATGATTGAATAAGCCATAAAAATGGCTTGGAAAATGATTGAATAAGCCATTTTTATTCAATCATTTTCCTTGCCCTGCTCGATAAAATTAACCAATGGATCTGTTTTAACCAAGACAGAAATTCTAAATTGTGGGGGGTGCCAGTTGGGAAAATAAGTTCTCGTTTTCTGTTCCAACAGTTGCACCGGCTGGTGTTTGAGGTTGTCACATGTCATAGGTTGTCAAAAATGTAACTCATACACGTAGGCTCTATTTTATGAATGGATCTCCGCAGTAAGATTTGCTTTGTCCATTACGTCATACCGCATGTGTGACATTACTTTTGACAATTGGCAGTTTGGTTAAAACAGATCATTGGTTAATTTTTGAAGAAGGGAAAGGAAAAATAACCATTCCATTCACCCTTTCCCTTCTGTATAGCTTCTTCAATGATTTTCCTTGCCCTTCTCGATAAATTTGGAGGCAAACTGATCATGAAATATAATAAATAATTAATTAACCTATTCATTTACAACAGATAAAGACATACATGGAATAGAAACAAAGTGATTTTAGAGATAGATAATAATATAACTGAAAATGGAAAGGCTAAGATAAAATTGAAATGTCCTAAAAACTAGACTAAATCCTGAAGTGTCAGTTGAAAACAAAATACCTAATGACCTAACAAATAGATATAAGATACCTACTTGAATTTTTCATTAAATTCATACCCCGAGTACAGCTTAAAGAAGACGAAACATCAAAAATTCTTACAATATGCCTGCGATATATAAATTTAATTTTTCTATATAGCATACATAACTGATATCATGCAATTCATTTCTTTTTAAATTATTATTTTTTCTTTCAAATCAACAATATCAATCAGCTGATAATGGTCATCTGGCAAAAGTAATGTCGCACATGCGGTGTAACGTAATGGACAAAACAAAACTTACTGCAGCGATCCATTCGTTCTATTTTGACAACATGTGCCATTAGATAACCTCAAACTTCAGCCAGTTTATATTGTTGAATAGATGAGGCTTTTACTTGATGAAGATCCATACTACTGATGAAATAAAACAAATTAATTTGTTTAAATCTTCATTATTTATTTTGAACTGACGTTCAAATTAAAATTAGTGACGCGTTTCGCTACACAGTAGCTTTTTCAAACTAGTGAAGCTACAATGAAAAACTTTTAATTTATATAGTGCCTTAATACGGAATTCTAAGATATTGACAAAAGTATTAAAAATGGGGATAAGTACAAAAAGTGCCTAAATACGGAATTCTAAGATATTGACAAAAGTATTATAATATATTTAAATAGGGATAAGTACAAAAAGTGTCTAAATACGGGATTCTAAGAAAGTTACAAAGGTATTGAAAAAAGGTACCTGGGAAATTGATCAACAACTATCACATTTTCTAGGTAAAAAGGTTTAATAAGGGAGAATGATTGATATCTATTTGGTCGTTAAGCAGATTACCGGAATATTTGTTTTTGTTAATCTCGAGGGCTTCTAAAAGATTTAATTTAAAGGATTTGGGTTCTACATGCAAAATTTCAAAATTTGAGTCGAAAGTGTGTTGGTTTGTTAATAGATGATTTGAATAGTTGGAATCTAATTTGTTGTTGTCATAGCTGCGTTTGTGTTCTGAAATTCTAGTTTTAAAGTTCCTAAAAGTTCTACCGATATACATTTTGTCACAGTTGTCGTTACCACATTTTAATTTATAAACACCTGACTTGTTTAATTTTGAGGATTTAGATTTGTTATTTTTAATGAATTTAGATAAATTGTAGTCAGTTTTAAAGCAAATATTCATATTTAAAGATTCTAAAAATGATTTGATTTCTAAGGATGGTGTTCCAAAGAATGTTAAGCTTTTAAATTGATTATTTTTATTTTTATCTGAAGGATATACTTGTTCTAAAGTGCGTTTCTTTATCTTTTTCTTTATGATATTGTCAATTAAGTTTGGATCGTAATTATTATTAACTGCTATTTGTTTAATGATATTTAGTTCTTTGTTGAAATTATTATTGTTTAATGGGACTGTTAAAAGTCTGTGAATCATACTATTGAAAGCTGCTAATTTATGACTAAATGGGTGGACCGAACTATTATGAATTGTAATGTCTGTATGTGATGGTTTGCGAAATATAGAAAAATCATGTTTATTGTTTATATTTGAAATTGTAAGGTCTAAAAAGTTTATAGACTCATTTTCTTCATGTTCTACGGTAAATTTTATATTGCTATGAATTGAGTTAATATAAGAAATGAAGCTGTCTAGTTGTCTAGTAGTGCCAGTGAAGCTCGCTAAAATTTCATCTACATATTGGTGTCAGTATATACATTTTTTACTAAGGGGGTGTTTATGAATTATTTTTTCTATATTATCCATGAAAATTTCAGCTAATAGGGGACTGAGGGGGTTGCCCATAATCAAACCATCTTTACTACTATAAATCTCTCCATTGAAATGAAAATAATTTTGGTTTAAGCAAACTTTTAATAAATTTATTATGTCAGAATGAATTATAGCAGTAGATAACGCGAAATCAATAATTAGCGACAAAGAAAAATATAAATTAATTTTACCCAATCCTCAACACCCTGAACTTTATTCTTTAATGAAACTCCATAAAGAGGGGTACCCTATTAGACCGGTTGTTTCTTTTTTCACAGCACCTTCATTTAAAGTTTCAAAGATTCTCATAGATATAATTTCTAAATATTGTTCTTTCAAACCTCGATTTTCTATTAAAAACTCAACGGAATTAATTAATAATATTCAAGATATAAAATTACCTCACAATTCTAATTTCATATCGTTCGATGTAACTAATCTATTCCCTAGTATACCTCCTAAAGAAACTTTAACTCTTGTTGATAATTTGCTCACGTATAATAATGTTAACCCTATAATTCATTCTGACATAATAAATTTATTAAAAGTGTGCTTAAATCAGAATTATTTTCATTTCAATGGAGAGATTTATAGTAGTAAAGATGGTTTGATTATGGGCAACCTCCTCAGTCCCCTATTAGCTGAAATTTTCATGGATAATATAGAAAAAATAATTCATAAACACCCCCTTAGTAAAAAATTTATATACTGGCACCGTTATGTAGATGACATTTTAGCGAGCTTCACTGGCACTACTAGACAACTAGACAGCTTCATTTCTTATATTAACTCAATTCATAGCAATATAAAATTTACCGTAGAACATGAAGAAAATGAGTCTATAAACTTTTTAGACCTTACAATTTCAAATATAAACAATAAACATGATTTTTCTATATTTCGCAAACCATCACATACAGACATTACAATTCATAATAGTTCGGTCCACCCATTTAGTCATAAATTAGCAGCCTTCAATAGTATGATTCACAGACTTTTAACAGTCCCATTAAACAATAATAATTTCAACAAAGAACTAAATATCATCAAACAAATAGCAGTTAATAATAATTACGATCCAAACTTAATTGACAATATCATAAATAAAAAGATAAAGAAACGCACTTTAGAACAAGTATATCCTTCAGATAAAAATAAAAATAATCAATTTAAAAGCTTAACATTCTTTGGAACACCATCCTTAGAAATCAAATCATTTTTAGAATCTTTAAATATGAATATTTGCTTTAAAACTGACTACAATTTATCTAAATTCATTAAAAATAACAAATCTAAATCCTCAAAATTAAACAAGTCAGGTGTTTATAAATTAAAATGTGGTAACGACAACTGTGACAAAATTTATATCGGTAGAACTTTTAGGAACTTTAAAACTAGAATTTCAGAACACAAACGCAGCTATGACAATAATAAATTAGATTCCAACTATTCAAATCATCTATTAACAAACCAACACACTTTCGACTCAAATTTTGAAATTTTGCATGCAGAACCCAAATCCTTTAAATTAAATCTTTTAGAAGCCCTCGAGATTAACAAAAACAAATATTCCGGTAATCTGCTTAACGACCAAATAGATATCAATCATTCTCCCTTATTAAACCTTTTTACCTAGAAAATGTGATAGTTGTTGATCAATTTCCCAGGTACCTTTTTTCAATACCTTTGTAACTTTCTTAGAATCCCGTATTTAGACACTTTTTGTACTTATACCTATTTAAATATATTATAATACTTTTGTCAATATCTTAGAATTCCGTATTTAGGCACTTTTTGTACTTATCCCCATTTTTAATACTTTTGTCAATATCTTAGAATTCCGTATTAAGGCACTATATAAATTAAAAGTTTTTCATTGTAGCTTCACTAGTTTGAAAAAGCTACTGTGTAGCGAAACGCGTCACTAATTTTAATTTGAACGTCAGTTCAAAATAAATAATGAAGATTTAACAAATTAATTTGTTTTATTTCATCAGTTTATATTGTATAATGTTTAATTTTTACGTACCTTCGTTTACAGGTATTTCTTGCTGGAATCCCGCTTTCGATGTAACACCAGCTTCCTTGATAGCCGGATTTATCACTGAAAAAGGTGTCTTTAAACCGGAACAGTTGATGGAACATCGCACCCAAAATACTCAATAAAAATTTCAGATGGAAATATATACATATATTTTTTAAATATGTCTTTTTTACAAAATTTTTAATGATTCAGCATTCCTGACACAATATTGAGGTCAGGATATTTTGCGTAATTTCAAATGAATAAAATTTTATGTATCAAATTGTGTTTTTCTTATTATAGAATTAGGCTTTTAACTTTTTTTATAATCTGCTTATGACTTAATGAATACTATGAATAAATAACGTGCGAAAGAAATTTTGAAATTTCCGCCGTTTTCATTTAAACGTTATATTTTGACATAAAGGCCAAATGATTATGCTTGAATAGTACACAGAACAAAAAAATGGAGAACTAATACAAACAAATTAGGTTACAGAGCCACACATCTTCTGTTAATAAATTTCAGTTTTTTATCAAATAATACACTCCAGTTGTTCTTGATAGACAAGTGTTTTACTTACAATTCGAGAAATTTTGAGGTTAGCGTTGTGACGTCAGTTGCCCGCTACTGTGGTTGAATTATGTTACGCACGCATAGAAATGTGTGTTTAAGGCGCGATTCTTACTACACGTAACCTTCTTACCGATACGTACATACGCACTAGCTAAAGCAGAACCAGCAAATTACCGTCAAGCAGCAGTCAGTTATCTCTAAATCCATAATCAAAGGAAAAAGTCGGCAATGGAGACGAACAGGTGCTTTAACTTCTTCAATGGATTTTGGACAAACTCTACCTACCAATGGCCACTTGTTCAACCTGTTAAGAAAGTTTCATCCAGAAAATTCCCCAGATGGTTCTTATCAGAACTAAAACATCTCATATATTTAAAGAAGCAAGCTCACTTGAAATTCAAACTAACAGGATCTCCTGTTGATTATTTGGAAATCTCTCAGCTGCGTTCTCGGTGTAAGCTCAGGTCTAAAACTGACTATAACGATTATATTAGGTTTACTGAATGTTCTGTTGGTGTTAATTTAAAATCGTTTTGGAACTTTGTAAACTCCAGAAGAAGATGTAATACAATTCCTGATGAAATGTACCTCAATAATGTCAAATATCCTGTGGGAATCGATTTAGCTAACCTGTTTCAAGATTATTTTAGCTCTGTTTATTCTGATAAGACCTGTCCTAGCTATGGTTATATATCTTCTACTCCTTTGAATGCTTCTGAGTATTGTGTGTCTATCTCTGAAATATATGAACATCTTTGTGGTTTGAATGTATATAAAGGTCCTGGGCCGGATGGCATCCCTCCTTCTATTTTAAAATATTGTAGTTTTGTATTGTCTCGCCCCTTACATATCATTTTTAACTACTCCCTTAAACTTGGTATCTTTCCAGATTTCTGGAAATCTAGTTACGTCGTTCCTATTTACAAAACAGGTGAAAAATCAAACATATCCAATTATAGGCCGATATGTATTCAGAGCGTAATTCCTAAATTATTAGATAATATTGTTACTAAAATCCTTACCAAACTTTTGGATCCTTATATCATTAACCAGCAGTTTGGCTTCCGTTCAGGGAAGTCAACTGAGCTTAATCTCCTTACATATGTGGACTATCTTTCAAGTGCCTTGGACTCTGGTTATCAAGTTCACTCTTTGTACACAGACTTCTCCAAGGCATTTGATAAAGTTAATCATGGCCTTCTGATTCAAAAAATAAATAATATGGGTGTTAATGGTAGTCTCCTAAACTGGGTTCAAAGTTACCTTACTGGCCGTATTCAAATAGTCCGTGTGTGTGGCTTCTTATCATCTGGCTTTGTAGTTCCTTCAGGTGTTCCCCAAGGATCACACATAGGACCACATTTGTTTAACATTTTCGTCAACGACATCCAGAACTGTTTTATAAACTCTCAATTCTTATGTTTTGCTGATGATATAAAATTGTATTTGACTGTACGTTCATTAGAGGATTGTCAGAATCTTCAAGCAGATTTAGATAATTTATCTCGGTGGTGTACTGCCAATGGCATGGAACTGAATCCAGCAAAATGTCAGTTTATTAATTTTAGTAGAAAGCGTCACCCTATTGTTTTTATCTATAACATTAACCAAACACCTCTTATTAATGTGTCAGAAGTTAAAGATCTTGGTGTTGTGATTGACTCTACCATGTCTTTTCGGTCCCATATATATGTTTCAATTAATAAGGAATTAAGGATGCTTGGTTTTATCAGAAGGATAACTTGTGACTTTCGAAACGTGCAATGTCTTAGAATACTTTACTTCTCCCTTGTTAGACCTCTTATTGAATATGCATCTTCTGTTTGGAATCCCTTCTATACGAACCATATTCACAACATTGAACAAATACAAAGAAAATTTCTAAGACTCATTGCCTATAAATCTGGAATTCATCCTGTTAACACCTACCACCTAAATTACCATGATTTGCATTCCCAGTTTATGTTGGAGCCTCTTCGTTACAGAAGGAATTGCAAGGATCTTTTCATTCTATTCAACATAGTCAATTCTACTCCCGATTGTCCTACTCTTTTGTTGAATATTGGTTTTTCCGCACCAACTAGCTCTACTAGAAATAGTGTTACTTTTTCACAACCACACTACTATACTAATTATCGCAATAAATCGTTCATCCCCAGGTCCACAAGATTGGCCAATCGATTGAATCTTGATTTCTTTACATCTTCTTCTGAGTTTCGCCGACAACTCCAAATTTGTAATTTTTAAAAAATATTTTTAGTTGTTATTGTAAGTGATATGTGCTTTATCTTATGTGTTAATTAATGTATCTATAAGTTTATGGCTTTTTCTATTTATATATATATATATTTTTATTTCTTTTTTTTTAAATTCTATTTTTCTGTGTATCAATTATTGTACTCTATTGTATTTAATGGGTTCTAGCCCGTCAATAAATAAATAATAATAACTTTGACCGATTGGTTAAGAATTAAAGTTAGTGTTTATGTGATTGATTAGTTCGGCACCACCAGTCAGAGGCTTAGAGACCTCGGCACCTCAGCGTTTAGGCTTTTTGTGCTCTTGGTTATACCGTTTATGTGAAGAGACCAGTAGCTCTTATCAAGCTCAACAGTCTTTTCACTAGGTCCTTCTTGGAGAAGTCCTCCCTTGGATACTCTAGTCCTAGGAGTCTATAACTCCAATGAGACAGTGCTTCACATTCAAAGATAATGTGAGAGGCTCCTCTTCCATGTACAACCGACAGATAGGTTCCTCCCTATATATGCATGTGCTTCCTTAGGGTATAGTGACCGGTGAGTAATCCCGTCACTTTCCTTATCTGGCCCTTGCTGAGGTGTAATATTTCGTTAGTCAGCGACTCCGAGGGTTTTTTGACCAGGAGTTTGCTGTGTTCCTGTTTTGGCACGTGTCTCCAGTACGTCTGATGTTTAGTTTGAATCCACCGAGATGTACAACTACGTGCAGCAGTTTTCGATATTCCAAATACTGGTTCAGGACCAGTGAATGCAGTTTCAGACCCTAGCTTTGCTAGGGTGTCTGTCTTTTCATTGCCTTCAATAACCTTGTGCTCTGGGACCCACTTAAGAGTTACTCTATTATGGTTTGCCAGGGCTAAAAGTTTTTGTAGGCAGTCCCAGACCAGTCTAGATCTGATCTGGAGACATGCTAAAGATTTCAGTGCTGCCTGACTATCTGAGAGTATGAGGTTATTTTGGCCTCTATACCCCCTTTCGATGTTCATTTGCAAACACGTGTCGATTTCGTAGATTTCTGCCTGGAATACAGATGCAAACTTCCCCAACGATGCGTGGACATTGCACCTGCGTCCAGCTCCTGTTCCTATGTCAGTTTTAGATCCGTCTGTGTTCCACACCAACGTTCCTTCCTGACTGCATGCTTCCAACCCATCCCAGTTTAGCTCTGGATAGTGTTTACGTGACATGAACTCGCTACATTTTATTCCATAAAAACACAAAAAAGTGACGTAATTTCTAGTGTCTTGATATAAAAAGTCTCTACTTTATGTTACGTAAAGCGTGAAAGTAGGAGTAGGCGGTACTATGGTGCGGGCAGCTGACGTCAATCCTGTCAAGTGCCGTTTTACGCCACGCTTTGAATAATTGAACTTCTGATGGCTATTTTGAAACCAATTTTGTCACAATTTAAAAAAAACTTTCTCTGATCAGTTTTGGACACGTATTTTTAGGATTCTGGAACAAAATAATAACATACATTTTTTCTCTATTCGAAGTAGTTGACGTATCTGTAATGTTGGTTGCATAATGTTTTATTTATGAAACCGACAAAAATCGTGCATATTTATGGGCATATTTTCCACGTTTTGATTTATACAGTGCCCGTCTAAAGTAAAGTCTCCCCTCTATCTATTTCATGAACCATAGAACTTAAATCAATAATTGTTTGGGTTCCTGAAATGGGGTACAAAGCAACGTTTTTGATATTATTTCGTGACGTCATCATTCAAAATGGCGGCCGTTCGCCATTTTGTAAGATAATTTTAAATGGGATCATATGGCAAGTAATACCTCATTTGAATGCTCGTTCCAAATCCTGTTCAACGACCGTCACGATCAAACTATTTTATGAATTTCAACCCGTTGCTCATTTAGTTAAGACGAACGTGTTCATTGGTCGTTTGGATATTTGCTCTGTCATTGGTCTATTAATCGGTTCATTTTTGTCATTAGCATCGTACTATTTTCAAAATTGAGGTTTTTTGTAAGAATGTACCTACTACCCTGTAGACTTCTTAAGTATTCAGTGTTATTTTACTTTTGTTTGTTACTACAACTTTTTCAAAATGAGACGTAGTCTAGAAGACAAAGTGGAAGCGATATTAATATTCTTGGTGAAACTAGAAGTAATCTGTAAAGGAATGTTTAATGACAGGCATCCAGATCGGCCAATATGAAGGAAATACCTAAGGGAGCTATTAGAAAAATTTCAGAGGACTGGAAACGTTAATGACTATAAGCGAAGTGGACGGCCAAGCATCACAGAAGATAAACAAATTGAAATAGTTGCGGAAATGATAGTGAACCCATCACAATCCACCTCAAAAGTTGCAGATACTTGTGAGGTGTGTCCAAAAACTGTACAAAGAATTTCAAAGGAACATAAATTTCACCCTTATAAAATGAAAATGCTCCACCAGCTGACAGAAGATGATCCAGATCGCAGACTTGAATTTTGCGAGAAAATAGATGAGAAAATATCTCAAGAACCCGATTATCTCAAAACAGTGTGTTTTAGTGACGAGTCTACCTTCTTTCTTGATGGTAATGTGATCACTCAGAACGTGCGATACTGGAGTGACACAAATCCCCACATTTTCCATGAAGGACACACCCAGTTCCCTCAAAAAGTAAATGTGTGGGCAGGGATTCTAGGAAACACGAATTTGACCGGAGAAATATATCTGGAAATGCTAGAGAATGTTATTGAACCCATAATCCTTGAAATACTTGAGGATAATTCTAATGAATTCCGTGATTTGGAGATAACTTTTCAGCAGGATGGTGCTCCTCCCCACTTATACGGACCAGTAAGGCGATATTTAAACGGGCAGTACCCTGGTATGTAGGTGGATAGGACGACGGGGTTCAATAGAGTGGCCTGCTCGTTCTCTTGATCTGACACCACTCGGCATCGCTGAAGATCTAAAAGGATTCGTGAAGAATGCAGATCGATTTCTTCAGAGACCGTTGAACGCGTTTGGGAAGAGTTTTTGTCTAGAATCTTTTATTGCCAAGAAGTCAACGGTGGACATATTGAGCATCTTATTTAAACTTGTTAATTTTTTCTGTATTATTATTATTCATTTCTGTATCTTAACGACAGGTTATGTTAACTTTTGCGTTATGGTATTTCAATCTGTACTTCAATTGATGCTTAATTGAAGCCAGTATTGTGATGACTGTTCTTCATAAAGAACCTATTTAAAGTAATACCATGTAACAATTTTCACAATTTGGTGCGTTTGCGTTGAAATTCATAAATAAGTAGAAATAGTTTGATCGTGATGGTGTCGTTGAACAGGACTTGGAACGAGCATTCAAATGAGAGGTATTACTTGCCAGATGATCCCATTTAAAATAATCTTACAAAATGGCGACCGTCCGCCATTTTGAATGATAACGTCTATCAAAAACGTTACATTTGTACCCTATTTCAGGCACCCAAACAATTATTGATTTAAGTTCTATGGTTCATGAAATAGATAGGGGGCGGGAAGACTTTTGACGGGCACTGTATATCTTCCTGTATTAATTACAGTGTTTCCTTGAACCTGAATTAAATTTTATAGTTACAGAATTTAAATGAAGCAATTGACTACTTCCTTAGCAATTATATAACGTATTAATATCACTGTATAAAATTATTCTAACAATTTGATTTAATCACGAGATATTCTTCGGTTTAAATTAGAAAGTTTCTTATTTAAGCTTCTTACATTTTGAGAAACTTCCTCATATAACTAACATACACAAAATTATGTATGCGCATGTAAAATTACATATTTAAATAATCGTTTTCTATTTGTCAAAGTATATATCAGGTTAGTCCAAAAGAAAACTGTGGGGAAGACCACTAAGAGATGAAATCCTTTCAAATATATCAATTTCAATCAATGAATAATGATGTTGTTTCGGTGTGCAGACAATATCAACTGTCAAAATAGTATTAAATAGATTTCCTGGCGTTTTGAAATCAACATATTAATTCCAAATTGAAAAATGTCCGAAACAAGTGGGCGGTGCTATGACGTACTAACCCCTAACACTATCTGTCTCTGTCTGCTTCTATTATACAGATTGCGAAAAATCTTATCTCGACATACGATTTACACAAGTACGACAAGGATAATATGAACAACACTATTTAGATGGGCGTGTGCGAACAATTCTTCTCTCTCTTTCAAGTAGTGTTGTTCATATTATCCTCGTCGTACTTGTGTAAATCGTATGTCGAGATAAGATTTTTCGCAATCTGTATATCTTCTGGACACCATAGTGCAGTGTTGTCAAAGTTACTCATCATTGGATTTTGTATATCTGAGTAGCACGCTCAGCGTGATTAACTTTTAGTTCTGTGACCTTAGCCGTCTTTGGCTGTGCATCCTGTTTGTTTTGTCCGTTTGGTTATTGTTAGTGATGTGCAGAATCGGATTATCAGGTTAAGAGTGATTTCAAAGCGCATTAGCTTTTTACTGTTCATGCAGTGCAATGGAAGAGTTCTATATAAGGTCAATGTAGCCAACACAATAAAATAAAATGATCAAAATGACAAAAGAAATGGGGGTCACTGAAAGGGTTCACCTATTGACTTAATTTTTCAGTTTTTCAGATATAAACCATGTTTTATGCAATATATCTTGTACCCGAATGATAAAATGCTCGTTTTAATTTAGGGTGTTTTGCTTTCTAATGTTTACCACAAATGTCACAGGTAACTGTCAACATTGTCAGTGCAAAGCAACATAGGCGTAGTTTTAGCTTGGTATTTGTTTTGTATGTTTCAAATTTTCAAAATTGAATTATAATACACTGGAAAGACATATATACAAACGAATAAAGTTTATAAAAATAAAACCACGCTATGACAACCAATGTTATGACGTTGACTTTGACAGTTAACAGACAGGCCATAAGCCTTAAGAATCAAAATTCCCTAACTTAAAACAAGCTTTTTATCTTATGGGTACAATATATATTATATAAAACATTGAGTATATCTGAAAGAAACAAGAAGTAAGTTAAATGGTGACTCCTTTCAGTGACCCCCATTTCTTATGTCATTTCGATAATTTTAATTTATTGTGTTGGTTACATTGACCTTATATAGAACTCTTCTATTACGGATTCCAAACTGTCAACTGTCATCATGGACTTCAAATTGTGTATTCAACCAGAAAATGAAATTTGCTTTTCTGACGGTCAAAACAGACGGAGTTTTTACGGAATTTCAAATTTAGACTCACTGACTTGCGCATTGTAACTTTCAACTTAACCCAAATTTCTTCTTTCATCATTCCATGAAATGATTCGAATAATTTTACCATAATCGGATTATGAATGATTTTTAATACGAATTATGCCCACCACTTGTTATTGTTGCCGTTTTTGTGTTGTATTTTGAATATAGGGCAAGTCTACGTGACGTCGTATGACAGTCGCCCTGATGATAAACAAGCTTTCTTTGCACAACACGTGGTCCTTAATAGTTATTTTGATCGTGTTTGAGTTGAGTTAATTTAATTTTGTCTTAGTGCTTTCATTTTCATTAAATCAATACAAAACAACCAAATTACAAATCTAAAATGTATCCAAATAATTGCTTATCCTCAGAGCGTCTGGCATTAGTGTCAACTTGTCAGTTGGTGGGCACGCCCTATTTTTCAAAAACTTGAAAACAGCATGCAAATGCAATGAAGCATAACCTCAAATTTGATTATACGGATTTACTAGGATAGAACTTATATGATTGGTCGGCTTAAGCGTGTAGGGGCTAGTACGTCACACTGCATGATACCAATGAGAGCAGCCTTTACAAATGGCGCGTAAAATTGTATATTTAAAATGGAAATTATTATTATTCATATTGTAAAACAAATAAAAATATATAATTACTTTATACAGTAATTTTTAGGCATGGAGATCACGATTATACTGTTTTTGAAAATGAGTGGTATTTCCCATTGTCTTCCTCCTTGAGCAAGCTAGCTGCTTATTAGACGGCATTGTTCTCAGCAGGAAATGATTTATTAAGTAATTATTTTTAGAAACATCTATAAGCACACTTTGCGAATAAAAATATGTGCACAAAATGGTTCTGTGAATAGTGGTTGTAGGCAGATCTACGGAGACTGCACTGGTACAACTGACGGAGGATATCCGAGGCTCTAGACAACCAAGAAGCCGTAGTATGCGCCTTTTTGGATATAGAAGGAGCTTTTGACAATACTCCTCATGAGGCTGTCAAAAGAGCATTAAATTGAAGAGGTGTAGACAGCACAACATCCAAATGGATGTCGGAACTGCTCACCACTAGAGTAGCAGAGACAAGGACGAGCAAAGATATTGTCTCCATCTGTACAACCAGAGGATGTCCACAGGGAGGAGTAGCATCCCCATTAATGTGGAGCCTGACGGTTGATGAACTCCTGTGTGGTTTAACTGACCTCGGAATATCCTGCCAAGGATATGCTGATGATATTGTCATAACAGCCAGGGAAAAATTCGAAAATACCCTTTGTGACATCATACAAAAGGGTCTGAACTATACAAATAGCTGGTGTAGGCAAGTGGGACTCAACATCAACCCCACCAAAACCATCTTAATAGCCTTCACTAAGAAAAGAAAGCTCAACCTCAAAACCATTAAACTTGATGGGAGCGAGGTTGAATGGAGACAGGAAGTCAAGTATCTAGGTTTGACTCTAGACAGTAAACTCCTGTGGAACAAACACGAAAAGGAGATTATTTACAAAGCAAAAATGGCTCTAATGGTGTGCAGAAATCTGGCAGGGAGAAATTGGGGGTGCAACCCAAATATCCTGAGCTGGATGTACACTGCCATAGTGAGACCAATTATCACTTATGGAGCCATTGCGTGGAGTAGTAGAACTAGCCTATTGACAACGAGAGAAAACCTCTCATAAATTCAAAGACTAGCCTGTATGTGCATTACAGGAGCAATGAGAACATGCCCAACGGCAGCCATGGAAGTTATTCTCAACCTCACACCACTACATATGGTGGTGGAAAGTGTTCAGAAAGAACAAGGTACAGACTAAGTACAGATGAGGGAATCATTAAAAAAACCGGAAAACCGGAAAATCAGAAAACCTGGGACATGCCACAAGATTGTATGAAGAAAAAGTATAACTTTTCAAAGAAATTCGCTACGGAATTAAGCAACAAGAAGGAATGGGATCCAAATACCATTACCAGACTTGGAAAGAATGCCATTCAATAGAAGGAATTGGGATAGGAGTGTACGGGCCAGGAAAGCTTGGGAAAAACCCCGAGTATCTTTCAAGCGGAAATTCACGCCACAAGAAAGTGTGCCCAGTTCAATATTGCTAAAGGATATAGAAGGCAAAAGATTATCATAATGTCGGATAGGCAAGCATCCATTAAAGCACTGAGCTCTTGTGTTATCAGTTCCAAAATGTTGTGGGAATGCCTAGGTAAACTAAATGAACTAGGCGAGAACAACATTGTCACCTTACTGTGGATTCCAGGACACACAGGGATAGAAGGAAATGAAATAGCAGATGAACCAGCAAAGAGGGACTGGAACACCCTTTTGGGGGCCGGAACCCTTTTGCGGTATCAGCTCCAATGTAATATTGGAAGAAATAGACAAAGCCGAAGAAAAGAGAAGATCTGACCATTGGAAAGATCTAGTAGGACTTAGGCAATCAAAGATTCTTCTGGTTGAAAGTCAAAGTAAAACTGCACTAAGAGTTTTAACAGGCATCCTTACGGGACATTGTCGCCAGAATGGGCACCTGAAAAAGCTCAAAATAGTGGAGGAAGAAGAATGTAGATTCTGTGGCATGGAAGAAGAAACCTCCATCCACATACTTGCGAACTGCACAGCAATTCAGAATCCTAGCGCACAACACCTTGGAGACTACTGGATAGAAGAGGGACATTTACCTAAGTTAAGGCCTTCAGATATCCTAAAATTCCTCCGGGAAATAGGACCAAAGGAGCTACTATTATCTGAGATTGTCCTCAGGAACTAAGTAGAAGTAAGGGGGCACAATAGATCTTTTAGGTCTCAGTGAATGTCACCCCAATTTACATACATACAAACCATTAAAAAATTGTCAGATGTCGTTAAGAAAGGAAAATGTTTTATCTCAAATTATTTCATATTTTAAACTACGGTAGGTAGATGCTGAGATACTTTTTCTACTCTTATATAGGTAGAGGTACCTACTAAAAAATCTTATAATTAAAATGTAGGTAATTAAATTATTTATTAATTAAGAATATTAGACTTTATTTATTTTAATTAGCCGTTACAACAGTTTTATCAAATTATACACAATAATAATGAATCAAGTGTAATTTAAGCAATAATACATACATTTCCTCATTGAAAAAAAAAAAGAGTCCCACGCAAGTGAGTACAAATGAACTATTCGCATTACACTAAGACCCGATTGCTACTTCCCATGTGAAATCGACAGGCGGCAAGAAAGGAGTAAATTTAGATCTTGGATAGACTGCTAAATGTTGGTCTGTGATGTTAGTCTTAAACGCGAACTCTAGCAGTTAACACAGTGAAAGTATTTAAAAAAAAAGCGTCCCCTACCGGCGTTTTTGACGTTTTTTAACGTTACACGATTGTTTTAACGTGACAAAATCCCCGTCTACCATGGCTGAAACAATAGAGGAGAGCTATGAGACGGAAGTCCGCAGAAAAGTGGTCAGAACTAAGTTCAATATAGAGGAAGTAAGTAAGATTACATGCAAATCTAAATTTTTCTTATTTTTACGGGATATATTGACGTATTTGCATGTTTTCGGGCTTAATTTAGAACAAGTCATTACATAAAAATGGGATCATCATTGTTGCCAATGACGTTAAAAGTGAAAAATGTTTTTTATTGAGTTTATGACATGTATTTTTGCCATTATATTGAAGAAGATTCTAAGGAAATATAGAAACGTCGATGGTAATAAATCCGAATTCGAAATTTTCTAATGTAAAATCTTCTCCAAACCCTCTTCAATTTTGAAAATTAAAAAATGAAATATTGGATGTTTCAAATTAAAATGAGGAGTATAGTTTCTTATATTTACATTGAAGAGATGGTAACCTTATTTAGCTGAATTAAATAAAGGAATATTTTCCTATTGTTGTATTTTTACGCGATATATTGGCGTAGTTGCATGTTTTCGTTCTTATTTTAGAACAACTCATTACATAAAAATAGGTTCCTAATTGTTTGAAATGTCATATTTTATATATTAAATTGCAGAAGGCTCTAGGCAAACAAAAATAAATCTGAAAAAAAAACAATGATATAATTTTTATTGTTAATTGCTTAAAAAACATTTCCCATTAAAAGTAGAAGTCCAACAAAAACTACTTTTACTTTTAATTCAAGAGATTATTATTCATGGTGTTTGTAAACCAAATAAACCATATGGATTTAACTTTATAGACAACTGACAACTTTGCCAACAAATAAATGTCACTATTAAGTACTAAATTTTCAAGAAATACAATAAAAAATACTTACAGAACAATGTAATGAACAAAAACTAAAGAAAATTCATAGGCATCCTCTGAGCTGAAACCAAACAATGGAAAACTTATGGCAAAGAAAGTGGGGTTACAAAACAATGTACAACAAACGTTTTCTTTAGAGTAGCACTTGAAACCCCCATAAAGCGGTAGTGTTTGTATATTGGGGTGACATTCACTGAGACCTAAAATATCTATTGTACTTCTACTTAGTTCCTGAGGAAAGTCTCAGAGACTAGTAGTTCCTTTTGTCCTGTTTCCCGGAAGAATTTTAGGATATCTGCAGGCTTAAACTCTCTCCTATCCAGTAATCTCCTATGTGTTGTGCCCTAGGATTCTGAATTGCTGTGCAATTCTTAAGTGTGTGGATGGAGGTTTCTTCTTTCATGCCACAGAAACTACATTCTTCTTCCTCCACTATTTCGAGCTTTTTCAGGTGCCCATTCAGGCGAATATGTCTCGTTAGGATCCCTGTTAAAACTCTTAGTGCAGTTTTACTTTGACTTATGCATTCATTTGATTGTCTAAGCCCTACTAGATCTTTCCAATGGTCAGATCTTCTCTCTTTTCGGCTTTTCCTATTTCTTCCAATATTACATTGGAGCTGATACCGCAAAAGGGTTCCGGCCCCCAAAAGGGTGTTTCGGTCCCCCTCTTTGCTATTTCATCTGCTATTTCATTTCCTTCTATTCCAGTGTGTCCTGGTATTCACAGTAAAAGGAGACTATATATTGTTCTTGCCTAGTACATTGAGTTTGCCTAGACATTCCCACACTATTTTGGAACTGATAACACAAGAGCTCAGTGCTTTAATGGCTGCTTGACTATCCGACATTATGATAATCCTTTGCCTTCTATATCCTTTATCAATATTGAACTGGGCACACTTTCTTATGGCGTGAATTTCCGCTTGAAAGATACTCGGGGTTTTTCCCAAGCTTTCAGAGTGTTTGGTTCCTGGCCCGTACACTACTATCCCAGTTCCTACTATTGCTTTTGAGCCGTCTGTGTACCATTGAATGGCATTCTTTCCAAGTCTGGTAATGGTATTTGGGTAAATAATGTCCCTCTTCTATCCAGTAATCTCCAAGGTGTTGCGCCCTAGGATTCTGAACTGCTGTGCAACTCGCAAGTAAGTGGATGGAGGATGCCACAGAATCTACATTCTTCTTCCTCCACTATTTTGAGCTTTTTCAGGTGCCCATTCAGGCGAATATGTCTCGTTAGGATCCCTGTTAAAACTCTTAGTGCGGTTTTACTCTCACTTATGCATTCATTTGATATCAACAGAAGAATCTTTGATTGTCTAAGTCCTACTAGATCTTTCCAATGGTCAGATCTTCTCTTTTTTTCCGTTTGGCCTATTTCTTCCAATTATACATTGGAGCTGATACCACAAAAGGGTTCCAGTTCCCAAAAGGGTGTTTCAGTCCCCCTCTTTGCTATTTCATCTGCTACTTCATTTCCTTCTATTCCAGTGTGTCCTGGAATCCTTAGTAAGGTGACTATATTATTCTCGCCTAGTTCATTGAGTTTACCTAGGCATTCCCATACCATTTTGGAACTGATTACACAAGAGCTCATTGCTTTAATTGCTGCTTAACTATCCGACATTATGATAATCCTTTGCCTTCTATATCCTTTATCAATATTGAACTGGGCACACCTTCTTATGGCGTGAATTTCCGCTTGAAAGATTCTTGCTTTCAGAGTGTTTGGTTCCTGGCCAGTACACTCCTATCTCAGTTCCTCCTATTGCTTTTGAGCCGTCTGTGTACCATTGAATGGTATTTGGATCCCATTCCTTCTTGCTGCTTAATTCGGTAACGGATTTCTTTGAAAAGTTATACTTTTTCATCATACCATCTTGTGACATTTTCCAGGTTTTCTGATTTCTAAGAAGTGAGGAGGTGGTTTTTTTTTATGATTCCCTCTCTACTTAGTCTGTATCTTGTTCTTTCTTCAATACTTTCCACCACTTTATGTACTGGTGTGAGGTTAATAATCACTTCCATGGCTGCCGTTGGGCATGTTCTCATTGCTCCTGTAATGCATATACAGGCTAGTCATTGGATTTTGGAGAGGTTAGGCTAGTTCTACTGCTCCACATAATGGCTCCATTTACTAAATTCTCAAGAAATACAATACAAAATACTTACAGAACCATGTAATGAACAAATACGAAAGAAAATTCAAAGGCTTCCTCTGAACTGAAACCAAGCAATAGAAAACTTATGGCAAGGAAAGTGGGGTTATAAAACAATGTAGAGTAGCACTTGAAACCCCAATATAGCGGTAGTAGTTTTCAGAGTGCTTCAAGTGCTGTTACGGTCACCACTCAACTATCCGCCACTAAAAACTATCGTACTATGGAGGGTAGAGGTTAGGTGGATAAAAATTTCAATAAATTTCTAGTACATTACACAAATATAACTGATAAGTAGTAGTTGATAACTGTATCTATAATGTCAAGTGTGACGACATATTCGAAACGAACGAGATTTTGTAGAAAATCGTGGCATTCCCTGTTGTCTATGTGTATCTTAACTATTGTACGCATGTGCATACAATATTGTTGTGACATTTCAAAATTTGAAATAATCTTCCAGTGGAAATATGGAGGGTAGAAGGAAGGAGAACCGTCTTGTATGGGGGACAAGTTGAAAAAGTGTCCAGCTGTAAACAGCAAATTATAATTCGAAGATTCACCGAAATGGCGCTCGTGTAGCTAATGGAAATGATGTGAATTTAGCATGTGAATGTGAATTTAGAATTTTATTTCATATGTGCCTATGTTTATCTATGATATAGTAATTTAAAAATACGCGCTGTAATAAACCGGAAGTATTTCTTTCCTTTTCCAATTTCGTATCTTACTCTAATAATTCATGGCGCTGTTTTTAAAATCTTTCCACTTGCTACTGTGGCGCCACCTTAATTTGCTTCCTTTCGATGGACACTTTTTAATACATTCAGATGGTGCTCCTTCCTTCTACCCTCCATAATTGGAAATCAAGAGGATTTGGTTGAAAAATGAAACACAAATACTACTTTTATTTTTATTATAAAAGCACATGATATGTGTCTTCTACTGTGAATGTCAAAACATATTATGTTGTCAAGATTATGGGAAGATTTTTTTCTGGCTTGCAACTTATACTAATAAAGCTCAGCTGAGAAAAATCTCCTGTCTACCTTGGTGTTAATTATAAACATAAAAAATGAGTTGATAAATTAAGCAGTGTTTTTAGTATTGGATAATCAAAATAAACCAATAGAATGAACTGTAAAATAAATAAACTCTGTGATATATTAACACTGATTACTGACAGCGAAGAATATCATACTACGACTTACTGAGTGTGTTTTTTTTTCTACATAATTAATTGCAGTAGTGGTTAATAAATAAAATGTTGAATTAGGGTTTGCTAAAATTCGCTCCTAATAACATCTGCGTCAACTTTTTTCAAAAAATTTTATTTATAATATGCTTGGCAGTTGGATTTTTAACCAAAAATATTTTAGAAAGCGACCATTTTGTGGAACAACGAAAAGCACTAAATTTTCTGTATTTGTGATATGTTAAAATATTTTGTCGGTACCTTTTAATGTACAGGATGCTGAAGTTGAAATTTATTTTCTCATTTTTTAGTTTATAATGAATGGCTATGAAATTTAACGTTTTATAATGGTTACAAAACGTAATTTTAATAACGTTTTCATGGTGTTTTCAAATTTGAATTGAAAAATTAAAATTTCATAAGCATTAACCTCACTTTTAAAAGTTTGGTTATGTTCACATTAGGGATGTTCGATACGTATTGATACTTATGAGTATCGATTCTTTAGCTTTCGATACTCGATATTTTGTATCGATACTTTACAGTGTATCGATACTGTGTAATATTAGCAGTCAAACCAGTAGATCGCTGCGATGATGCTTCGATAATGTTAGGGTATTTACAAAGTCAGCAATTTTGCAAAGAATATAAATATACATTCGCTCATTCACTGTACTGTATACGAAAGAATAAGGAAAGAATTGTTTCATAATAAAAAAAGCAATATGCCGCGAGAAAAGAGGGAAATTTGGATATACTTTGTAAAGAGTACCTAGTAAGGGAGGTTTGTGTAAATTATGTAATATTATATATAACAAACCTTAACAAACATATGCAAAGAAAACATTCAAATGTACATATTTCAGAAATTGGTATGATGTACCCACATTTTGTATCGATACTTTACCGACCGATATTTTGCTGTATCGATACAGAAAATACGATCCGTATCGATACTTCACTTAGTATTGAATATCCCTAGTTTACATTACTTTTGTTTTCCTTGCTCTAGTTTAGATTGTCTGTAAAAGTACTACCTAACCTATATTTGTCTATTTTCCCATTTTTTCTTTACTTCCTCAGTAATATTTTCATTTCTTATAAAAAGTAATTTTGCTCTGCCTAAAATAAAACATTACACCCCACCATCTCTTATAATTTTGCAATTAAATAAATTTTGATTGACACATATTTGATTGTTTAGTAGGTCACGAATAAAAATGTTTAAATTGATAAACGCGTCATACCTGCATTTACTCAATGAATTACCAAAGGATATTGTGTTTATCGGAGTCGAATTGAAAACAAAGTTAATTTTGAACGAGTAAAATATGTTTGGTAACTAGCTATACGAAAATTTACGATAGTCTATTTTTATACAGAGACACTCCATTCCATTAATACTACCATACGCTTCATCCGAACAATGTGAGGCATATCTTTTTCTACTATATAAGAGCGCCTTAGCAGTTTCGTTTCACTAACGCCCTCCTTATTTACAGTGAAATGAGGCCCAGTTTTTGATTTGATTCCTTTTACCCTCCATACTACCACACAAAAACCGATACCTCTATTATTAGGTGCCGATACTGTCAATTTATTGTTTATGGTTGCTATGTGAAAAGTAGGCAACCCACGCCACTTGCCACACGTATCAAATTTGGTGATATCTGTAGAGTTGGGAGGGTGAGTTTAGACCCACAGCACTTAGGCCACATGTGACCCATTGTACGTCCTCCCGAGAAGTTGTCCTCCTAGGTCATCGTCCATCCTATCCTTTCCAGGAAGGTGAACAGGTCACTAGGAGACATTTCCTTTATATCGGCAGGTGTAGGCCAAGACTCACCGAACACACACTCTCTCATTGACGATAATCTGGGAACTCGCATAAGACATGCCTGACAGTTTCGTCTTCCTGTTCACACATCCTGCATAGAGGTGTGTCCACTAACCCCATTGTATGGAGGTGTTTCCTTAGCTGACAGTGGCCAGTCAGAAATCCTACTGTTAAACATAGGGTTTTCCTGGTCATCGCCAAATATTTCTTCGACGCCAGATTCTCAGGGTCACCCAGGGTGATCCTGGCAAAACTGCATTCCTTGATTTTATCCTATCTCTTTAGGGATTGAGCATGGATGTAATGTTTAGCTAGTTCCGCAATTAACGAAGTCGTCAGGCCGTAGGTGTCGCTGGGTCCTAAAAGTCTTAGTCCAGCCGCTTCCCTGGCTAAATAATCGGCAATGCAGTTACCTTTACTTCTGTCGTGCCCTTTAACCCACCTCAGGACAATATTGTTATCTACCGAGGCGTTAGCTAAATCTTGATGGCACTCTAATACTAGCCCTGATGTAACACGTTGTCTGTTCAAGGCTGATAGCGCTTATCTGCTGTCAGTGCAGATTGTTATGTTTTTGCCAGAAATTCCTTTTCTGGTTAGTTCTTTTGTGACAATTGAGATAGCCAGTTCTGTTTGAACCACGCTGGTATTTTCTCGATCCCATTCCCCATTTAATTCTTAGGCTAAGTGATTTGGAGTAAACTCCACATACTCTGGTTTTTGAGCCGTCTGTATATATGCATATTATATTCAGCATCTGAATACGAAAATGACAGTGTTCAAGACAGTATATCGACCAATTCTCACGTATGGAAGTGAAAGCTGGATACTGACGCAGAAATCGAAGAGTAGAATACAAGCAATGGAGATGAGATACTTGCGCAGGGTTAAGGGAATAACACGGAGATACAGAGTTAGGAATGAGGACGTTAGAAGTGAACTTGGAATTGAATCGATTCTTGACTTGCTAGACAACCAAAAACTTAAATGGTTTGGTCATTTAGTAAGAATGAACAACAGGCCAGTAAAAGATGTTTGGGAAGCGCGAGCAACTACAAAAAGGAAGAGAGGAAGGCCAAAGAAAACTTGGAACCAAGTGGTTGCTGAAATATTGGAAAAAAGAGGGAAAAGTTGGGAAGAAGCCAAAAAGATGGCAAAAAACAAGAAACAATGGAGAAATTTTATATATGGAAAGGAGAAATAGATTTCCACCCTTACACCTTCGGGTATAAAAAGGGTTTAGATTATATATATATATATATATATATTCAGCATCTGACTCCGTGGTGATTATATAACTCATGTTCTAATGAACCAATACAATCCTTGAATTTCCCTTAGTTACGACGTATTGATAAGTGAATATACACCTTGACGACGTGATATAATCGTTTTGGTGTTTCGCCTCCTGCCATATTGTGATCATTTCCATAGTAACGGGCAAGCTCAATGAAATGTCAGTTAATTCTACTACAAATTCCGAAAACAACAATACATCAAATATGTATTATAATAATTGTACCTTCGATATTAATATTAATCAATAAAAAAAATTAGAATATTATTCGTTATATAATCGTAACGAATACCAACTCGAGCATAGACAATATTTTTCGATTATTTACGTCTTCACTCGACGTATTTCGCGAAACACCACTTGAGCTGCGCTCTCGTGATGTTTCGCAAAATACGTTTCGTGACTCGGTGAATAATCGAATATTCTTGTGATATTATAACTGATAATTTCTTAAGTGTTCTTACGTGGGTTTCACTCTACTCTTTTCCGCGTGTATGTTATTTCGACAGTTTTCTCAGTGCGTGGTAATTATATATTTTTTGAATTGTGTCAGATAAGGACATATTTCATAAAAACTTAATGATTCTTTTTAATAGTAGCTGGAACGCAACCGAAACGTTGGAATAAAAATAGAAAAAAGTTTGACGTTTAATTTTCCAAAAAATAATGGAACAAGGAACATACAGACGATATTCAAGTCATAATTTTTGGACAAAAATATGAAAATGATAGTAATCTTACGTAAAATATGTATTTCAGTTGGCGTATAAAAGAGAATCACTTTAACTTACAAAATACACTCATGAAATGACGGAACATGTCAAAATAAACTTCGTCAAAAAGATAAATAAAGGTTCAGCTGCTTCTTTTTTTTTAAATCATCCACCCACTTTTCTAAGAAAGACTTCGTATATAAATAAAACATAAAAAAATTTATTGTAAATTGGTTAAATTGTAACTGAAAATAATGTTTATTCTAATTAGGCCAAAGCAAAATGGTTCCTCGCTTAATTTACATCGTATTTATACAGACCAGCGCCAACTGTATTAATCTATTTCACTTTTGACATCGTAAAAATAGGGAATATGGGTACTCCAATATTTTCATTACACTCAGAAAAGTGAGCAGTTTGTTTCCTTAATCTTACTACGTACAGTCATATTAAATAAACTATCTCCTAGCGAGATATTCAAGAAGCTTTACAAAAAATACCAAATGATACAATGTGATCCATTTAAGATCGCAACACCCAGTTAGGGGCCATCCATAAATTACATCATACGAATTTTAGGACTTTTTAACCCCTCCCCCCGTCCTTGTCACAGGTTGTCACATTTTTAGAACCCCCTCCCCCCGGATGTGACGTCAAACATTTTCCAATGTTATGCATGTATTTAAAAATAATCAAAAGAATTACAGTTCTTTTAATTTTTTTCATATTTTTCTTAAAGAATCTTTAATAAAATCAACATAAAGTCAAATTCACGTATAAATTTCGCATTTTAGTATTTCAAATTTATTTTAACATGTGACGTCACAAAGCTTTTGACCCCCTGCCCCTTGTCACACAATGTCACGTTCCGGAGATACCCTCCCCCCTTCAACGTGTGACGTGATTTATGGATGACCCCTTATAGCTTTTAATTGTCATTTGAAATTAAAAGCTATAACTGTGTGTTGCATTAAGTGGGTCACACTGTATATTTTTTGAAAAACAATCCCTCACATATTGCATATTTCAGACCTAACACCAAAGTCATATAGACCAATAAGCCTGTCCTCCTTTCTACTGAAAACACTAGAAAGGCTTTTGGACAGGTACATAAGAGACGAAGTGCTAAAAGATAACCCTCTAAGCAATCGTCAATACGCATACCAACCTGGAAAATCTACGGACTCAGCGTTGGATGATCTGCATAGGCTTATTTCAAAGTCAATGGAAGACAAAGAAATAGCAATGGCCGCGTTTCTTGACATCGAGAGAGCATTCAATAATGTTACTACCAACTCACTGATAAACGCAATGAGTAGACGATGCAGATGGATAAAGGCCACCCTGGAGAACAGGATAGTAATATCCACTCTGGGTCAACCTACCATCAAAGCAATAGCAGGTGGAGGATGCCCACAGGGGGGAGTTCTCTCACCACTACTTTGGGCAACCTTAGTAGACGATCTCCTCAATGAGTTGTCCAAGGAAGATTTTTATTGTCTAGGATATGCCGACGACATAGTAATTGTGGTCAAAGGTAAGTTTGCTGGAGTAATATCTGGAAGGATGCAGATAGCTCTAAATTTGGTAGACAACTGGTGTAAACAAGAGAGACTGGCGGTCAACGCTCAGAAAACACAGATTGTCAACTTTACAAAAAGAACAGTATTGCAAGGCCTAAAACCACCAGTGCTAGGAGAAACAGAGATTCCCTTTGCCAAAGAAACAAAATACCTAGGGGTATTTTTTGATCATAGGCTCACTTGGAATACTCACATAGTGAAAACTACACAGAAAGCTATCATGTCTTTGGGCAGATGTAGAAGACTGTGCGGTAAGTCAGACCAATGATAACTTATGGGTCCGTGGTGTGGTGGACAAAGACGCAGCAAGTAGGAGCAATAAGGCTGTTGAATAACACACAAAGGCTGGCCTGCCTGTGTGTCACAGGGGCCATAAAAACTACTCCTACAGCTGCAATGGAAGTCTTAATGAATCTGCCACCTCTACACATATTCATACAAGGTGAAGCGAGATCTGTAATGCACAGATTAATACATAGTCAGCAACACATAAGCCAAACGCATATTACTGACAACTGGAAGCTAATCGAGGAGCTAAAAGCGGACTATATAATGGGACAGCCCATCGATGCAATAGCTACAAGATATAGCTTCGATAATAAGTTCAAAGTAACTATACCAAACAGGGAAGACTGCAAAAAAGGTGTACCCTTACATGCAAAGACGATAGACGGCGTAGGAGCCGGTATAGTAGGGCTAAAGCAAGGGATAGCCTTCCCAGTAAGCCTATCAAGGAATGTCACAATTTTCCAGGCGGAAATGACGGCGATTCACCACTGTGTGGAAGAAATTGAAAGGCAGAAGAGAACATATCGTTCAATTGCCATCTTCACAGACAGCCAAGCAGCGCTAAAGGCACTCAACTGCGTAGAGGTCAATTCTAAGCTAGTATGGGATTGTGTGCGGGCCCTGAACACACTGGGTGAGCGTAGCAATGTTACGGTAGCCTGGGTGCCGGGGCACGAGGGTCATAAGGGCAACGAAAAAGCGGATGAAATGGCCAAACAAGGCTCATCAATGTCATTCGTTGGGCCGGAACCCTTCTGCGGCGTTGCAAAAACCATAACAAGAAGGGAAACAAAGAAGTGGGTCGCCCACAAATATCTGAAATGGTGGAGGAACTCACCAGGACAGAGGCAAGCGAAACAGTTCATATTAGAACACTCGCCAAAATTTACGGCAGATCTGATGGCCAAGAAGACAGGAAAACTGTCAAAGCTGTAGTGGGTCTGTTAACGGGGCATTGCAAGCTCAATAGGCATTTAAAGCTGATGGGATTGACAAACGAAGATTTGTGCAGGTTTTGTCACCTAGAAGAAGAAACGGCAGAACACATTCTATGTCAGTGCGATAGTCTGGCAAATGTGCGGTTTTTTGCACTAGGCGAAGAAAAGCCATCGGCAGAGAGCTATATGAAAGGTTCAGTCTCCACGCTAATAGACTTTTTAAAAAGAGTCAGGCTGGAGAATGTAATCTAGAGTTTAGAGGACCACAATAGATCTGGAAAGGTCGCAGTGGAATAGGCCAAAATCCACCTCATAAAATCTATCTATCTATATTTTTAATGAATCTACCAGGAATGGAAAAAGTTATATTTAACAAAAAATTGCTGCATCAATCATTGGAGTTAGTCCGTACCTGAGTTCACAATTGACGAATTTCTACCACTGGACAACCTTCACACTAAATTCTAATATAACCTCAAACCGAATAATACAACACGATAACTTTCTTAACAATTGCCTTTTTACACTTTTAAGTTATATAGTATCTAACTAATACACACTAGTACACAAATTTACCAAAACCAATTAACTTTTGTTCTCGATTTATATTTAAAACAGTAAAAAATGCTATTTCCATCCATCTTTCTGAAGGTTGTCTGTGATCAGCTGTTTAAAAAAACATGGCGCGGGATGATGACGTCACTTGAAAACGCTCTATTCTAGTGTAGACACGTTAATGACGCCAAAAGTTTGCAGTTATAGTGTTTATAAACGGTTAAAATTTTACTAATTTCCAATAGGCCATTTATTAATTATAAATAAAAAACCATTTTTAATTCCCAACCTTAGAGCCCTATAGTTCGTTAACGAAGCGAAACATTTTATATGAAGTACTTACTATACTTTATACTTTTTAGTTTTTGGTACGAATTCCTGGGACACCCTGTATAGATAGTGTAAGCTTGTCGTTACAGCCTGTATATCTAACAATATTTTCAGAATATTATTGTTGAAGTAGTATTAGTTTGCAAATTATTCTGTTTCTATTAAAAATAAAACATATAAATAATCTGCGTTATAATAAATAATTTTGAAGTAGACGTATTGTAAATAAAATATGTTTTCGAAAATGTATTAACTTTAATGTATCTACACTCTTGAACTTATCACACTATAAAATTAAAATGTACCAAAAATAAAAGCAGCTCTAATTTTAGATGACTTCAATATTTTCTAATTACCCAGACACTTCCTTGGTGTTTAGAATAAATTATAAAACGGGTTTCGCATCGAATTTTCTAATTATAATGCGTCTTCGCTGATTTCCTGTCTTTAAAAACATGGCTATGATTTGTTTCGACTGCTATTTTTGAGTAATAGTAACATGTGTCAATTATATGCATCTTCAAAGCCACACAACGTAGACATTTATCGTCCAAATCTAAAAATATTATCGTTTTTGTAAATTATTTCGAAAATTCTAAAATTTACAAACCTAAAAGTTTTTTTTATTTGAAATTACTTATTTAATTCATTGTAGAAGGGATGAAGTAGAAAGTTATGGTTTATTTACGTTAAACAGACGATGACGTCATTTTTAGTTACTTTCCTGCTTAACAGAATAAATATAAATTTACCAACCGTAAATACTTAATGGATAGGGCAATTTACAGTCTACGGGTTGGCAAAACTTCAAGACGTTGTCAAATCAATTGGTAAAATTCTTCAGTTTAGTTGTGAAATATCTAGAGGTGTGGTTAGAAGGTCAATTATCCTTCTGAACGCACATGTTAAAGGCGACAGAGAGGGGGAAAGTGAGGGCAGCTTGACTGGGGAGATTAATGTGTAATGTAGGGATGGCGATTCTTTCTAAAAAAGATCGATTTTTAAATCGATTCGAATCCTAACCTGATGAATCGATACATAAAAAAATCGAGGTCTAAAAGATCGATTTCAAAAAAATCGATGTTTTTCAAGTTTGTATTTTTTACAATGTAAATATAAATCAATCTTTTTTATTGAAAAACAACAAGAAAGGTACCCCTAAATAAACAATCTCTCTCCGGGATCTCTTATCAGTAAAATTGGGGATTTTTTTTAAGTTCAGGGAATTCGATAATAATAACAATTATTTTTTTATTACCACAAAGTATCGGATTAGGAATGTGTGAGATTAATGGAAAAGAATAATCGATAAAATAAAAATCGATTTTTCTTTATTCAAAATTAATGGGTTTATCGAAAAAATCGATTTTAATAAAAAATAAATCGATTTCTGCGAAAAGATCGTTGATTTTTTTTTGGATTGTTTTAAAAATGGACATGCTTTTCGTATATATTCCGATAATAAACCTAAGAGATTTATTCGTTAACGATATTTATCGGATTGAAAAAAAATCAAATAAAATTATATGAAAATTGTCAAAAATTTTGAAATATGGTCAATAATTGTCAAAAACTGTAGAAAATTGTCAATAATTGTTAAAATTTTGAAAAATGGCCAAAAATTTTGAAAAATGGCCAAAAAATTTGGAAAAATGGTCAATAATTGTTGAAAAACTGTCAAAATTGGTCAATAATTGTTGAAAAATGGTCAATAATTTTTAAAAAATGATCAATAATTGTTGAAAAATTTGGAAAAATAGTCAGTAATTGTTGCAAAACTGTCAAAATTGGTCAATAATTGTAAAAAATGATCAATAATTGTTAAAAAATTTGGAAAAATGGACAAAAATTGTTGCAAAACTGACAAAATTGGTCAATAATTATTAAAAAAATGGTTAATAATTTTTAAAAAATGATCAGTAATTGTTGAAAAACTGTCAAAATTGGTCAATAATGGTCAAAAACTGTTAAAAATAGACAATTTTTGTCAAAAACTGTCAATAATTGTTAAAAAATGGTCAATAATTGTTAAAAAATGGTCAATAATTGTCAAAAACTGCAGAAAATTGTCAATAATTGTCAAAAACTGCTGAAAATGGTCAATAATTGTAAAAAATTTTGAAAAGTGGTCAATAATTATCGAAAATTTTAAAAAAAATTGGAAAATGGTCAATAATTGTCAATTATGGTCAAAAACTGTTGAAAAGTGTCAATAATTGTTGAAATTTTGAAAAATGGTCAGTAATTGTTGCAAAACTGTCAAAATTGGTCAATAATTAAAAAAAATGGTCAATAATTGTTGAAAAACTGTCAAAATTGGTCAATAATTGTAAAAAATGGTCAATAATTTTGAAAAAATGGTCAATAATTGTTGAAAAACTGTCAAAATTGGCCAATAATTGTAAAAAATGGTCAAAAATTGTCAAAAAGTTCGGAAAAATGGTCAATAATTGTTGAAAAACTGTCAAAATTGGTCAATAATTGTTAAAAAATGATCAGTAATTGTTGCAAAACTGTGAAAATTGGTCAATAATTTTTAAAAATTGATCAATAATTGTTGAAAAACTGTCAAAATTGGTCAATAATTGTCAATTAATTGTTAAAAATGGTCGATTTTTGTCAAAAACTGTCAATAATTGTTAAAAAATGAATTTACTGTTTGGACCCTTACTTTGTGGAATCTACTCAGATTACTTTTTTAAATGAAACTAAGTGTTTCTAATTAATTCCACTATTTAATGAAAAAATTATGAAAACTCTAAGATATTGATGAGTCATGTTAAAAAATGGTCAATAATTCCAAAAAAATGGTCAAAAATTGTCAGAGTTTGGAAAAATGGTCAATAATTGTTGAAAAACTGTCAAAATTGGTCAATAATTGTTAAAAAATGATCAGTAATTGTTGCAAAACTGTCAAAATTGGTCAATAATTTTTATAAAATGATCAATAATTGTTGAAAAACTGTCAAAATTGGTCAATAATTGTCAATTAATTGTTAAAAATGGACGACTTTGTCAAAAACTGTCAATAATTGTTAAAAAATGAATTTACTGTTTGGACCCTTACTTTGTGGAATCTACTCAGATTACTTTTTTAAATGAAACTAAGTGTTTCTAATTAATTCCACTATTTAATGAAAAAATTATGAAAACTCTAAGATATTGATAAGTCATGTTAAAAAATGGTCAATAATTTTTAGAAATGGTCAATAATCGTCAAAAGGTGTCAAAATTTTGAAAAATAGTCAATAAATAATACGAGAGCCGTTTTCGAAAATCCACTCCTTAAACACACGTAATTTATACAAAATCGATTAATATTACCCGAAAAATCGATAATTAAATATCGATTATAACAAAATAATAATTGATTTATATAAAAATCGTTTAATTTTTCAAACATCCCTACTTATAGAGTTTGAAAAAAAAGCAACAGTGTCTGTCGAGTCTACCGGGATCCGAGCGGTTCCGCTCTCATCACTACTTGCGATGTTGCCGGGGCAATTGAAAAAAAAGCCGCTCCACCAAAAACACAAAAAAAATCGAAAGACGATTTTCAAGGGTGAAATATCGATTCACTGAATCGATTCAATACAACATATCGATTTAAAAAATCAATTTATTCGGTCCGAGGAATCGATTATTCGATTTCAGATCGCCATCCCTAGTGTAATGTGAAAGGGCCGGGAGAGTGGAAGAGGAGGGTAATTGGGAGAACGGTAGAGCAGAGTATGCTGTACGGTGCGGAAGTGTGAGGTGAATGCGAGGGTTAGGATACTCCTGCGGGTGCAGAGAGTGATACTCCTGAGGGTGGGACAGTGGGTGGATTGGCAGCAGCGGTGGTCCTACCCATTGGACGTGATAGCTAGAGCCAGGAGCTAGAGGCTAGAGGGGTGCGACCAGAGAGGAAGTTTAGGAATGGATGGAGGAGGAGATGGAGAGAAGGTGGGAGGAGTATGAGGGCTCGCTAAAAGGAGCGATTGGGAGTAGGAGAGATAGGATGGACCGGAAATTCGGGGAGGTGAACTACTTCTTGACACAGGCGCTCACTGGACATGGGTCGAGAGTAGGGTACCTTCACAAGATTGGGAAAAGAGAGACTGGAGTGTGCGAGAGGTGTGAGGAGGAGGATGATGTGGGGCATGTGTTTAGATGCTGGAAGAACGAGGAAGTGCCGAAGAAGTTGAAGAGGAAACTAGGGGAGGCGGTGTATTGGGAGAACATGGTGGAGGTTGAGGGGGGAGGAGGAATGGATAGAGGTAAGTGGCGTAAGAGAGAGAGAGAAGTGGAGTAAGAGAAGGACTCGATATGGCATGAGGGGTAGGAGTGATGGATAGGGAGAAGACGACAGTGTGAGCGGAGAGTATGCGAGGGACCGCCGCCCGTCTCGGAAGTATGCTAGGGAAGTAATTCCTGGGCGGTGGTAACGACGAGTTTGGTTTGTAAGCATCTCCTTGGGGATGAGTCCAACACAGTTTGGGTCAACCCGAAAAAAAAGAGTTTGACATTCGATCATCATATTAGTACTTACAAGTTTTTTTTGAATTGATAGTTTCTTTCGGATTTAAAGAGAAAACAGTTATTTTCATACCTAACTATTCTACAAATCTACAGTGTGTAGTTTAACGCATTAAAATGCCCAAGAAGTTAAACAGTCAATGTCAAGAGATAGTAACATCTTTGTTAAGTTATTTTGAACGAAAATGCCAAAGTGGGATCCCGCTTCTCCCGCTTAAAGCTGTAAGAGACGTAAGTTATACTATTTGCATTTATTATTATTAATATTGTTATACACTGTGTTCATTTGAAAAGGACCCACCCTTAATATTTCAAAAATGGGACATATTAGAAAGAAAAGCCGAAACACGTCAACTTTTAACTTGAGGGGGACACTTTTTGCCGCTAATGTCATAAACGTCAGATTCACCTCCTCCCTACTGGAGACACCCCTTACATTTTTTCAAATGGCATTAGGTATCAAGTCATACCTCATTTAAAAGGTCTGGTAAATCTATATTCAATCATTTTGTTTCGCCTTTGATACCAGCCTTCCATTGTTATTTAATCGTTGTTTAAAATTGGCTCTTTTTCAACTTTTCGTATGCCTCCGTATTGTGTTATGATGGAAAGACTCTTTGAAGAATAAAAAATTCACAAATAGTAAAAAGACAACTGTTAACAAGAAAAAACTGCTATTTAATTATGTGCCAAAGTGACCACCGTTAACATTCAGGCAATAAAAGTTGAAAAAGAGCCAATTTTAAACAACGATTAAATAACAATGGAAGGCTGGTATAAAAGGCAAAACAAAATGATTGAATAGAGATTTACCAGACCTTTTAAATGAGGTGTGACTTGATACCTAATGCCATTTGAAAAAATGTAAGCGGTGTCTCCAGTAGGGAGGGGGTGAATCTGAAGTTTATGACATTAGCGCCAAAAAGTGTCCCCCTCAAGTTAAAAGTTGACGTGTTTCCGCATTTCTTTCTAATATGTCCCATTTTTGAAATATTACGGGTGGGTCCTTTTCAAATGAACACAGTGTATATTTAAACGTAGAGAGATTGAAAGTTTTTAATGTTAGGTTAGGTTGATGAGACTTGATATATTTTTATATAGAATGATTGGTTACTGTTTCTTGTATCTTATCCACACTTTTCACATAAATAAAAACTTATTGAATAAATCTGAGACTATTATTTATACAAGCCTTTTATTCGTAAATAAACACCTTCGATTCATGCATTACGAGGCAAATGCCAATAGAAAAGGAGAAATTCCAGATTGACATTTCTAGTTTTCTTAAAGTAAAGAGAAGAAAACTATAGTTTGGCAACGTCGCAAAAGTTTATTTTCCAAAGTCATCGTCTTTTTATCGTAAATGAACTATATTAAATTTGCTTTCTCTAATCTTAAATTATGACATAAATTTAATGTCAATATAATAGAGATATATAAATCTGATACAACATAAATCCCAATATACGTCATAGACGAATTTTATCGTCATAACTGTGTTGCAAAGTCTTTGAAATACGAGAGAAATTCGCAGAGAGACTAGCTGACAATATTATGGGGTAAAAACGTATCATGAAACGAGAAATACACTTCTCCAAAAAATTAACGCACCACCTTAAAATTATAAAATATTTTGTTCTCTTTTTCAAGAATCCCCATTATAAATTAATTTTTGTAAGCCCCTGGTATAAACTGTTTCTGGCAGTGCTTAAATTTATCGATATCTTTTTTGAAAGTTTTTTTTTGATAATTACAAAAATAATTTGAAAAATAAGAAATAAACCAATGTAGTTCCCAAGTGTAAGGCACGAATCGTGTTTCTTTAAATATTGTTTTTTAACAAAGTTTATTAAATTTGTTTATTATGGGACAGCAAAATCGAAATTTGAGTCGCGATGAATGTGCTACGGGAAGATGGCTGGAGCTACCGAAGAATAAGTCGTCGATTCAATATGAATCATACAACCATCTTACGGGTACTACAAAGATTCCTAGAGACAGGAGATCATTCCCATAGAGCAGAACAAGGAAGAAATCGAGTCACAACACCAATCCAGGATCGATTTTTAAAAATTTCGGCTCTTTGACGTGTCAAAGCCTACAAATTCAACTGCGCGAGGTACATGGTCAACAAATTAGTGCTGAAACTGTTCAGTTACGCTTAAGAGATTCCAATTTAAGACCTAGGATTGCTGCCCGGGGTCCTAAATCAACCGGAGATCACCGAAGAGAAAGACTACGTTTTGCCAGAAAACACGAAAATTGGGTTGTGGCCAAGTCCAGATATTGTCTGTACAATAATGATAGAGGTATTCGTGTATTTCGACGACCCAACGAACGTTATGCACAATGCAACACCCCGTTATTTGGAGGAAGATCCATTATGGTTTGGGGAGCTATTTCTTTGACAGCACGTCATAAATAATGGAAGTATGACAGCTGACAGGTACATACAAGATATCTTAAAACAGCATGTAGTACCTTTTGCTCCATATATTGGCGAACATTTCTTGTTAATGCAAGATAACGCCAGGCCGCATGCTGCACACGTTGTCAGAAATTACCTGGAAGCGATTGGAATTAATACTATGGAATGGCCATCCCGTAGTCCAGAACTAAATCATATAGAAAACTTATGGGATATCCTTAACAGGCGATTAAGATTCAATAACCTGGAAGAGGTGGGGGAGAGGTTACTTCAAATCTGGGAAGAATTGTGTACTACCCCATCTTTTTCGAGTATAATCTTTGCTGCCACCATGTCACCCGTGCATAGTTCCATATTCGGCATCAAGTTGTATTCGGATCTATAGCAAATACAAGTTCTTATTTTAGTACGATCAGTTCCCATTATCAGTCCCATTCCTCTAATATTAAGCCCCAGTATCTTACCTTTGTTTGCCCAAGGTTCTTAAATTAGAACGATGTCTATGTTTTCGATGTCTGTCTTTTTGTGCTGCAAGATAACTTGTAGCACCTTGAAGATGATCCTTAGAGGTTGATGGAACAGGTTCTCGACCAGTACCTGTTTCCTCCTCGGTCGAGTTTTCCAGGGTTTTAAAACTGGCCCGCTGGAATAGATAGTGCGGTCTCCATTGAGCCCGCACCAGTCCTTTCATGGACTCCTCGTCAATCCGGAGACTCACATGCAGTCCCTTGTCGGATGACTTGGAGCCAAGCATCATCCGGCGATCAACCTTCAGCCCTGGATGATTCTGTTTCTCGAGCCTCCTGAACCCCACTTTCAGATCCTCTTTTTTAGTCTCAGGAAGTAGGGCGAGGACTCGTTATTGCTTTGGAAGTTCATCACTATTGATGAGCTTAAGTTGGTTTTTTGTGACAAATAGTCCCTCGTTATAATGAAGGACTCCTCATTGTCATAGTAGAAGCCGTCCATGTATCGACTGGCTTCAAACCTATACTCTGTCGATCCAAGCAACGGAGTGTTCCAAAACAGTATCATGCATAGTGCACGTGATATCTCCGACTCTGTATGGATGTACTAAAGATAATGAATTCTGCAGTTAAATCCGATTGGCCAGCGCGTGAAGGCATGTTTATTTTAGCCAATAGATGCAAAGGCACACTTTGATCACGCATCTATCGTTGTTTGGGTCGCTCTGTTTGTTCGATGGATGTAGTATAGGCGTCTTCTGCACCTCGTCGATCATGTCAGTTAGGTTCCTTTTGATAGACCCCACCTGATCTTCTGGGAAATTTTTTGGATCCACAGCGGCATTGATCCCTTTGAGGGCCACGCTGTATTTAATACCAGATTTAATGCCGGTACCAGTGGTACGTTTGGCCCTCTTCTCTTTATTTTCTTTAGGAGTGCTCCTAGCTGACACAGTTCGTTTAACGCCCTTTGTCTGCTGGTTTGCACCCTACTTTGAAACACTCGTTTTTGAGAACTTGATTTTTATTTTTGAGTTTGTTTCGTTTACTGTCAATTTCGAATTTTCCTTTTATTTCTTCTAGAATTTTTATATAATAAATTATAGTGATAAAATGAACAATAACTCTAAAAAAGCTTAGTTTTTTAAGTGGTGTGTTAATTTTTTGGAGAAGTGTATTACTTCAATAAGCTCTATAAAATCTTTGTGTACCATTTAAAAAAAATACAACTTGAATTAATTTAAAAATTACTTCATTAAAGTTTTTTATTTCCCCTGTAAACTGTTAACCTTAGCAAAATATTTAACAATTTACTGCATGACATTTTTCAGTTGATAAATATGTCACCGTGAAATAGTTTTGTAGAATTTGTCAAGGCCAGTTTGGTTCCTGACATTTTATATATATGTCGTCTCCTTCCTAATAATATCAAAAGACACGATTTTTTATAAACATCAACCTTGATCTACTAAGAATGAAATTATTAAGAAAGTAAATCGTTTTCACTGCATGAAAACGATAAAAGTCATGATTGAGATTTAACCTTAAACTCAAAAATTTTATTCACTATTTCTTTCACATCTACATGCTGCTTCCTAATATAAAATTTTTCAATCATACCAATAAAAATTAGTTTCTCTATCCCCGACAAATTCTTTGAAACATAGCCAATAATGTGTTTTTATTTTCAGTGTTGTGTATTATTCTCGGCTTTTCAATAAAAATAAATCTGCTAGCGCAAAATTTCCATTAAAAACATCTCATATGTTTCTGGATCAATTGATTTACTGATGGAACTTCTTTTTTCAATGTAATTTGAAAAACAAACTATTATAGATACAAATAGATATCGAAGAATAAATAGATTATTCAAACGCTTCACAACAAAGCTTTGAAAAATATTTTTCAAAAACTATGACCGTTCAACTAAGAAGCAACAACTACTTCCCGGGCTATATGCCCCGACCTACATTGAATTACACTTCTAGGTCAAACGGGGTCGGTATAATCTACAAGATTTAACCAACCATTCTAGTTTGTAATTAAAAGGGACAACTAAGGGAGCTCGTGCCCTAAAAGTTATGTTTAACTCCGCCTTTGATGTTCAAAATATCATTAGGAACCGTACCAGACTTAAGGGTAGAAAGATCTTTTTCAACTACGACCTTACGAGCAGTCAAAGGGAACTTGAAAAACAACTAAAAGAAGAACTCAAGAGACGTCAAGAGAACGGCGAAAATAATCTCACTATCAAATTTTTGAATGGGTGTTATAAAATAGTTGTTAAAACCAACCCAAAAAACTGATTAATCCTGGCCCAACTTCAGCTTCTAGCAAATTGCGATCAAATTCTATTTATTATCAGAATGTTCGAGGTTTGAGGACCAAACTAAACAAGCTATCATTAAACGCAGCTACTAATTCCTATGATATAATTGTTTTGACTGAAACTTGGCTATCGGATAATTTCGGAGATGCTGAAGTTGGATTAGATAATTATAATATTTATCGGCGAGATAGATCTGCACTCACTAATCCTGCAACTAGAGGTGGTGGAGCTCTTATAGCAGTGGCTAGAAATATAACTAGTAGCCTGCTGCAGTCATCAGAAGAAATTGAACATGTTTTTGTTCTAGTTGGAAACACTAGGAACAAATGTATAATTGGAGCCGTCTACTTTCCCCCACTTTCCCCGATTGAAGATTATTTATCCTTTACTGAGAACCTAGACGCCATTTCTGAAAAGTATCCTGATGCTAAGATCTGCATTCTGGGTGATTTCAACTTACCTAAAGCAGTATGGTCTGACTTAAATATTTGTTCAGAAGCTATTTCACCCCCTGGTACCAGAGCTGATGAAGTGAATGTTACTTATACCGTTTCTAATATGTGTGCCTACCATAATCTGTTTCAAATTAACTCTGTTCATAATGAATTTAACTCACTTTTGGATTTAGTTTTTAGTCATGATCGTTTAACTACATGTATTACAGCAACCGATCCTCTGATTGATGTAGATGTTTGCCACCCTCCTTTAGTAACTGAATTAAACTTGAGCTTGGACCATTGTAATAATTATTCTCCTGTTGCTGATGAATTCTATTATGACTACAAATCAGCTGATTTTCACTCTATTGAATATCATCTGGGACTTATTCGGTGGGATCCTTTGTTATTGAATAGATCATTAGATGATATGTTAAATATTTTCTATGATATTTTGTATACCGTGATTCACCTGTTTGTACCTGTTAAGAAAGTTTCATCCAGAAAATTCCCCAGATGGTTCTCATCAGAACTAAAACATCTCATATATTTAAAGAAGCAAGTTCACTTGAAATTCAAACTAACAGGATCTCCTGTTGATTATTTGGAATTCTCTCAGCTGCGTTCTCGGTGTAAGCTCAGGTCTAAAACTGACTATAACGATTATATTAGGTTTACTGAATGTTCTGTTGGTGTTAATTTAAAATCGTTTTGGAACTTTATACACTCCAGAAAAAGATGTAATACAATTCCTGATGAAATGTACCTCAACAATGTCAAATATCCCGTGGGAATCGATTTAGCTAACATGTTTCAAGATTATTTTAGCTCTGTTTATTCTGATAAGACCTGTCCTAGCTATGGTTATATATCTTCTACTCCTTTGAATGCTTCTGAGTATTGTATCTCTGAAATATATGAACATCTTTGTGGTTTGAATGTATATAAAGGTCCTGGGCCGGATGGCATCCCTCCTTCTATTTTAAAATATTGTAGTTTTGTATTGTCTCGCCCCTTACATATCATTTTTAACTACTCCCTTAAACCTGGTATCTTTCCAGATTTCTGGAAATCTAGTTTCGTCGTTCCTATTTACAAAACAGGTGAAAAATCAAACATATCCAATTATAGGCCGATATGTATTCAGAGCGTAATTCCTAAATTATTAGATAATATTGTTACTAAAATCCTTACCAAACTTTTGGATCCTTATATCATTAACCAGCAGTTTGGCTTCCGTTCAGGGAAGTCAACTGAGCTTAATCTCCTTACATATGTGGACTATCTTTCAAGTGCCTTGGACTCTGGTTATCAAGTTCACTCTTTGTACACAGACTTCTCCAAGGCATTTGATAAAGTTAATCATGGCCTTCTGATTCAAAAAATAAATAATATGGGTGTTAATGGTAGTCTCCTAAACTGGGTTCAAAGTTACCTTACTGGCCGTATTCAAATAGTCCGTGTGTATGGCTTCTTATCATCTGGCTTTGTAGTTCCTTCAGGTGTTCCCCAAGGATCACACATAGGACCACTTTTGTTTAACATTTTCGTCAACGACATCCAGAACTGTTTTATAAACTCTCAATTCTTATGTTTTGCTGATGATCTAAAATTGTATTTGACTGTACGTTCATTAGAGGATTGTCAGAATCTTCAAGCAGATTTAGATAATTTATCTCGGTGGTGTACTGCCAATGGCATGGAACTGAATCCAGCAAAATGTCAGTTTATTAATTTTAGTAGAAAGCGTCACCCTATTGTTTTTATCTATAACATTAACCAAACACCTCTTATTAATGTGTCAGAAGTTAAAGATCTTGGTGTTGTGATTGACTCTACCATGTCTTTTCGGCACCATATATATGTTTCAATTAATAAGGCATTAAGGATGCTTGGTTTTATCAGAAGGATAACTTGTGACTTTCGAAACGTGCAATGTCTTAGAATACTTTACTTCTCCCTTGTTAGACCTCTTATTGAATATGCATCTTCTGTTTGGAATCCCTTCTATACGAACCATATTCACAACATTGAACAAATACAAAGAAAATTTCTAAGACTCATTGCCTATAAATCTGGAATTCATCCTGTTAACACCTACCACCTAAATTACCATGATTTGCATTCCCAGTTTATGTTGGAGCCTCTTCGTTACAGAGGGAATTGCAAGGATCTTTTCATTCTATTCAACATAGTCAATTCTACTCTCGATTGTCCTACTCTTTTGTTGAATATTGGTTTTTCCGCACCAGCTAGATCTACTAGAAATAGTGTTACTTTTTCACAACCACACTACTATACTAATTATCGCAATAATTCGTTCATCCCCAGGTCCACAAGATTGGCCAATCGATTGAATCTTGATTTCTTTACATCTTCTTCTGAGTTTCGCCGACAACTCCAAATTTGTAATTTTTAAAAAATATTTTTAGTTGTTATTGTAAGTGATATGTGCTTTATCTTATGTGTTAATTAATGTATCTATAAGTTTATGGTTTTTCTATTTATATATATATTTTTTTTTCTTTTTTTTTTAAATTCTATTTTTCTGTGTATCAATTATTGTACTCTATTGTATTTAATGGGTTCTAGCCCGTCAATAAATAAATAAATAAATAAATAAACATTACTTGTAGACCGATTACGGCGTATCTATTGGTAACACGATTTACTAAATACGGCAATTTTACAGGAAACTGTAATAATACTTTATTATAGATTCATTTGATTTATGACAGCATAAAATTTAGCATCTTTGATAGTCTATTTTACGTCAGTTTATTGGAACCACTTTACAGATTGTTGTGGAGTTATCACTAGTACTATACTCTCTAGTGTAAATCCAGCTTTGGGAGAACTGTCGGAAATTTCTATTCTTAAAGATAATTGGGAGAGATTTAAAACGAAATCCCTCATTAAAATTTGTAGTTGAAAAGTCTGAGTTGAAAGAGTTTCCGGTTTGAAAAAATTTGACAAATTCGTCTGGAAAGTAGCCGTGGTTTTTAGTAATGACTTTGTTTCATATCCGTCTGTGAAAATAGAAAAAAGCGTTGCAGTTTCTTAATGAGGTTCTTCCATGAAATTGTCGCATTTCCGCGTTATAAAGTACAGTAATATGTTTTTGTAAACTCAATGTCAACATTTAACGCATTATTGAAATGTTGAAGTTGTTCCTTTTTGTTTATTTTAGTGTAGCACGAAAATGATGTTGAAAATAAAGAAATCGTTTAAAAATAAAGTGGAATTGTTGGCAACCATTCATATTTTTGTTTCAAACTATATAACACGCAAAATTTACAAATTTTGTATGAATAATACAATTATTAACATTATATGTTGCGTGATACGTTTATATAAACTGATTATCATTAGTTATGCTATGGATAACTATTAATATTCAAGAGGTTATAAGTGTATTAATAAAGGCTATTAATGGTCCTTTTAATACACGTGTTAGTTATAAAAGATTTCCGTCGAATGTACAAGGTGTATCGTTTTTTCTCAATCTTAGAAAACTAAGAATATTTATTTGTCAAAGGTAGGTAAATGAGGCGTTAAACCGATATCCGGCTTTTGGTATTTTATTAAAGTATATTTAGTACTATTTTGCAGAAATTAATTTAAAAAAATTTTAAACCGAATATTTCAGGAGAACACTGGAAAATAAGAGTTCCTAAATGTTTGCAACTTTCACTACAAATACGTCATATAACTAAAGATGAAGTTATTAACTTCCTGATTAGATGTTTTTTGAACTAGGTTAGGTTAGGTTTGTGGTGAGTGGGTCTATAAGGCCCACCACTGCGACTCTAAGAGTCTATTGTTGCTTATACCTATTCAGCTTCTTAACAAAGCCGATTAGTTTGTTTGGTGAATGATATTTCAGGTCCGAGGGAAACCCTGCCAAACATCAGATACCTGAATGAAGCCGCGGCGGGGCAGACACAAATTATATGCTCTGCTGTTTCATCATCTTCCAGACAAAGACGGCAAGTCGGATTTTCCAACAGTCCAAGATAATTCAGCCTGTTGAAAGGCTTATTAGACAAGGTAGGTCATGCCTGCTATAGTCTAACATTTGTTTGGAGACATTATTCGGAGGATGTATAAAAGCCTTTGAATGAACCAATCCTGGTATATTATGCCAGAAGTCTAGAGCTCTTCTTGCTGTCCAGGTATTTATTGTTTGTTTGGCAAAGCTTATCGCGATGCCAATTGAAGGTTCTGGTCCGATAAAAACGCGTGCGGCACCCTCCCTTGTAGCTAAGTGCTATCAATGCCGCTTGGCTATCCGTGAAAATTTTTATTGATTTATGTGTGAGATTGGTTTGCTCCACACATGAAGCAGTGGCATAAATTTCCGTCTGAAATACGGTTGCATAGGATCCTAGAGAGGTTTAAATTTCTGTCCTAGGTCTGCACCCTGCACCAGAGCCTGAGGGTGTTTTTGATCCATCTGTTAACCAACAGCTGTCTGCTCTTATTAAATCATCCTTGCGGAGGACCCATTCATCTCTATTTGGAATTAGGACGGTATAAGGCAGGTCGTAGTTTACTGTTGGAGGCATTATGTCAGAGGTCATTCCCAGAATACTGTGACTTTCAGTGTCCACTAGCATTCTGCTTCGTTCTGTATAAGCCTGATTTGTGCATTTAGAAATATGCGCAATTCGATATGTTGTCCATCTAGCCTCCCTTTCCAGAAATATATGGAGTGGAGGTAGGTTTAGAAGGATTTCCATGGCTGCTGACGGTGTGGAGCTGATAGCACCAGTGATTGCCAGGCAAGCCTGTCTCTGTAAACCAGAGAGCTTTGTTCACTCTTTTGGGTTGAACATGGAGAAGGAAGATGCAACGGTTACTCAGTTTAGAGAGCACCTCAGGTGTAGATTCTGAGACCAAACTAGTAAAAATTCATACCGGTTCTCGGGTAATCCTACTTCAAATTTATTTTAATTAAGGTATTAAAGGAAGTTAATTATTAATCAAGTTACTGAAATTAATAAAAGAAAAATTATGGAAGTTAAGAAAGGTAAGTGGGCGCCACCCTGAATAATACTAGTTTATTTGTTACTCACATCAGCATTATAGCGACAAATCCTGGAATATTGGAAGGGAAAATAAACTTAATGAACAACGTTATTAAATTTACAAGTTGTATATTGACTCTTTTTAAAAAAAACAATAAACAGGAAAAAAAATGGGTTGTTCTATGTTGAAGAGTTGAAGAAGCGATGAAATATATAGATGTTACTTTCCTGGAGTGATAGAGTCCTGGTTCCAGATAAAGTCCTTGACAGATGGAGTCCTTGTTGAAGTTCCAGGTAAAGTTATGGTTTCAGGTAAAGTTCTTGTCCCAGGTAACGTTCATGTCCCAGGTAGAATTCCCAGGTAGAGTGTCCCAGGTAAAATGCTTTGAATGCACTTTTTAAAGATAAGATAAGATACAGTAAAATTTTGCTTCATTAGCACATGTTCACAGGAAAGAAGAATGAAACCTCTTCGCCACTGTTTATATACATGAAATCATATGAAAGAGAACAGACTTACGTCTCGTGTTCATGTCAAGCTCAGACGCTTTGACCAGGAAAAGAATTTACATTTCAATGGTGAATTCTTAATTAACATTTAATTAATAATTGGTAGAAGAAGAGATAAGAACAAGGTCGAAGTGGGAATAACAAATAGCAGTGGTTATTTTCACGACAGACGGAACTCGTTCGGCCCGTATGAAAACGTTGATTTCGACTCGTGTCGACAGTAAATACATTCAGCCTCGAAACATTTCTCGGTGTTGGGTATGAGAAAGGACTGGCTATTCGCCGCCCATACGATAATTTATTATTAATTAAATAGAGAAAAGTAAAGTGAACGAAATTAACGTTACAAAGAATGAAGGAAAGCACGCGACATCACTTCAACTATTTACACTACATTACAATATTTACACTCATTAAAAATATTGGTAAAGATACCACTAAGGTAGAGCTTCAGTTTTAGGTACAAAACCATAAACTTGGAATTTAAAAATATTTAACAATGACTTTACTTCTCACTATGCAACTGGTCTTGAAGTGACTGGGGCGCTAGCTGCCCAAGGTCAAAACGACCAGTGACAAATGACAGTTTTAGGCAACGTAGCCACACTTAAGTTTATACAATGCAAGTACAAAACTTACAGTGGTGGATATTGTATTCAACAAGTTTTGCTTGGGCCGTTCGCTGTAAAGCTTTTGACCACCAAGCAATAGAGCCATATGTGATCATTGGTCTAACAATCATCACATATATCCAATGGATTTGTTTGGGTCCCAAGCCCCAAGATTTTCCACAGATCCTGCGACACGTCCACAAGGATAGTCTGGCCTTAAGAATCACTTTTTCCAAGTGAGCGTTCCATGTAAGTTTTGTATCTAGGATAATCCCCAAATATTTTACTTGCAAATGGAATAACCTCACCATTGTAGGAGAGTGGTGGAAGATCCCCCAATTTCCTTTTCCCAGTGAAGGGAACTATTACAGTTTTACCAGGGTTAACAGACATCTGTTCCCTCTGGCACCAACTGTGGACATCGTCCAACGTCTTTTGTAGGATATTATATGCTACCCTTCCTGACTTGGTCCTTGCCAAGATGACAAGGTCGTCTGCATACGCTTGCAGTTCTACCCCTCTTCTTTCGAGAGCGCTAAGCAAGTTATCCATCAAGAGTGACCATAGTAGGGGAGATAGTACTCCGCCTTGTGGGCAGCCGCTGGAAACCTTAAAGCTAATGGCCTCATCCTGAAGAGAAGTAGTGGCTATTTTATTAGTGAGCATGGCATATATCCAGCCGGTAATGGTTGGTTTAATGCCCTTTTCAGCCAAAGTTGAACCAATGGAGGTCGGTCTGATGCTCCTTCGATGTCAAGAAATATGGCCACCGCAATCTCCTTGCTGTTAAGGGATTGTATGATTTTCTCAACAAGATTGTGTAACGCTAAATCTGTTGATTTGCCAGTATTGGTGGGTGCTCAGGGGGAAATTATATAAAGCTACCCGCCTGATGTAGCAATCCAGAACTGTCTCAAGTCCTTTAAGCAGTAAAGATGTAAGGCTAATTGGTCTAACCGATTTAGGGTGTGGGTCTGTGCGACCCACTTTCGGTATGTAAACCACAACCAACTGGGTGGTATGTAATTCCACGCCAGACCAGCTCTATACAGTCTAATGAGGGTGGGTAAAAGTAATTCCAGTCCGTTTTGCAGCAGAGCTGGAAAATACCATCCTCGCCGGAAGATTTGAAGAGTTGAGAATATTTTATTGCCCATTCAATTGCCGGTGTTGTGATAACTTCCTTGGCGACCTCCCAATCGTTCTTTTTGGGGCGCCTTGCGCCTTCAAAGTGGGTATGAACTAATAGCCAGTTACAAAAAGGCCATTCGAATTTAAAGTTTGAAGAATTCTTTTAACTGTCTGTCAAAGTCTACAATGATATTATATTATTGTTTTAGTTTACATTTTATACGAGCTTGACGATTTAATATTAAAATAAAAGTAGTGTGTTAATAATAATTTTTTAGTTTAGTTTAGTTCAGTTAGTTTAAACCCTTACTCTGTGGAATTAGAAACAGACGATGTGAATCTGGTAATTTCGATATTTACTATACCTGCAATATGGATTTAAGTTGGCATTTCTGCTGCCTTATCATTTCAGATTGCCGCCCTTTCACTCAGTTCTTTTGATACAACTGACAACGACATTTCTCAGTTTTGTGTTTGTTTATTTAAAAATATTAATTAGTTCAATCTTCATAACCACTTTTTTGCATTTGTTGTTTATTTAAAGTATTATATTTCAACCAAGTCAATTGCGATTTTTATTATTTATTTAGTTTGATGAACAAAAAACGTATGACATGCTTGGTTTCTCTTATTCTTATTCCAAAGTAAAATCTTATTTTCAAAATAATTTTAAATTAAGTTTTGCTTATTATATAACCATAAATTTTTTCACAATAATGTGACATTTGGTGATTACTTTCGCCATGGCCTGTGTCCAATGATAATTCGATATTTACACTTGGCGTGATCCCTCATTGGCCACGACAACTGCGAGCAGTACAATACATATTTCAATTGTCAATTATAGTTTATTTCAGAAAGGAATAGAGTAATAAAACCTCATTAGGTATGCAAAGGGAGCACAGAGTGACCGAACGAATATTTAAGCCACTTTCATAGTTTGGCATTGATTTCATTCAAAAATTCTTTCTTTTTATCAAGTGCAGGTAGTACCACCCGGGTTGGGGTCAATATATGGGATTAGTCTATTGTTATCCATTCACAAACACTGAAAATAGTCTGCCAAACGCCGGTAGGATACTCGTAAAAAGGAAAGAATTTTATTTTAACAGAATAAAAATTAGGCATCTTCCGTTATCATAAACGTTTCATTCTGTCCAATCTCGTGTATTTCAGTTATATCACTGGATACAGTTTTATTTGAGTCTATTTCGTTGACTTCAAGATTTTCTATATCTTCAACCACTGGCACCAGATTGAATTCATCAGCAGTTGAAATTGAGATATTCATCTCTTTGTTATGTTCAGTCTTATTGTTCTTTGAATTAGCTCGTATTGATTTATCAAAATCCGCTGAAGCATGAACTAGTGCTCTTACAATTATTTCTTTCTTATGAGGTAGAATAGTTACGTCGTCAGGATTTGTATTTTTTTCTGTCACAACCTCATCACATGTCATACTATCTTCAATAACTTTATTATTCTGATAATCAGTTCCATGTTGAATTTCTAATAATTTTATTTCACTGATGGCTTCACTTCTATTTTCTTGAATTCCATTTATTATAATTTTTTTGTCACTTCCATCGTTATTGGTAACATTTTCGTCTACCAGGTCATTGTGTAAAAACTCATCAAAATCAAAAATCAACACATTGTCTGATGGGGTTTCTAAGGGTAAGAGAATAAAATTATTATGTGAATCATCAATTTCTTTCTTTTGGTAATATTCCTCTTTTATGATTTTGAGTTGTTCAACAATGTCCTGAACATTTTCGATGCCTTTTTCTTTAAGTTTATCAGTCAGCGAAGATATAACAGCTTCAGTGGTGTCAAACTGATGTTCTGCAATTACAGAATCAGATTCTCGATTCTTAGTGGTACTTAAATTTTCCAAACGGTTTTGCACACACTTTGTATAGTCAACAGCTTCGGGATTGAATGGGAATATTCCACATTTCCTGAACCCATTTTTGATGGTCTGGGGAAGTGATTTGTCATTGAAAACTTCTTTAAGTAGAGGACAAAATGTGGATTTGGTGAGAACACAATTGACATGTTCTGGTTTTGCTTGCCACAGCCGTACTGTTTTTTTCCAGTTTGTTTTCAATGGCTTGAATACGCTCACGTCAGCAGGTTGCATTATATGAGTCGTATTGGGAGGAAGGGCATATAAAATTATTTGATTATCATGACAAAACTGACTAAGTTCTATCGACAAATGTGACTTATGTCCATCAACTAAAAGTAGAATAGGTCTTTCGATTTTATTGTCAGTTACCCACTTATTCAGCCCATTGGCAATATATTCGTACAAAGTGTCACTTTTCATCCACCCGCTTTCTGATCGACCTATAAACCATTCTGGTGAAACTCTATCAACAATTGCTTTGCTGGGTCTCACAAATGGAAAAATAACCATCGGAGTCAATGTTCTTCCATCTGCAGAGAAAACTAGTAGAACCGTTATAGTTTCTTTTTCGCTACCCTTTTTCACTTCATACAGATTTTTATATCCCTTCGGATCCAATACTTTGCCTGATTTTGGGCACATAGCAAAGCTTGTCTCATCGCCGTTGAAAATACGCGAAGGATCTGTTAAAATATCGGAGATTCCAGATTTGTCAAGATAGGATCTTAATTCCCGAAATGGATTCTTCAGTAATGATGGCTCTTGCTTTTGTAAGTCCTTCCGCCTCTCGCAAAGCTAGGCTTTTGTGTCTTTTTAGGAAAGACCTGTACCATGTTTCCCCTGGTTTATTGTTTTTAAAGGGAGTTTTCCTGCCTTCTGCTCTAATAACCTTCTCGACAGAATTCAATAAATCTTGTTTTCTCTGTGGAAATCCACATTGTGCTACTTCCATTAACCAGGCTTCTAGTTCATCTTCTTTCTTTTTAGTGAGTACAGTGCTTGGACCCATTTTACGGGGTCCCTCTTTGACTCTACCATGAAGTCTATCTTGTATAGTACCACGTGGTACCCCATATTTTCTGCTAGCTCCTCTTATTCCCAAATTTTCTTCACGAATTGCTTTTAACGCATTTATGATTCTTCAGGATACTTTTAAACTTCGTGACTCTGATACCGTCCCATTTTCCTTTAAAAACAAAAATTTCACTAACAGCAATATTATATGTTAAGTGGCTGAGAAGTTGAATTTTGCGGCCTAAAGTCAGCCGGTAGTCGACTGATATTGTTTTAGGCAGCTGACTATTGGTTAAATGTGGTATAATCAGCGTATTTGCAACATACGAATTTAATAAATATTCGTCTTTATTTTCGAAATATATAAGGTCTACATTTCGATATTTCATCAACTTTTCTATAGTCAGCCACGTGGCTGTCCTAATATATTTATATTATAGACTAAATATGTTAAAAATTTTAAAAAATTGTCAAAAACTTTGAAATATGGTCAAAAATTGTCAAAAATTTGGAAAAATGGTCAATAATTGTCAAAAACTGTCAAAGTTTTGAAAACATGGTTAATAATTGCCAAATATTTTCAAAAATTGTCAAAAATTTGAAAAAATGGTTAATAATTGTCAAAAATTGTCAAAAACTGTCAAAATTTTGAAAAAATGGTCAATAATTGTAAAAGACTGTCAAAAATGGACGATAATTGTTAAAAAAAGTCAAAGATTTGGAAAATTGTCAAAAATGGTCAATAATTGTCAGAATCTGTCAAAAATTGTCAGAATCTGTCAAAAATTGTCAAATATTTTAAAAAATGGTCAAAAATAGTCAATAATTGTTAAAATTTTGAATAATGATCAAAAACTGTCAAAATTTTTGAAAGTTGTCAAAAATGGTCAATAATTGTCAGAAACTGTCAAAAATGGTCAATAATTGTTAAAATTTTGAAAAATGGACGATAATTGTTAAAAAAAGTCAAAGATTTGGAAAATTGTCAAAAATGGTCAATAATTGTCAGAATCTGTCAAAAATTGTCAGAATCTGTCAAAAATTGTCAAATATTTTAAAAAATGGTCAAAAATAGTCAATAATTGTTAAAATTTTGAATAATGATCAAAAACTGTCAAAATTTTTGAAAGTTGTCAAAAATGGTCAATAATTGTCAGAAACTGTCAAAAATGGTCAATAATTGTTAAAATTTTGAAAAATGGTCGAAAATTGCTGAAATTTTGAAAAAATTGCCAATAATTATAAAAAAATGTCAAAAATGGTCAATAATTGTTGAAAATTGTCAAAATCTTTGAAAAGTTGTCAAAAATGGTCAATAATTGTCAGAACCTGTCAAAAATGCTCAAAAATTGGCAAAAATGGTCAATAATTGTTAAAATTTGGAAAAATGGTCTAAAATGGTGAACATTTTTGAAAAATTGTCAAAATTGATCAATAATTGTCAAAAATGGTCAACAATTGTTAAAATTTGAAAATATGGTCAAACATTTGGAAAAATGGTCAATTGTCAAAAATTGTCAAAATTTTTGAAAAATGGTCAATAATTGTCAGAACCTGTCAAAAATTGTCAAAATTTTTGAAAAATGGTCAATAATTGTCAGAACCTGTCAAAAATGCTCAAAAATGGTCAATAATTGTTAAAATTTGGAAAAATGGTCTAAAATGGTCAAAATTTTTGAAAAATTGTCAAAAATGATCAATAATTGTCAAAACTGCCAAAATTGATCAATAATTGTTAAAATTTGAAAAAATAGTCAAAATTTTGAAAAATGGTCAAAATTTTCGAAAAATTGTAAAAAATTGTCAAAATTTTGAAAAAATGGTCAATAATTATAAAAAACTGTCAAAAATGGTCAATAATTGTGAAAAATTGTCAAAATTTTTGAAAAATGGTCAATAATTGTCAGAACCTGTCAAAAATTGTCAAAATTTTTGAAAAATGGTCAATAATTGTCAGAACCTGTCAAAAATTGTCAAAATTTTTGAAAAATGGTCAATAATTGTCAGAACCTGTCAAAAATGCTCAAAAATGGTCAATAATTGTTAAAATTTGGAAAAATGGTCTAAAATGGTCAAATTTTTTGAAAAATTGTCAAAAATGATCAATAATTGTCAAAACTGTCAAAATTGATCAATAATTGTTAAAATTTGAAAAAATTGTCAAAATTTTGAAAAATGGTCAAAATTTTCGAAAAATTGTAAAAAATTGTCAAAATTTTGAAAAAATGGTCAATAATTATAAAAAACTGTCAAAAATGGTCAATAATTGTAAAAAATTGTCAAAATTTTTGAAAAATGGTCAAAAATTTACGAAAAATGGTCATTCTATTGTTCATAAGAAGCAAGCTTCTATCGGCGGTCCGATGACCGCTCACCTTTTCTTTTTGTTTTACTAACCATAAAAATAAATATTGAGTTACTTTACTTGTAATCTTTAAATTTGTGCAGTTGTAGAAAAAGTATAGTGTGCAACATGTGGGGAAAGTACTTTTCTCACTCGTGTTTGCGGAACTCGCCCTTCGGGCTCGTGCTCCACTCCGCTCTTTTGAAAAACTCTTTTATTCGTCAAGTCGAAAAACTTCAATTCATGTAAATCGAAAAATCCAGTCTCAATTTGACTTTTAATAGTATCTAAAATTTCATAAAAAAGTTGTTTATAATGTAGTTTCTTATATGTTTTCCTCCTTTTCGCGGGAGGTGCCTCATCAGTTGAAAAATTTTCAAGTAAAATTCAAAATGAAATTCTGTATTACGGAAACTTGGAATGTTATCAATGAGATGTTTCAAACGATCTCTTGAATAAATTATATCAGTGAATTTATGTTGTAAAATTTGAAAAATAATATCAGTTTGTTCAAATATTAATTTAAAAATATCAAGAAAAAACAAAAATTCTTCATTTTCTAAATAAGATTGAACCAACAGTAGCGTATTACTCGTATTCTGCAGTTCGCGACCGCTTGAAGCAAGCCTCCTGAGAGTATTGCCATTTCAGCATTTTTTACGGTATTAAGCAATTGGACTGGTCGAAAAGACGTTGAGCAACACCTGTTTGTATCACCGAATTGAAATATTTGTAGAATCTAGCAACAGGGCACTGTTAGATTTAAAAATAACTACTGAAAACGGGGAATTAATTGTAAAATTTAAAAATTATTAGATAAACAGGCAATAAAATGAAGAATTTTCAACAAAATATTTGTCGTGCTATTTGCTGGATAAATTAGTGAGGAGGCTGAGCCTCCTTAGCCTCCTTCGAGGAGCCGCCACTGGTCATTATTGAATAATTTTAAGTAAATGATAATTCTTGATAATGACAGCTGGGACGCTACTGAACCCGACGACATTTTTTTTATCCCTTTACCTGACATCGCTTCTAATTAACAACATAACACTATTATAATACAAGAATAAAATTATTCTATAATATTGTACTTATTACCCGGAAGAACTAAATGTTTTTCATAAAATAGTTGGCTACCGCCCATATCTTTACCCGACAATGAAAATGGGAACATTTATTTGAATATACCTTCTTTGAACAATCATTAATATATCCTCATTATAGAAAACGATATTGAAAAGTTAATAGTTATTTAACCGACAAGAGTATTAATAAGAACTATTAACAACAGTTGGACTTATAAATCTTCAACAGAATAAAATGGCAGAATCAATAAAAATAATTGATAATAAGATTTAAAATTGAAACAAGAGGAAGAAATTATCGGGGGAAGTAACTTTCAATTTATTATAAAAACTTGATAATATTTTGGACATTTTAAAAATTTAAATTTAAATAAAAACGATTAAGAGGGAATATAAAATAAAATAACAATAATATTGTACCTGTGCTTATTTTTAACAGTAGAATCTCTGAAATGAGAAGTCTAGTAATTATTTAATTCCTAGAATATTAACTTTATGCGATATACAGGGTGTCCCAGATTTTTTTTACAGGCTGTAACTCAGGAATTAACGAATAGGTTTGTTTGAAAATTGGGTAATCTTTTTGGGACCTACACTGATTTCATCCGAGGTATACAGGGTATCTGTGACGTCATCATAGACGCAGGGACGTCATCGCAATGAAAAAAATTCAATTGAAGGGGGGGATCAAACTTAGCTCAAATGAAAGAGCTTTTTATTTAAATTCAACAGTGTGTCACAGTGAGGGTACTCAAGAGGATAATTACACCAAATTTTCTGTTTAATGTTTATTTGCAACAATAACCAGAACATTTCGATTTTACAGTGATTTTATAAAAGATGTTCAAAATGGCCTCCGTCTGCAACAACACAAGCATTGAACCGTCTAAGCAGTTCACGTGTACATGCCGTCTAATTTTATTTTTTAAATCGTTGGTATCTACAGGTTTTTCATTATAAACAAGCTCTTTTAAGTATCCCCATACAAAAAAATCTAGGGGTGACAGCACCGGCGATCGTGGAGGCCACTGAAAGGATCCATGAGTTTCAATCCATTTGTTTGGAAATCTAGCATTAAGATAATTTACCACAATACCACTGTGTGGGTGCGCCATCTTGCTGCCATATCATATCTCTTCTTTCATTCAAAGGAGTATTCTCCAGTAACGCAGGTAGGTCATTTTCTGGAAAATTTAAATATCTCTGACCATTGAGATAGCCTTCAAAAAAATATGGGCCTACTAACTGACCATTGAATAATCTACACCAAACATTAACTCCCCATCTGGGTTTGAAAGCGAGTTTCCCTTACCCACCGCGGATTTTCCACTGGCCTATAATAAGAGTTATGGCGATCCACGACGCCATTATTATGGAAACGCGCTCCATCACTCCACATAATTTTACTCAACACATTGGGAGTGTCTTGCATCATAACTTGCATGATGGCGATAAAGGTTAATATCCGATCCAGATCGGTGGGTCGCAACTCATGAGTGTTTAAATGGATGGTAATGGTGGGTTTTTAAAATTCTATGAACTGAACTTGAAGAAACACCAATTTTTGCAGCAATGGTTCGGATGGACACATGGGGATTAACCGCTACATATGCTAAAATATTCACCACATTCTGTTCGGTCTGTATTGGTTTGTTATGATTTCCTTGCTTTGAGTTTGGAAATGAACCTTGCCGCATCTTCTCTTCAACCAGAGCAAAAGTCACATGAGAAGGTGTTCTTCTTTCGGGAAAACGCTCCTGGTATAAGTCCTGAGCATTTCGAGAATTTTTCCTACACTCACCATAGATTAGCAACATATCTACATATTCATTCGGTGTGAATAGGAATGGCATTTTAACTTCGTAGTTTTCACACTATGTATTGTTTTTAAACGGTACTATATATAGGTATGAGTATTTAGAAAGTGACCACGATCAATGTGACATTAGATTTTACTAATATCAATCAAAAAGCGATTAAGATAGAATTCCAACGCCAACAGTTTTCTTTAGCTTTTATAAAAAATAGTTAAAAAGTAAAGATGAAGTGAATCCGGACATGATAATTGCAGCATTTAAACGATCACTGGGTTATTGTTGCAAATAAACAATAAATTGAAAATTTGGTATAATTATCCACTTGAGTACCCTCACTGTGATACACCGTTGAATTTGAAATAAAAAGCCCTTTCATTTGAGCTAAGTTTTATCCCCCCTTCCATTGAATTTTTTTTCATTGAGATGACGTACCTTCTTCTATGATGACGTCACTGCCCAACTAACAATTTGCTATTTTATAATAGTCGTAGGAATGTTTTGGCGATAAATATTATAAAACAATGTTAGTCTCAGAAACGTTTTTAAAATGTTTATAAAACATCTATAAACACAAAATGGGCACAATTTATAAAACATTTTGTTTATATAATATATTTTATAAGTACTCCAGCGACTACTATATAACAGATATACAATGTTAATAAAAATACAATAAAATTGTTTTATAAAAGATTTATAAGTGTTTAATAAACGTGCTAGAAAATTTCTTAAATTTTTTTATGCGATACTTATATAATGGTTAAAAAATTATTATATAAGGATTATATATATGTTTCATAATTGAATTATATGCCAGTTTATTGCTATTGTAGTAGTATTAATAAATCAACTTTGTTTTAATATGTTCGTAAAAAGCTAAATTGTTTTCAAATAATTATATTTCAGAGTTGCTGGTGATAATATAAATGCAGCACCAACTTTATAAAGAAAATAAATATGTCCGACTGTTGTCACTTAATTTTTTAATTTTGATTTTTGTGCATGTAGGTAGTTTCCGATAGAAGAAAAATTTTGATGCAAAACAAATTTTATTGTGATTTATAGGGTATAAATGCAGTGAATTTTTCTTGCGCTCCAATTTTATCAAGGTTTTATAATAATTTTAGAAGTTGAATAATAAAAAAAATCAAGTTTTGGTAGTAATATTTGAAACTACCAGTTGCATTCTTCTAAATTTGTTTATACTCACTGTTATTTTCACATAAAACTATTTGTAGAAGTGAAATATATTTTTATCTTTAGAGATATTATTAAAATTTTATCTATATCTGATTATTAACATGGCTGCCAGTAAAATAACAGTTTAGTGGACAAAGTAGGTTTTATAAACTGATTTACCAACATTTGTGATAATTTTAAAACATTTCTAAAATATACTTCATTTTCAAAAGAACCCAACAAAACAGGACCGTATTTTAAAAATATAATGAATAAAGGAATTGATAAACAAATTCAACACGATTATATTATTTATTGTCTAGTTTTCAACAATGTTCTAAGGTCTTGAGGCAGTATACTGGGTAACCTTTTATTGATATTTTGAAATAATACTCGCAAGGCCATATGTGAGATATTGTAATGAACTGCCCATGATCTGATGTTTCTAAATTCAGAATATCTCTTTAAATCTAACATCAACAGATCACATTCGTTGTCAGGTTCTAACTGCACTAACCAATTGTCTCTTACCAAGTCATTATTATCACTTGTACCAATAAAATTTGGCACTTCTAATGATAAATTCTCATCTTTGGTTTCTTTTTCTAGCATAGTATCATTATTTGTAATTATTATTGAGTGATTTATCATTACTTCTTGTGGATGACTATTTGAACATGCAGGCGTATTATTAAAAATTTCTTTATTGCTAATCATAATACTTTCAAAGTTTTCCTTTATTTTTCTCCGAACCGCCCCACTCCTTTTGATTTTCTTCCACTCCCTTAATTCCGAAATTTTACGCGGTTTGTTTTTCTAAAACTGCCAAGCCTAATCTAATATATTTATTAGTTATTTTATAAAAGCTACATAACAGCTTCCAATGTAATAATTATATAATTATTTTATAGCTGTGTCTGTAACTACAATTTTCAATGGCAATAAAATTGCGGCATCTGCTGCTTTAATAAAATTATTTTATAAGCTGCTAAAAGTGTTTATAACAATAGTTTTATAATGTATTTATACCTGATTTATAAATGCTACCAAACTCTCTTAAAAAAGTGTTATAAAACAACTAAATTTTATAAACAATAAATGTTTTATAAATCTCTTACATAACACGTATAAAATTGCTTTATAAATATTATATAATTTTGTTGCCAAATTGTTTTTGTGATAAATTTATAAAACAATTTTGTTACGAAAAGCTAAACTTGCTCTTATGGAACCTTTATATAATAAGTTGCATTCTTAAAAGCAACAATAAATCAACATTAAAATATAATTGTTATATAAGCCAAAAATAATATAACAACTTTGCTAGTTGGCCGTTGGGTGATACCCTGTATACCTCGGATGAAATTACTGTAGGTCCCAAAAAGATTACCCAATTTTCAAATAAACCTATTCGTTAATTCCTGAGTTACAGCCTGTAAAAAAAATCTTGGGACACCACATCATATTATATGCTAATATATTACAAATCCGAAAAAAAGTTTCACTTGCATCGTGGTTTCATAAAACCGAGTTTTCCAAATCGATGGATTGGACGTATATGATTCATAGAAGTGACCTTCTTGTTTTACAGACCTTGGTCAGTTTGATTTTTTTCTTTTGAAATATCTGAAATTACTTGTTTAAGTTAGACACTAAACCGATTTCGAAATAACAAGATCTATCAAAAGTTGCAAAAATGTACAGAGAGTGCCATTTGAATTAAAAAAATTAGGGGAATTTCCGGTTTATTTGGAAGAAGATTATCAAAAAAAATATATTTTCCTTCATTACACTTATCTTCAAAATTTCGTAAATATCGTAGGTTAGTTTTAAAGATGCTTGGTCCATACTCCATACTTTATCCCAACCCTGTATTACATATTATTCTTAATATAATAATTTCTTTTTAAAATATTGTTCCTTAGTCTAGTATCTAAGTTAATTTCTATATTATAATGTACTATTAATACACAAAAAAATATTTAGAATAAAATTTTCCAAACAGTTTTCAGTAACACACAAATTTTCCAAACATTGTGTTTCCATTTCCTACCGCTAGATTGAGTCGATAGTCTAAAAACTCTCACTTTATTTTAATTTATATCATAAAGAGCGTCGGGGACCAGAGGCGTGCATTTTTAAAAGGTATAAATTGATAAAGTGAAAACATTTTGTAAATGTTTACTTAATTACAGATATACCAACCCCGTTTAATTTAGAAGTGTAATTCAATATCTTTCGGGGCATATAGCCCGAGAAGTAGTTGTTGCATCTTAGTGAACGGTCTCTGTTTTTTGAAATTTTTTTTCAAAAACTTTGTAAGGCGTAATAATAGTATTATATATGAGACCTCATAAAAAAAAGACTATAACTAAATTATACGAGGTCTCTTAATAAAATAAAAATATAACTTATTCAATAAAAGTTTAATTTATCGCATTGATAAAATAAAATAAAAGGGCGAGTTTAAATACTACTTACATTTTAAAAATTTGTCTTGATTATAACCAGGCTGGCCGCCAATTGTCGATTCGATAAGGTAATTATCTATAAATGAAAAAGAAACAATATCTGAGCAAAAGAATTTGTCTGAATAAATGAATTTGACTTATTATGGTATAATGTGCTCTTTAATTATTATATTAGTGATTACAATTACAACGGACCTAAAATACTGAACGACAGTATGCGGCATGAACGACAGCGTCTTGACACGAACGACAGTGTCTAATATCTGAACGACAGATAAAAAGGTCTAAGGATTGTAATCAGTAATTTATTGTTTAATAAAAACTCAGTAGGATATCTATTGAGAAATAATTAAATAAAATGCATGTGCAAAGATAAATTCGGTTTGCCCGTGAGAAAACTCACCTAATTTGTAAGACAGCAAGAACAACCACAAAAGTCACAACTATTATAAATCACTTAAGGTAACCAACTTTTAAATAGAACAAAATCACTTTTACTCGATAAAGCACTAGGTTAAAATGAAGACGAAATATTCTTTTTAACGCTGATGCGATCGATATAGATATTATGTTAACATAAACAAATAATATAAGAGCTTGCCCTTTTCTTTGTTTAGTCTATCGTGTGATTCATATTTCTCTTCAGAGTCGGGTACCTATTTAATTTTTATGAAAGAAAGTTTGTTCTTAATGTAAGGAGGGAAAAACTTGACTTGAGGAGAATGAGTGATTTGTAAAGATTGATATATTTAATTAGAATTTAACTTTCAATTACTTACTGTGTACTTACATTATATTGTTTATAATATAGATAATAAAACAAATCTAAATGTTGAAAATAACTATTTACAAGACACTGGACGTGATGCCTGGATTTAATTGAACAGTCTATGTGGACATGGTCCAAGTAGGTTGAACAACCGAGATGACGTACCTGGAATTAGATAGAAAAATACTCTGAGTATTCAATTTGCCATAAATAATGATTAATTATTTAACTAACGATTAGTATAGTTGAAATCCCCAAAATTAATGAAAGTATTAATAAAATACAAGGTGCATCTTATGTGTTTGAACTGTGATTATGCATATCAGTACTAAAGTAAAGTTAAAACTTCACTTGATCAAAAATAAATGCCTAATAGTGAATATTTAGGGTTATTAGGAAAGGTGCAAGGGGCGCAAACTCTCCCCAATGCATGTAAGGAATATGTGGCACAAACTCTCCACAAACAATATTATAACTACTGCACAAACTCTCCACAGTACAGCAAAATAATAATACACTGCAAGTGGCACAAACTCTCCACAGTACAGCAAAATAATAATACACTGCAAGTGGCATGAACTCTCCACAGTACAGCAAAATAATAATACACTGCAAGTGGCATGAACTCTCCACAGTACAGCAAAATAATAATACACTGCAAGTGGCACAAACTCTCCACAGTACAGCAAAATAATAATACACTGCAAGTGGCACAAACTCTCCACAGTACAGCAAAATAATAATACACTGCAAGTGGCATGAACTCTCCACAGTACAGCAAAATAATAATACACTGCAAGTGGCACAAACTCTCCACAGTACAGCAAAATAAGGTTACACTGCAAGTGGCTCAAACTCTCCACAATACAGGGGGGTGGAAGGAAATATGGGTGACGTGAGAAGTCACCCAGTATCAGGAATGGACAAACCGCAAGTGGCGCAAACTCTCCACAATACAGTATAGGTATCTGAGTTAAACTGCAAGTGGCACAAACTCTCCACAGTACAGCTAAATAAGGTTACACTGCAAGTGGCTCAAGCTCTCCACAATACAGGGGGGTGGAAGGAGATATGGGTGACGTGAGAAGTAACCCAGTATCAGGAATGGACCAACCGCAAGTGGCGCAAACTCTCCACAATACAGTATAGGTATCTGAGTTAAACTGCAAGTGGCACAAACTCTCCACAGTACAGCTAAATAAGGTTACACTGCAAGTGGCTCAAGCTCTCCACAATACAGGGGGGTGGAAGGAGATATGGGTGACGTGAGAAGTCACCCAGTATCAGGAATGGACCAACCGCAAGTGGCGCAAACTCTCCACAATACAGTATAGGTATCTGAGTTAAACTGCAAGTGGCACAAACTCTCCACAGTACAGCTAAATAAGGTTACACTGCAAGTGGCTCAAACTCTCCACAATACAGGGGGGTGGAAGGAAATATGGGTGACGTGAGAAGTCACCCAGTATCAGGAATGGACAAACCGCAAGTGGCGCAAACTCTCCACAATACAGTATAGGTATCTGAGTTAAACTGCAAGTGGCACAAACTCTCCACAGTGCAGTAGGATTGGATGAATAGGAAATGCAACAACAAATTAATGTTCTTAATAACGTTGAATATTAAAGAACTTTAAACAAAGTAATTATTAAAAATAATTAGCAAATATACTATACTCTATGTGATAAAATATCTTTTAAAATCAAATATCAAATAACAGGCAAAACTGAATTACTCTGTGAGATAGACTCACCTATTTAACTCCTGATATGCACCACAATACACACTATATTTTAATAGATTTATTTGGCTCAAGTGAACACTTTAGTTATTTTCTAGAAACTAAATCTCAAATCGTTCTTAAAATTTTCTTTCTCCTTTCGTGGCCTCGAAGACTACGTGACATTTTGATACTTTACTTATCTGTTTCAGACAATTGGTTGTTTGGTCGAGAAATGCATTTCTGAAATATTAGGGTATACCCATGATTTAATTCATTTTACTTGAAACGAAAACTATTTTAAGAATAACAGGGTGAGAAAAAAAAATTGTCTTACATTAAAAAAATGAATTCCTACATATAATACATCTATTTTGTAAATGCGTTATCTACTAGGATTTTGTCAATAATATTTACCTATTGGTAGCTTAAAATTTAATACTTACAAATTTTATATAGTTTGTACGCCAATGCTCATGCTTATTTAATGCGAAAGTTTTTTTTTTAAATTGATGGATATAAAAATAACTAGTGATATGCTTCTCCTTGCGAAAATATACATGCGCCGTGCGTCAAGGTGATTTTAGTCTCACTATTTGCAATGTTGCATTTTCAAAATCAAGTTAATAAATAAAAAAGGTATTTTTTAATAAAGTGTTTTGATACTATTTTATATTTGTTTACAAAATTTTACTTGTGTTATATTCGATACTATTTAATATATTGTGGTTAAAAAAAACTAAAAAACAATCTTTATATCAAGTATTATTACAGTTTCCTGTAAAATTGTCGTATTTACTGAAGCGTGTTATCAATAGATATCGATGAATAAATATATTATTCTAACGCTTTACAACAAAGTTTTTTTCAAAACCAGTAACCGCTCAACTAAGAAGCATACAGCCCGGGAAGTAGTTGTTTCTTCTTAGTTGAACGCTCACTGTTTTTTGAAAAATATTTTTCAAAACTTTGTTGTAAAGCTTTTTTTATAATATATTTATTCTTCGATATCTACAATCTTTATAGGGTAATCGAACTAAAAAGTGAAAAATAATTCTCAATTTAAGAATAAGTCATTGTGGTAAAAGCGTGGAGTGCTCGATATCAATTGTTATAATTTCTTACTATTTCTATCCCGAAATGCAGAGTTAGTGTATAAATTTAGTACAATGACATTAATTTTCTCTTTAATAATTTTATTCTCAAATTAAGAATTATTTCTTACATTTTAGTTCGATTACCTATAAAACGTGATTTTTATTTTATTTTTTAAAATATGATTTATTTTTTACTTTATAGTTCGTAGGTGCGTTAGCGTGTAAAAGCACATTTTAATAACCTAAACTTAATAAATACAGGGTGTCCCCGAAGTACTTGTTATATTGTTAATTCTTCAATTTGGAAAATTATAATGGCTTCTGATACATCTGCATCTTATAAAAAGCGAATAGAAAATTATATATATATATATATAATCATATCCACATGTACCACATAGTGGTGTATGGTGAAGTACATTAATGTACTTTATACATTGTAAACAATTTTAGTCCATTCCTTTTTATTTCTTGCTGTTCTTTTGGCTTCGCCCCTAATATCTTTCCAATACATTTATCCCACGATGCTTTAGGTCTTCCTCTTTTTTTTGTTTTTACCTATTTTTGCCTCCCAAACTTTCTTAACAGATCTTGAATCATCAATCCTCTGTAAATGACCCCACCAATTCAATTTCCTATGTTCAATGAACTCCATAAGTGACATTATTTCAAGATCTGTTCGAATTTCCACATTAGTCATCTTATCCATCTTCGTCACACCTCTTACTCGCCTCAAATATTTAATCTCTGCTTGCAATGCACTTTTTTGTTTATTTGAAAGTGTCCATGTTTCACAGCCGTACGTCAATATGGGTCTATAAATTGCTTTGTAAACATTTAGTTTTGTCTTCCTTGAGACTTCATTTTTATTGATAAAACTACGATTCATACTGTAGTATGTTTTTAAAGCATTATTAATTCTTCTGTTGATTTCTACATCTTCATTACCTGTGTCTTCGATTTCTGTTCCAAGATATTTGAATGTATTAACTACTTTAATTTTCTGACCTTCAATTTCTAAGTTCACTGTTTGTTGTTTCACTGCCATAACAGCAGACTTTTCCAAATTCATTTTCATTCCGTGTTCTTCTAGAGTTTTGTTCCAGATGTCAAAATTTTCCTGTAGATCTTGAGGGTGCTCAGCCATTAGGACTACATCATCTGCATATACTCCCTCAGATATTCTAACGGCTTGCAAGTCTTTATACACATATTTTTTTAGATTTATTTGTGCATATATTTATTATATCATCCATAAATATATTGAAGAGCAAAGGACTCAATCCACCTCCTTGTCTTACTCCCTCTGTAGTTATAAAAACCTCCGACCTTAAGTTTTTACTAATTACATAGTTGACATTATGTTTATACAAACTCTTGATTGCATTTCTCAGTTTTGAGTCAATTGCCCTTTTTTCCAAGCTTTCCCATATTTTCTCCCTTGGAACTTTGTCAAACGCTTTTTCGATGTCGATAAATCCAAATATAACTTTTGAGTCCTGACGAATAGCTTTATCTATGGTACTTGTTTAATGGTGAATATATGATCTTGCACACTTCTGCCCTTACGAAATCCACTTTGAGCTTCGTTTAGTGTATTTTCTACTTTGGGTCGTAATCTGTTATCCAGGATTTTTTCATAAACTTTCATCGATGCACACATTAAACGTATTCCTCTATAATTGTTACATTGCTTGCTATCTCTTGATTTAAAAATAGGTAGCAGCATCGCTACTTCCCAGTCTTTGGGTATTTTAGTCGTATTCCAAGCAAGATTACATATCTCAGTGAATAATTCTAATCCTCTATCACCCATCGTTTTTAACATTTCGGATGTTATTCTGTCACATCCCAGCGCTTTCCCATTTTTTAACCATTTAATTGCCTCTGCTACCTCTTCTTTTGTTATATTATCTTCATTTGCATCTTCAAATACTATGCTAGTGTTTTCTTCAATTTCTTCATTATTTTCATCTGTACCTATAAGTAGATTCTTAAAATGCGACTTCCATCTATCCAATATTTTTGCCTCTTCTTTTAAAATGTTTCCATCCTTATCCTTTATGTATATATCATCTTGTTTTTTGTCTTGTCTTATAGATTTGAGTATTTTATAAAATAGTTTCTGATTTCCCTTGCTGTCACTCTCTAATTTGTTCCCAAAATCTGCCCAACTTTTTCTTTTGGCTTCTGCTACTATCTCTTTTACGATTTTTCTCTGATCTTTGTACTTTTCACAATATTGCATTGTTCTGTTTTCCAAATATTGTTTCCACACGACTTTTTTCTTTTTAATTTCTACTTTTATTTGGTCAGTCCACCATGATGTTAACTTTTTGCTGTTGGTTATTTTACATAAACCACATACTTGTTTTGCTGCCTCGCTTACTGCCTTTTTGAATAAACTCCATGCTTCTTCCGACTTTCTAAAGTTTTCTTGATATGTTGATTGGATATTCTTCGCCACTAATTGTGCGTATCGCTCAGCTGCTTCCTTCTCTCTTAATTTATAAGTTCTTATAGTTTCAAAATTAATTTTCCTGCAGTCAACTTTCTTTTTAGTTTTGTCAATATTTACTTTCTTTCTGACAGTTGACACAAGTAAAAAATGATCGCTACCAATCTCATGTTCGCGTTTAACTCTAGTGTCAGTTATTGCTTTTCTGTTTGCTCTATCCACTATTACGTAATCAATAATAGATCTTTTATTTCTGCTCGTCACTTCCCTTGTATATTTGTGTATATTTTTGTGCTGAAACCATGTGTTTGTTATTATAAGATTGTGTAACAGGTAAAAGTCAAGCAACCGTTTTCCATTGTTATTTCTTATTTCCTCACCCTGTTTACCAATGATTTCTTTATATATTTCATCTTGTTTACCAACTCTTCCATTGAAATCTCCTATAAGGTATGGTTTTCCTCTCACATTTTCCATTGTATTTGTCAGATCCAGCCAAAATTGATCTTTAATACTTTTGTTGTTATCTTCATTTGGACCATATGCCACCACAATGGTGATCATATCTGTCTGTTCTTTACGAATTTCTACTGTCATTATTCTTTCTGATTGTGGCTCCCATGTATAAATATAATGTACTAGGTCTTTGTGTATTAAACATCCTACGCCTGAAGCCGCCCTCTCTTTCAGATCCACCCCACTATAAAGTATTACATGTCCGTTGTTTAGTTTAATCTTTCCTGATCCCTTCTTTTTTGTTTCAGTCAAGCCTAAAATAGCGACTTTTGAAATTTCAAATTCTTTTTCTAACTCTATTTCTTTGCCTTTGATACTTTTAATGTTCCATGTAGCTATTTTGAAGGTGTTTCCTTTGTTTTTCATTGTTTCTGAGCTTAATATGTTTTTTTGTTTAGTGATTGTTTTAGTTATTTTTTTCTTGAATCCAGTATAATTTTTTCCATTTTCGTAGCTCTTGCGGTTTCCGGTGCTTCCTTGTTTATCTTTTTTCTTTAGTTTTTTGTATTCCATGATTTTGTCATTTTTCGTATTTGCTCTGTTGAAGGGTCTTCATTTGGAGATCTACTGCTTGCGGCTCTTTTGTTTCTTTGGTATTTGCTTCCTTCCATTTCTCCATTGTCAATTTGGTCATTACTCTCCATTTCATATACTTCATTATTCACTATTAATTTATTGTATTTCAGAATAGCCTTTAATCCTTTAGCTCTTGCTTCTTTAAGTTTGGGTATTAAATTCCTCCTCTCTTCTTGTATCTCCTTTGTAAAATCCTCCTCAATCTATACATCTGATCCTTTTAAATTTTTGGTTTGTTTTAGTATCTCTATTTTTTTGGTGAAGTTCCGGAATTTTATACCTATTGGTCTTGGCCGCTTCCCTTTATTGTATCCAATTCTTCTTATCTCTTCAGTATCGTTTTGTAGGTCAATGTTTATTTTTAGTGTTCTCAATATCGTAGAAACTTTATTTTGCAAAACTTTTTCACCTTCATTTTCTTCATCTGGTATTCCTTTTATTATTAAATTTTTCTTCCTTATCTCTCTTTCCAATGATTCAATTCTCTTTTCTTGCTTTTCTACTTTTTCTTTCAATTGTATGTTCTCTTCGCTATTTAATTTTGCTTCTAAGGAAATCTTTTCCAACTTTTCATCCAAGTCTTTAAATTTACTTTCAATGCAGTGAAACATTTCCTCTATTTTTTCCATCTTGCACAGCGATAAGGGTTGTCACCCGGTTCTACACCTCAGATGTATGAGTAAGGGTAGATAAGTATACAGGGTGCCCCAAGATTTTTTTTACAGGTTGTAACTCAGGAACTAATGAATAAGTTTATTTGAAAATTGGATAATCTTTTTGGGACCTACAGTAATTTCATCCGAGGTATACCTGTGACGTCATCATAGAAGCAGGGAGGTCATCGCAATGAAAAAAATTCAATGGAAGGGAGGGATCAAACTTAGCTCAAATGAAAGGGCTTTTTATTTCAAATTCAACGGTGAGGGTACTCAAGTGGATAATTATACCAAATTTTCAATTTATTGTTTATTTGCAACAATTACCAGTGATCGTTTAAATGCCGCAATTATCATGTCCGGATTCACTTCAGATAGGCCTCAAAGGGTCAATGGAACTCGGAATCACTCAAAACTCCTCAATTCTACTATAAAGATCACAAGATAACTTAATAATTGACAAACTCACTCAAATATAACTGAAAACAAGAACTAGGCTTGCAATTCGACCATTTTCCATGCTCTACCTCTCAAATACAGACAAGAACACGTAAGAAGTCTCAATAGAGTCCAAAACAATGCAAAACACACAATTCGACGTTATTCCATCCAAATACGCGGAATCTCACTTTACAACCCCCCAAAGGGTCAATGGAACTCGGAATCACTCAAAACTCCTCAATTGTACTATAAAGATCACAAGATAACTTAATAATTGACAAAATCACTCAAATTAACCCAAAAACTAGAACTAGCTTGCAATTCGACCATTTTCCATGCTCTACCTCTCAAATACAGACAAGAACACGTAAGAAGTCTCAATAGAGTCTAAAACAACGCAAAACACACAATTCGACGTTATTCCATCCAAATACGCGGAATCTCACTTTACAACTCCCCCAAAGGGTCAATGGAACTCGGAATCACTCAAAACTCCTCAATTGTACTATAAAGATCACAAGATAACTTAATAATTGACAAAATCACTCAAATTAACCCAAAAACTAGAACTAGCTTGCAATTCGACCATTTTCCATGCTCTACCTCTCATATACAGACAAAAACACGTAAGAAGTCTCAAAAGAGTCTAAAACAACGCAAAACACACAATTCGACGTTATTCCATCCAAATACGCGGAATCTCACTTTACAACCCCCCAAAGGGTCAATGGAACTCGGAATCACTCAAAACACCTCAATTGTACTATAAAGATCACAAGATAACTTAATAATTGACAAAATCACTCAAATTAACCCAAAAACTAGAACTAGCTTGCAATTCGACCATTTTCCATGCTCTACCTCTCAAATACAGACAACAACACGTAAGAAGTCTCAAAAGAGTCTAAAACAACGCAAAACACACAATTCGACGTTATTCCATCCAAATACGCGGAATCCCACTTTACAACCCCCCAAAGGGTCAATGGAACTCGGAATCACTCAAAACACCTCAATTGTACTATAAAGATCACAAGATAACTTAATAATTGACAAAATCACTCAAATTAACCCAAAAACTAGAACTAGCTTGCAATTCGACCATTTTCCATGCTCTACCTCTCAAATACAGACAAGAACACGTAAGAAGTCTCAATAGAGTCTAAAACAACGCAAAACACACAATTCGACGTTATTCCATCCAAATACGCGGAATCTCACTTTACAACCCCCCAAAGGGTCAATGGAACTCGGAATCACTCAAAACTCCTCAATTGTACTATAAAGATCACAAGATAACTTAATAATTGACAAAATCACTCAAATTAACCCAAAAACTAGAACTAGCTTGCAATTCGACCATTTTCCATGCTCTACCTCTCAAATACAGACAAGAACACGTAAGAAGTCTCAATAGAGTCTAAAACAACGCAAAACACACAATTCGACGTTATTCCATCCAAATACGCGGAATCTCACTTTACAACCCCCCAAAGGGTCAATGGAACTCGGAATCACTAAAAACTCCTCAATTGTACTATAAAGATCACAAGATAACTTAATAATTGACAAAATCACTCAAATTAACCCAAAAACTAGAACTAGCTTGCAATTCGACCATTTTCCATGCTCTACCTCTCAAATACAGACAACAACACGTAAGAAGTCTCAAAAGAGTCTAAAACAACGCAAAACACACAATTCGACGTTATTCCATCCAAATACGCGGAATCTCACTTTACAACCCCCCAAAGGGTCAATGGAACTCGGAATCACTCAAAACTCCTCAATTCTACTATAAAGATCACAAGATAACTTAATAATTGACAAACTCACTCAAATATACCTGAAAACAAGAACTAGGCTTGCTATTCGACCATTTTCCATGCTCTACCTCTCATATACAGTCAAAAACACGTAAGAAGTCTATCTTTACTTTTTAACTATTTTTTATAAAAGCTAAAGAAAACACTAGGCGTTGGAATTATATCTTAATCGCTTTTTGATTGATATGAATAAAATCTAATGTCACATTGATTGTGGTCACTTTCAAAATACTCATACCTAGTACCGTTTTAAATCAATACAAAGTGTGAAAACTCCGAAGTTAAAATGCCATTCCTATTCACACCGAATGAATATGTAGATATGTTGTTAATCTATGGTGAAAAGGAGAAAAAATTCTCGAAATGCTCAGGCCTTATACCAGGAGCGTTTTCCCGAAAGAAGAACATCTTCTCATGTGACTTTTGCTCTGGTTGAAGAGAAGATGCGGCAAGGTTCATTTCCAAACTCAAAGCATAGTAATCATAACAAACCAATACAGACCGAACAGAATGTGGTGAATGTTTTAGCATATGTAGCGGTTAATCCCCATGTGTCCATCCGAACCATTGCTGCAAAAATTGGTGTTTCTTCAAGTTCAGTTCATAGAATTTTAAAAACCCACCATTACCATCCATTTAAACGCTCATGAGTGGCGACCCACCGATCTGGATCGGATATTAACCTTTATCGCCATCATGTAAGTTATGATGCAAGACACTCCCAATGTGTTGAGGAAAATTTTGTGGAGTGATGAAGCGCGTTTCCATAATAATGGCGTCGTGAATCGCCATAACTCTCATTATAGGTCAGTGGAAAATCCGCGGTGGGTAAGGGAAACTTGCTTTCAAATCAGATGGGGAGTTAATGTTTGGTGTAGATTATTCAATGGTCGGTTAGTAGGCCCATATTTTTTTGAAGGCTATCTCAATGGTCAGAGATATTTAAATTTTCCAGAAAATGACCTACCTGCGTTACTGGAGAATATTCCTTTGAATGAAAGAAGAGATATGATATGGCAGCAAGATAGCGCACCCACACAGTGGTATTGTAGTAAATTATCTTAATGCTAGATTTCCAAACAAATGGATTGAAACTCATGGACCTTTTCAATGGCCTCCACGAACGCCGGTGCTGTCACCCCTAGATTTTTTTGTATGGGGATACTTAAAAGAGCTTATTTATAATGAAAAACCTGTAGACACCAACGATTTAAAAAATAAAATTAGACGGCATGTACACGTGAACTACTTAGATGGTTCGATGCTTGTGTTGTTGCAGACGGAGGCCATTTTGAACATCTTTTATAAAATCACTGTAAAGTCGAAATGTTCTGGTTATATTGTTGCAAATAAACATTAAACAGAAAATTTGGTGTAATTATCCACTTGAGTACCCTCACTGTGATACACTGTTGAATTTGATATAAAAAGCTCTTTCATTTGAGCTAAGTTTGATCCATCCCTTCCATTGAATTTCTTTCATTGCGATGACGTCCCTGCTTCTATGATGATGTCACAGATACCCTGTATACCTCGGATGAATTTACTGTAGGTCCCAAAAAGATTACTCAATTTTCAAATAAACCAATTCGTTAATTCCTGAGTTACAGCCTGTAAAAAAAATCTTGGGACACCCTTTATGTTAAGTCACTATTTGGACTTGCCAAAATATTAAACATCAACTAGGCATCACATCAAAATGTAATTTCTGTCATTCTGACGATAATATGTCAATATCGAAATAATTATCAATATCCTTTCATAATTTTTTCATTTAATAGTGGAATTACCATTAATATGAGTAGAATGTTCAAAGTAAGGGCCCAAACAGTAAATTCAATAAATAAACACTTATTCAATGAAATTAATTATTTTAAAATTGAATCTATCGTTGAATATAAAATCTGAAGTTACACAAATAATTGTCCGTCAATGACTTTAAAATACTTTTTTTTATATGCAAAAATAAAGTTAAGAAAACTGCCAAGTAGTAAATCAGGTTTAATCGCATATTAAATTCGCAAAATAAAATACACGAATACATTTCCCAAGCTTAAATGATCTTTAATATTAGAATAAAGAGTAACATGAAGAGGTTTTACTTTTATTATTAGTGAATTATTTATAGTATTATAGTAGACGTAATAAAAGATGTAGTACGGAAAATTTTGTATCGATACACAACAAAACACTTGTTTATATTTTCGGGAGAGCCAAAGCAAGATTTGCGATTAATAATTATTTCGCTGCATCCTACCAGGCTCACGAACGAGCAGATGAGATAGATGTACAGTATTCGCCAGTTAACTTGATGTCCCAGAAAATACCAACTAAGAGAGACAGAGTAATAGTGCCCTGTCTACTCGGCTGCTATTGGTGGTAAAATTTTGACAAACCCCAATTGCAGACAGTTATTGTTTCTGCTTTGTACAATAAAGTGTTTGTAAAAATGTCAGCCGTTAATGAAGAAAATCGTAAATGTACTGTGAGTCAGATTCTTCGTAAAGATAAAAACTGTTTATACCTATTCATAGAAATATACCTATTCATATAATTTCCCATTATCTTGTGTTTCTTTTATTCTCATTACTACCTGGAAGAAATTATTCAGTTTGTAACAAATTTTAATCATAGTCCGTCCGGAAATATAAGATCCTAACTTTATAATCTTCAATTAGATAAATAACATGTTATTGTAATGGGTACCTTATTGTTAAAATATTATTTATGTACTCAGAATTCAGGTATAAAGCAGATCCGTTTCTATTAAAATCAATATACCAATAATTATAACAAAGTATTAAGTTACTTTATTAATTGTACAAGTTGTGTTAATTTGTAACAGAAAGCGTATCCTCAGAACTTGCACGGCACTGTTTACAGTTATCGGATGGGCGGCGTCAATAGCTCCCTAGAAAGCATTTAGGACATCAAGTTAGCTGGCGAATACTGTACGCACAAACGTCAGGTCCAGCACTTAAGACGCAGTCGCGACTCGCGGTTAAGAGTAGGTTATAATATCGAACAGAACATTGATGGGTAGGAACCTTCCGTAGCGCAAAGGTTACGTAAGGGGTCTGGGGGGTCCCGGGTTTCGCTTTTTCAATTTCAGAATATTCAGCTCATACGTGTGTTTCAAATTCAAAAAATACAATACAATCGTCTTTTATTTCGCAACAAACTCAATTACCTGAGAATAATGTTGCATTAATTTACGTTATACCGCATAATTTACAGTATTTAGTTATTTCATAAGGCCATTAATCTGATTCTCCGCTAGTGGATAAATCAGCATAAACAGGAAATTGTCTATACCTATATATCCACGAACCATATCATTTTCCTCAACATTATGAGAAACAGAGTGTAAATTTTAATGAAACTGAATTGAATAAACTCCTGTAAATACATCTTCATACTCTGTATTGAAAGTATTATGCGGAAGTTGGGAAAGTTTCTAGTAAAAAATATATAAAAATAGGCACTGCAACCTGCTCTACATGAATCATACAAAATTTAATTGTCTATTTAAAAAAAACATAGTGCCTATTAGACTTGTTTTTATGTGTTTTTCGGAGAATTTTTAGATTGAATTTTTTTTGGCAACAACTTTTGGACCTTTGCCAAATAAGTTAACCTTACTTTTTTCTTTATATATTTTATACAAAGACAAAGCAGTTGATATAACAAAAAATATTCAATTATTTAGTACACTGCAACATTGTTTTTTCACAAATGGAAAAGGACTTTCTATATTCAATAAGATAAACAATATACTGCAAACGTCAAAAAGCAATAACTGAATTCTATAACAAAGTTATCTTTTATAACTTCCAGTGTTTAGAATGTTAAAATAATCATTGTCAACTAAGCTATATAATTGCTAGACTTCAGCAGTCATTTGTCCATGATTATAGTTTAATTGCAGGACATCACAAATCAAATTAAGATTGAACAAGAAGTGAGGAAGACAAAGTATCTTCAAAAAAGTTATACTTCTAATGCGACTTCCAATAAGGTTGCGTTAAATGTTTATCGCAAGAAAGAAAGATACACAAAGGTAGAAAGTAGGAGAGCGAAAGAGAGTGAGTTCTTCGGTATTCGATAACAGATGGCAGTGTAAGCACTCTTTTTAAAAAGTAATTTATTAAGAGATTGTAATTTTGAAATTTCCTTCACATGACCAAAATTTTCGGCATTTATCAACAAATGATAGTGTAAGTATACTTTTTTCCTTAAATAAAGTAACTTTTAAAATGTAATTCAGAAAAACTTCCTTTTTTGGAATTTTCTTCATACGACCAAAACCATCGGCATTCAATGACAGATGGCAGTGTAAGTATTCTTTTTAAAAAGTAATTTATTCAGAAGCTGTAATTTTGAAATTTTCTTCAAATGACCAAAATCTTCGGCATTCATCAGTAAACTTTTTTTCGTAAATAAGGTAACTTTTAAAATTTAATTCATTAAAAAATTCCTTTTTTGGAATTTTCTTCATATGACTAAAACCTTCGGCATTCAATGACAGATGGCAGTGTAAGTATTCTTTTCAAGGGATGCTTCTAATGCGACTTTCAACAAGGTCGCGTTAAACGTTAAAAAGAGAAAGAAAGATACACAAAGGTAGAAAGTAGGAGAGAGAAAGAGAGTGAGTCGGTAGATCCCAAGCACATGCGCGTGGTATTCTTGCTATGCAGCGACGATCAATTGTGAATTGTAAGCAATGTTAATAAAGTTTATCTCAAAGAAACAATATGATTTTACTAAAAATCAATTTCTACCCTTTCCTATTTTCATTTCCACATTACGAAGTATAACTTCTTCCGCGCAGAGGGACTGCACCCACTAATTTTTTTTTTCAATTCTTACTCAGACAATGTTGGTGGAATTACCTCTGCAGATCTCAGGTGGTGGGGAGGATGTGGAGCACCAAGACGAAATTATTATAGCCTCAGTTTATTTGAAGGAATTTCACAAATTTCGCTATAAATAACTTTCTAACCGTCGGGTTCCGAACATCACCACAGGATACAGCCCAGCCTTGCTGTTCTTTTTCTTCTTATCACGCCCTCTCCTGCCAAAGGCTGGCGATCCAAATGGCAATTGTAACTCTGGAAACTGCAGCACGAAGGATTTCTGCAGACGAGCAGTCGAACCATGTCTTAAATCTTTTAGTCATGAGTTCTGGCGTCTTCCTACTGATCTTTTCCCCTGAACTTTGCCCTCTATTATGAGGCGTAATATTTCGTATTTATCACCTCTCATCGTATGAGCCAGGTATTGCATTTTTCTTTCCTTGATGGTGTTCAGTAGTTCTTTTTGTTTGTGCATGCGTTAAAGTACTTCATCGTTGGTGATTCTTTGAAATTCGCAGCATCTGTCTATACTTGCTGCTTAGGCAAAGAAATAAGATCAAAACTGGACAAACTGAGACCTGACCCTATCAAAGCCGTTAAAGAAAAAATGTGAAACTCCATTCTATACTAAAGAGTTTTCACCAGGGGAAATTGTTGCTGTTCGAAGCTACCAAAGCCCGAACAAAAAATGGGCCTTTGAGCAGATCTTGACCAAGGATGGAGACTTGAACTAGACAGTCAAGGGAGAAATGTGGAGACGACATGTCGACCAAATGCAGAAAGTAGGAGACCAAATCGTCCAGGAGCTCAACATTCCCCAGGTGATTCATCCACTTGATGACATAGAATACTCGAATCCTACTCCACCACGTTATACAAGCATGATGGAACCGACACCAGGAGAATCCCTGGAGGGTACTCCGCCGATTCCAACACAAATATCACCTCATAGCCCACCAAGGAATAACGCATCTCGCCACTCAACTGGATATGAACCAACCATCTTTATCAACCAGTGCTTGTTCATCTCCAGTGCTCTTGAGGATTTCTTCGCGAATCCGAAAAGCTCCCAACCGCCTGAACCTGTAAAAGAGAATTCTCCTATGGGGGAACAGATGTTATGTATCTACCTCGAGTAGGAGTAGGAGTCTGCTCATTCCGTTACCTAGTTTACCCAGTTAGGAACAATTGCTAAGCAACGACGTTAGCATTTCATTCAATTGGTATTTCGATCCTTGAATACTAAAATGTTGATTTAAAGTCATGAGGAACTTTACATACTTCTACCATATGTTGAGACCCTCAGGGAAGATATCATGTGGATACTAAAAAGTGTCAACTTCTCTTCTCTATTAATTTACAGGGTGATTTCTGTATCTGTAGAGTGGGGAGGGTGAGTTTAGGCCCACATGTGACCCATTGTACATCCTCCCGAGGAGTTGTCCTCCGAGGTCATCGTCCATCCTGTCCTTTTCTGGAAGGTGGACAGGTCACTAGGAAACATCTCCTTTATATCGGCAGGTGTAGGCCAAGACTCACCGAACACACACTCTCTCATTGACGATAACTCCGGGCACTAGCCTGACAGTTTCGTCTTCCTGTTCACACATCCTGCATAGAGGTGTGTCCACTAGTCCCATAGTAAGGAGGTGTTTCCTTAGCTGATAGTGGCCAGTCAGAAATCCTACTGTTAAACGTAGGGTTTTCCTGGTCATCGCCCAATATTTTTTCGACGCCAGCTTCCCAGGGTCGCCCAGGGTGATCTTGGCAAGACTGCATCCTTTGATTCCATCCCATCTCTTTAGGGATTGATTGGGTCACAGGGTGATTTGTGAAATTGACCATAAATTTTAATTGGCTATAGTGTTTACTGGGCTCATTTGATTTTTCTAATTTTTTCATGATACAGTTCAATACTATCAAGTATTTGACTGGTATTAGCTAAACTTAGAAATTCCAGGACCGGCTTTGGAAAAATTAATTTAGGGATTCGTATTAAATATTGCACCCTGTATATATATATTTTTTTAAATGCAATAAATGATTTTCACACTACATAAATAGCCAATGAAAACGACATATATGACAATGCTGTCGCACTTTTATTCAATTGTTTCCTACCATTATTCCAAAAGGATGCTAATTTATAGTCTCCCAAATCTACACAAAATGAAATAGTTTTTGAACACACAGTTGTTATAATTTGAAAATGTCGCAATAAAATAGAAATATTCCGCTTTATTTTAATTACGCAAAATGAAGATCCTCGCTTTGTTATTAAACATACAAATCTCATTCAAGTGCATGTCTAATTTCAGAGATATTTTATTTTTGTTTCTACTTTAAAGTAAAATAAGAAAATTATTGTGTCACGGCCAAAACGAAAACTGTTATTTGGCAAATACCATTCAACAGTGATTGAATGATACAGAAAATGGGCAGAAATTTATAAATTTTATACATCAACTTGTTATATATCTATATATAAGTTTAAGCACCCGCTGAAAGGTACAAATTAATTTAATTTAAAAACATTTCTGCCAAAAGCTGTTCCTATAAATTGCGAATGTTTTAATTTGTGCAAATTAAACTAGTGGCATTTCAAGTTCATTTATCATACAGTGCCACCATTATCGCGTTTTTGGATAATGGAATAATTACATTGTCTCAGAAAATTAATATATAGCTATAAAAACTTATTTTTCTACACCCACATGTATATTATCCATTTTCTGCACAATTTACAGAATGTAAATGTAGGCCATTCCGGTTAACTGAACGGATATGATTTCATATACATCCTAGAACGCATATGAAATCCACCAATCAGCATTTGCGTTTAGTACCAGCCAACTAATCTTTTTTCAATTTCATAGAAACGTCAAAATAACTTGTCAAAATATTTCTATAGTTTTTAAGAAAAATATTAGTAAAAATGAGTGATTCCAGTGATGAATCAATAAATAATTTTCCACCAGATATTCGCTTAGCCGCAAAGGAGACGTATAACGTATAGAAACAGAATAAATTGAATATTCAAGGGTACTCCAGACAAAAGTCAGTTTTTATGTAATACATTTGACGTTATAGATAGATGATTAGTATATTCATCAGTAGTCCAGTGGTAAGTATCCCAGGCTCTCACGTGGTAGATCAGAGATCGATTCCCCGTTGGGAAGTTTTTTTTGAATTTTAATTTTATTTCTAAATAATAATAAAATAATAATAGAAGTAAAATTATTAAAAAATTTTAATTTGAAGTTATATTATAGTTTAATAAAATGTTTATTTTCTAGATTTTTTCTTAAGTGGGTCGTAGAAAAAATATACTGTTCGACTCGTGTGGATTGTCCATATCGCTCTCGGACGATTGAGCACTCCGCCTACGGCGTCGTGCTCAAACTTCGTCTTCGTGCGATATGGCCATCATATCCACACTAGTTGCACAAACTACTATTTACAGTGTTATATCTCATACTGACAATTTTGAAATACACAGGGTGGACCAGCTTCTATATTTTTTTATTCTTGTGGACCTGTCAATCTAAAACTATAATATTGTTTTAGAATGTAATTTTTTTACGATATAAAATTTGAGCTGCGCTACTGTTTGTGTTTCAAATAGATATTAAACAAAACGGTTCGACCTCAAGGATTTGAGCTAAAATTAAATTCACTTATATCGTTGCGATTGCAAATTATGTCGAATAAAAAGATTGCCACAAAATTGTATACATTTGAGGCCAATGAAACCTTAATTAGCTCGTGAATTTAAAATAATGCAAAATAGGAAGTTCCATATATAATTAGAAAAATCGTTGGTGGCGAAGAGTAGTTTTTAAAATGTTGATTGTTGCTGCTATTTTTTATTGACAAAGGATGCGTGAATTAAACGTTTTTCAAAAGATTTTTTAGTGCTGCTCCTATAAAATTTTTAAATTCTATCTAATTGAAGTTATCTACAAATATATTTTTGAGTTTCGTTACATATTCAACAAAATTTACGCAAGGTATAGTTCTTCTAGGCTTAATGTAATGACCCATATTTTTAATCCCTTTGAAGGCAAGTGCCGCCCAATGGCGTGCATATAATTTTTTTATAAATTCGAATACTGTGAAATACTCAATGTTTTTCATTCAAATTAATATAGTAGATTAAAATTAACCTGCATACAAAACTCTTCTACCACTAGTAGTTACTACTCTTGAGATGGTATTTTAGTGCAACTACAACGAGAAGAAATCAACAATTTAAAGGTCTAAATTGCTGCCAAAATTGTGACGCGCTGTAAATCTGTTCATGCAGCGTTCCGACAAACCTTTTAAATTATGATTTTCTACCACTTGTAATAAGCCCAAGTAACTATAAAATGAAAAAATATGATATTTTAGGTCCTAAAATGGCACTTTTGAGCTACTAAAATCAGTAGAAAGTTTGTAAATTGCTTCCATATACTTGGCTTAGATTTCCTAGTATTCGCGCGTGTCAACTGCTTGATCTCCTGGCAAAAATTGACGTTGTTGCAAATCGAAAAATAAATTTTAATTATTTCACACACAATTTGGTGTGGATTTTCTTACCAAATACCACACGAGGTCAAGGTTAGGTTAGGTTCTATGTGAGTGGGGCCTTCTCGCCACCTCCACTGCGACCCCCGTTGGGTCTATTGTTCGTGTATGAATATTTTTAGAAAATTAATTTTCCAAAAATATTCATGAGCTCGAAAAAATTTGACCTCTAGTGGTATTACTAGTGATAATATTTCTCTACAACACAATTCACGCACACCCCTGGACGTTCTAACCCAGGTCAGGCCAGATGATCAACATTTTTTATGTCCCAGTTGGCCGAGTTAAAACTGTCCGGTTACTTCGTTATATTATGCCAAATACTGAACTGGATGTATTAGCTTTTCATTTTTCTTCAACTTTTTATCTAGGAAGAAATTTCCGGTCGGAACGAAGGGTACTAATCAAGTGTGTTTGTCGCTGTAAAAGTTCATTTGCCAAAGGTCATTTTTAATACTACTTTTTGAGAAGCACATCCTTTATTAGAAGCATCTGATCCACAATAAACTCGTAATCTGTAGGTGTAACCCTTTTCTGTGCACATTTTGTACATCTTTATAACAAATTTATGCCGCTTATTCTTTATGAATTCCTAAAAAGCAATCGGCCAGGAAAAGGAACCATTGTTTCATCAATACATAGATTACTTCCAGGGGTTACTATTTCTTCAAATTTTTGGTTCAGTTTTTGAATTAGTGGAGATATTTTACGGAGTCGATCATTCGCGATCATTCATTGTCGGCGAAATGCCACATTTTCACTAATTGCTCAGACTTGTAGCTGAGGTATAGTTCTTTTAACGATCTAAGAAACTGACTTGACTTAAGCTTGAGATGCAATAAAACCATAAAACTTTTCGGATTTACCGTGCAGGGCACTATACCTAATGATGAAAAAGAAAAAGTACTAAGTAAATTAATTTTTACAATTTATTAATTTATTTTTTTTATATTCCCTTACTAATGTGCAAAGTTGGTTGGGAATTAAATAAACAAACAAAAATTTGCAGTAATACTATATTTTAACAGTATATAATACTTTCATTTAAGAACAAAATAAAACTCACCATTTCTTACTCTAAATCAATTTCGCTATCACTACTATCTTCCAAATTAATAGTAATTCTTTTTACAGGTTCTAGGCTATTTATATACACACCTGCAAATAATACATTGCAATAAAATAAAGTATTTATAATAAGAATGACCCAAAAGTTTTATAGAGTTTTCAGGTAATAATTTATTATTGGCAAACACTAAATAAATACGACCCTGTCACGGCTAATACTTTTATGGCTTTATTTCATGTCATTATCCCATCTCAGGTCAGGTCAGTTTCTTAGATCGTGAAAAGAACTAACACGTGACGCCCTCCGGGCCATACGGTCCGAAAAATGTTTAACATACCGGGGCTTAACTGAAACCATTTCACTATTATGAGTTTTTGACTTCATTGTTTATGTACGGTGCTTAAACCTAGAAACGGATAGAACAAAAATTTACAATGGATTCGCTAATCTAAATCAGAGGTCCCCCAACTTTCCCATATTGTCGACATGCGGGCATGCTCTTCGGTTTTGGTTAGACCCTCTAGTTACCTAATATTGAATTTTTGCAAATTGATCAACTACTCGATTTAAAAGATTTAAATGTTTGACTATAGTGAAGTGTAGTCCGAAAACTTTCTATAGGATATGTGGAGATTTGGTATAGGAGTGAATGCCTAAGGGTGAACCCTGCAAATACTGCGCTCATTCCCTTCACTACAAAAAGGAAGCTTGAAAGACTAAATCTGCCAAGCCTCTTCAACGTGCAACTGTGTCTTAGCCAGGAGGTCAAGTATCTGGGCATAATTCTGGAAGCAAAACTAAAACCTGGAATTCACACCTATATGACAAAACCAATAAAGGAAAAATGGCTGCCAAACGGGCTATAGGAAGCACATAGGGACTATATCCTCGGATACTTTACTGGCTGTAGGTACACAACTGTGGTGAGACCCATGGTTACCTATGGATCCTTAGTTTGGTGGCCAAAAACAGATCAGAGGAAAGCCGAACTGGAGCTATCAAAACTTCAGAGGCTTGCCTGTCTGTGTATAACAGGTGCGATGTGAAGCAGTCTGACTGCTACAATGGAAGCGATTCTTGATCTGCATGTTAAGGCGGAAGCGAGAATGGTTGCTTACAGGCCGGAATGCAGTGGGAATTGGCACGAAGGAACCAACACCCATAGTCATTCCAGAGTCACAGATGTTATCACAAACTCGCTTCTCGAAATGAGAAGTGATTACATGTTGGCCACAATTAACGACAACCATACCCATACCATATCCAGCTAAAGTGGGATGGGTTGGAAGCATGCAGTCAGGAAGGAACATTGGTGTGGTTCACAGACATAGGAACTGGAGCTGGAGACCCAGGTGCAATGTCCACGCATCGTTGGGGATCTGTATTTCAACAGCTGGTGTTTTTTAATGAATACGTTTTAGTGGAGGTGACGATGGATCAGATCAGATCTAGACAGGTCTGGGACTGCCTACAAAAACTTATAACCCTGGCAAACCGTAATAGAGTAACTCTTAAGTGGGTCCCGCCCAAGTAGCACAAATTGCTTTTTAAAAACGCTAACAATATCTATCCCACCTTTCTTATATAACTCGATGCTGTATAAATAAGAGTTGTAAACAATATTTCAGCACCAATTAAGTATCTATACGTCTAAAATAGGCACAAGTAATACAGCCTTGCTTAGATTTGTAATGGGTACATGAATGCTTATATGGAAAAATGGAAACCTCTTAGTTTTGTTCTTTCAGCGTCTATAAACCACTTGATAAAGCTTCTAAGGAGCTGCTGTATAACTTCCGAAAGTAGGGTTTTATAAAGTAATCAGTCGCTCATCAGAGGTTGCAGTTATAAAGCTATCGTATTATGGTGTTCATAACTGATTCAATGAAGTAACTTTTTAGTTGTTTTAAAGCAGATATATATCTGAGTAGCAAAAGCTATATAAATATTTAAAAAGCAAGGCATTTTCATTGACACAAATTCATATTGCTGGGTTATAGTTTCCAACAGTTATATTTATAAATTATTTTCCGACTATTACGGCTTTGTAACAGAGATTTTTGAGGGTAGGGATTATTTTGAAAGGTCAAACATCATATTATCATGGCATACATATAAAACGAAACGTAGTTTTTGCCAACTTATTAAGTATTTGCTACCGGCCAAGGAATTCCAAATTTGCTATGCCAGGAAAATTTTTCTGTTGAAACATGCTCTTCTACTTCGGAATAATATAACGCGCCATCGAAATATCTAGAATTTAATGATTAAAATATTCCATGTTTTTTTTATTTATTTATTTTTTTCTTCAATTGGTCTTGAAATCATGCATACGCGTGAGTTTAGTGTCCTAAAAGTGATATTCAGCAGAAATAACACTTTATATGAAAAAAAGTTAGCAAATACACTTCTAACTTTCGACCTGACAAAAATGGCCGTTCTGTCACACATTTTTTTTCGAATATCCAACATGGTTTCCTCAGTTATCTGAAAGAATCCAAAAAGGGTTACTACAGAAGCAGCGATATATCTTTTAAATAGCACTCTTACTTTATAAGGTATATTTTTCAAGATAACTCACTTATCAAGCAAGTATAAAGTATCAAAAGGATGAAGGAGCACAGGCGCTAAATAATGTGTGACCTCTGACGGTTTTTTTAGAATCTCGAATTGAATTTATTTATTTTCAAATTTTTGTGCTTGACTTATTGACTATTCGTATATTAGGTACCTACGTAAACTTTTCCTCATCAAGTTTTGGTGTTTGCATTGCCGTCTCGCCATTGGTGATTTTGTGAATCAGTATAAGAACTAGTGACTCTTTCGTTGCTGTATTATTGCTATATAAGTAGCTATTTAAGAGGCATAGCTGGCTGTCCATAGTGGTCTTAATACTATATAAGTGGGCTAGAATATCGCCCAGGTAGCTTTGCTACAAACAAGGACATAACCATAGACAAAAAAAATATTTCTCTATGGACATAACCTCTATAAATATTCACAAGAAAAATATATTTTTGTTCCCATAATCGAAATTAAAAGAAGGTAAACCACCAGAACAACAATGTGTTATAAATCCAATGACTTATATATTATACAGACAAACTTATCACTGAATCTTCTACCATATCAATAGGTAACTGTGTAAGGGGTGTATTAACCTTACAATGGCTTGGATACTGCAAACTCCTGAATTCTCCATCTGTTCGCTTATCACAGTGTCTTCTAGGAAAATAGGTACAATGAGAGATATATGAATATTCTCCAGTTATTGTGCACTTCTGACAACCTTGTTTGGAATTGAAATTGACAACTCCTAAAAATTAACAATTATTATGTATAACGTTTTTTCCCAGAAAATCTCATATTGAATTGAAATATGGAATGAATTCTGAAGTAGACATATGAATACAAACTCACCTTTGATGAATGCCCGTGCGGGGGAATCGCATATAAAGCTTCTTATTTTGATGAATATGTATTCTCTTCCTCTAATATTCAAAGAAACTCCATTTCGCAAAAGCGACAATGTTTCTGTTACGAAAGGTTGTAAAAACTTATTGATATCAGTGGGTTTTCCACATCCATAGTATATTCCAATAACCATAGGTTTAATTAGTGGAAGTTCATAAATATTGAATAAAATAGGCCAAAATTCTTTTCTAGAGCTCTTATAAATTGGCAATCCATCGATATTTATGTTGATAGCTAAAGTGTGAGGAATATCTCTAACATTAGCCAAACATTTTTTCAAACATAATTCCAAACCCTGATGCCAATAATTACCGTTGACACCGACATTCTCAAGAATGATATTCCTGGGAGTTTTCAATAATGTCCTGGGATCAGTTGGCAAAAGTTGATTCGGGAGACGATTATTCAATATCCGCAGTAAGTCTTTTAATGCCATATGACTTATGCCATAAGTAATTGCCCACTCTCTGAATTCATTACGAAGATCAATTCTTTTGTCAAGCAATTCCAATGCTAATTGTTGGTTTACTTCGATTTCTGGAAAGTTTATTTCTTCCTCCTGTTCGATGTCCTGGTTATGCAGTACCTCTTCAGAATCAGCGTTAGATATTACAGTAATTGTATCGGTAATATTTATTGGAGTTTCTCGCCAAGGACTGATGACGCTTTCTTCGATGATAGATTGATTAGTGGTTTTGGATTTTTCGAGAATCTTCTGAAGTTTCAGATTAAATTTTCTCCTGAAATTCCCACTTCGCTTCACTTTCTTCCAAATAAAATATCCATATCTTAGGGTTACGACTTGCACAATAAAAAACCGTATGTTGAGATCCACTCAAGTAGAACAATTTGACTCAACGATTTCATATGGAAAACAGATTTGTTCAACCATATAGAAGGTCTATTAAGGTGGAAGGCTCCAGCTTAGATGCTCTAAAACGGTATTTTCGTTGTGTAAATGTTTCATCAAACACGTCTATTATATAAGTATGAATCCTTTATAAATATACTGTATTAGGACTGTCATGAATGGCATTTAGCGTAAACAACTATATCGCTATGAAATTCTGCTTTAAAAGTATTTAAAACTCAATATTATATAGTACATATAGAGAAGTAGCGAAGCTGTGATATAGTTGCGTTAATATTATAAAAAGGCTTATACGGCACTTATAAGAGCGCCTAATTTGTAACTTCATAAAAGTTACCATTGAACCTTTTATATAGTGTTGAATGGATATATAAGATGCCTTAATAAAGTAGACTTGTATATAAGCGCTGAGACCGTTTTCTCAGCAATGTTATTTCACCAAATCTCTTTATAAGCAATTCAGTGTCTAATAAAGTTTCAATATAGCCATTAAGCTTCATAAGTTGCCTGAATATATCCTTTATAAAGCTTCAAGCGCAATAAGAGGTTTTCATGTGTTACTGGGGCTGGGCACAAGGTTATTGTAGGCAATGAAAAGACAGACACCCTAGCAAAGCTAGGGTCTGAAACTGCATTCACTGATCCTGAACCAGTATTTGGAATATAAAAATATGCTGCACGTGATTGTACATCTCGCTTGATTCAAACTAAACATCAGACTATGGAGGGTAGAAGGAAGGAGCACCATCTGAATGTATTAAAAAGTGTCCATCGAAAGGAAGCAAATTAAGGTGGCGCCATAGTAGCAAGTGGAAAGATTTCAAAAACAGCGCTATGAATTATTAGAGTAAGATACAAAATTAAGAAAGGAAATACTACGTGAATAATTGAGATTTTAAATACTGTATATTTCTCAATTACACAAGTCACGAAAAATACTAAATTTTTCAACCCAGCACACTTCACTCGGTTTATAACCCTAAATTCACATCGTTTCCATTAGCTACACGAGCTCCATTTCGGTGAATCTTCGAATTATAATTTGCTGTTTACAGGTGGACACTTTTTCAACTTGTCACCCATATAAGATGGTGCTCCTTCCTTCTACCCTCCATACATCAGACGTACTGGAGACACGTGCCAAAACAGGAACACAGCAAACTACTGGTCAAAAAACTCTTGGAGTCGCTGTCTAACGAAATATTAAACCTCAGCATGGGACCAGATAAGGAAAGTGATGGGATTACTCACCGGTCATTGTACTCTAAGGAAGCACATGCATATAATGGGCATATATAGGGGGGAACCTATCTGTCGGTTGTGAATGGAAGAGGAGGAAACAGCTTCTCACATTATCTTCGAATGTGAAGCTCTGTCTCATTGGAGATATAGACTCCTAGGACTAGAGTATCCAAGGGAGGATTTCTCCAAGAAGGATTTAGTGAAAAGACTATTGAGCCTGATAAGGGCATGTAACGTTTATATGAATAAATTACTTGATAACTTGATTCAATGGACTTTATTATATTTAATGAATATACAATACAAGTCAAATACAATAGCATGTCAGTGTCACTTTAGGTTAGGTTCGAAGATGGCCTCGTGGTCTTTTCTTCTTTTCTACCGTCGATAAGTAACGTTCGTTTGTAGGCGCGTTCCTGTCATCGATGTTATGTCACAGGGCACATAAACGATAAGCCCAAGAGCACAAAAAGCCTAAAGGCTGAGGTGCTGAGGTCTCTAAGCCTTTGAATGGTGGTGCCGAACTAATCAATCAATCATAGGACAAAGATTCTAAAAATAATTTTGTTTGTAAAATTAATTGTAACGGAATTACGTTGAAAAATACAGCGTCAAGCAAATCCTCTATATTTCCTTCTAGCTGTTTTTGTTCGTAATTAGTTACGCACTTATATTTTCAAAAATACCTCTGGGAAAATTCACTGTGGCGCTTAAAAAAACATCTCGGTTTAAACACGATGAGATGCCGAGAACCGCATATCACGATCTACCTTAAGTTCGTCTCCAAAAATAAGGAGAGTGTGCGAGTGTTGTGAGTCTAGATACAGAATCTGATTCATAATTTTAAGTTTTTAGTCTCGGCTTTAACGCAAATATCGTAACGAGAACAGTTTTGTGGATGTAAAATTCAATAAGTTTTGTGATACTAGTTTATTGTTTCTGGAATCTACCCAGTGGGCTATGGGCTATGGAGTTCTTTCAGGAATGGTCGTCTTTGCGAGAGGTAAGATTATTAAAGGCCCGTCAGCTGTTGTTTATAGTTACATTTGCCAAAATATGTATTTTTTTTAGATTTTTTGCGTTTTATATGTTAAGATGAATGATTTATGGCATTTGTATAATTGAAATGTCAATTTTCATAAAGTCAAACAAAGAATTTCGTTAAAACTTAATAATAGTTTTTAAGTCAAATGAAATTAAATTATAAAATACAATATTTACTCCAATCCTTTGGCAAGATAGTAGTTTTTAGTGAATCATAAAATATTTTTGTTTCATTTTAACGCGAAAACGATACAGACTAAATAATACATTTTTAGGAAATGCTTTTATTAACATCGTTGAGTGATAACGTTAACAAACACTTAATATGTTTCAAATTTTAAATAGGTATACGTATTTTAGTGCATGAAATTATATTGCAAAATCTGGAATTATAATAAAAAACTTAACATATTTTGCTCTCTATTAAACTTTACATAAATATTTTCAAAATAAGGATGAATCTTTTATACAGAAAAGGATTTGCACTTTATCAAAGGAAAAGATAATCTGGGCATATTAAAAAATTAAACGTACATCTTATATAATAAACTGTTTTCAATTTGAAGTGGGAGAAAAAGCTGCAAAAAAGAATTTGATGCAAATAGATTAAAAAATAATGAATTTTTCAAGATGGAACAATGTTCTGGTAGATTTAACCATGGAGCAATAAAGTAAAGTATCTACGGGAAGCACTCCAATAGATTCTACTTCCTTAAAGAACAAGTTGGAATAAAGTTTAACCAATAAATGCAAATCTTTAAGGGAAATTCGAAACATTTAAGACGTTTTGAAAATATAAAAAGCTTCAACCAATTATATACTTTCAACAAAGATGCTTAGATGATAGTAGACAAGAAATTACAAGAGCTCAACTAAATTGACAGAAACGTCGAAAATTCAAAATATATGTTATAAAGTCACCATGAAAATTATCACGTATAATGCTGTCGCAAGATAAAATTGTATGAAAGAAATAGAAAAAGATAGCAAAGAAAAGCCTAGTACGCTTTTTATCATGAAATCCTAAAAATTGTACTCGCTAAATTTGAAGTCTACATCATTGGATCATCAGTAAAAATCAGCTTGCTAGGTTCAAGGACTTGATGAGTCAGTGAGTTGTGATTTTTTTATATATATTCTATACTCAAGGATATGTAGAATTAATGAATATTTTTAAAACGTCCGTATTTTTAGTCCCAAGTTAGGTGCGCAGTTTTCATTTCATCTCTATAAAATCCCTCACTTTTACATACAGTCTGTAAAAGTCAAACGGAATAAATTCATTATTTAGGTTACTGTACATATTTATAAAAAATTCGGAAACACGTCAAATTGACATTCTTCAACGTGCAAATGCGATCCCTACCTTCAACCCCCTTCGAATGACACGTACAACCCCCAATTTTTTGAATGGAAAGTATAGGCTTGTGATCAATCATTTGAAAAGTGTCTTCATTCTCTATTTAAAAATGTTATCGTTTTCAAGTTTATTGCAACAATTAAGATAGAATAAAATAAGATCATATGGTTACCGAAATTCACTACAATACAATCAAAAACTAAAATGGAATGCAAAACGTAATAAATGATGAAATAAAACAATTTAATTTGTTTAAATCTTCATTTTATTTTGAACTGACGTTCAATTTAAATTAGTGACGCGTTTCGCTACACAGTAGCTTTTTCAAACTAGTTTGAATTTAGTATGGATCTTCATCAAGTAAAAGCCTCATCTATTCAAAACGTAATAAAATGAAGTATATGTTCAAAATGTTCATCGCGAACGTCTTGGCAACATCCTAATCTTAAATAAAACTGTCTTCTAACACTATTTAACATATCAGGCGTGATCGACCTAATCGCAATCATTTCAATGCTCTCCACTTATCTCCATAAAAAGAAATCTAATGTTGTAAGATCAGGTGATCGCGCTGGCTATATTGCATCGTTATACTTCCGGACAATGCGTTGGTAATGTGGTGGTGCTCCAACTTGAGGGTTTTCTGGATCAGGATATAAATTTGTCAAACTTGGAATGACATCATTTTCAAATAGTGCCAAATAATGATCGCATTTCAAATTGCTCTCAATGATAAAAGGACCAATGATATTGTTTCAAACAATCCCTGCCCAAACATTAACCTTTTGAGGGTATTGCGTGTGTTCTTCTCTCATCCAGTGAGGATTTTCTGTTTACCAGTAGCAACAATTTTGCCGATTAGCATGACCGTTTAGTGAAAAGGTGCACTCATCAGAAAACATAACGTCTTCTAATTGGATAATATTGTTATCCAACATGTCTATCATTCGCTCACAAAAATAAGTTCTCCTATCAAAATCGTCTTCCATCAGCTCCTGAGTAGGTATCATTTTATAGGAATGCATTTTATTTTCTTTTAATATATGTTTTCTATCATTGCATGGTTAACATTGAATGTAGTGGATGCCTGTCTGCTCGATGTTTGTGGGTTTTCCTCAAACTCAGCAATCACATCTAATTTGATATCATCACTTATTGAATTGGCAGCTGGTTTTTTTTTATCTGCCTTGTATGTATGTATGTATGTAGATTGGGGTGACATTCACTGAGACCTAAAAGATCTATTGTGCCCCCTTACTTCTACTTAGTTCCCGAGGAAAATCTCAGAGACTAGTAGCTCCTTCAGTCCTATTTCCCGGAGGAATTTTAGGATATCTGCAGGCTTTAACTTAGGTAAATGTCCCTCTTCTATCTAGTAATCTCCGAGGTGTTGTGCCCTAGGATTCTGAATTGCTGTGCAGTTCGCAAGTATGTGGATGGAGGTTTCTTCTTCCATACCACAGAATCTACATTCTTCTTCCTCCACTATTTTGAGCTTTTTCAGGTGCCCATTCAGGCGACAATGTCCCGTAAGGATGCCTGTTAAAACTCTTAGTGCAGTTTTACTTTGACTTATGCATTCATTTGATCTCAACAGGTTGTAGTCACCCAGAAGAATCTTTGATTGCCTAAGTCCTACTAGATCTTTCCAATGGTCAGATCTTCTCTTCTCTTCGGCTTTGCCTATTTCTCCCAATATTACATTGGAGCTGATACCGCAAAAGGGTTCCGGCCCCCAAAAGGGTGTTCCAGTCCCCCTCTTTGCTAGTTCATCTGCTATTTCATTTCCTTCTATCCCTGTGTGTCCTGGAATCCACAGTAAAGTGACTATATTTTTATCTACCTTACATGACCAAACTCGCCAAACTGCTTCTCTATTTTACTAATTGTTCCTTGGGATATAGGCGAGTTACTTCCTGTTGTGTTCGGGTTTTATCTCCGTAACCAATCATTTGTAAAACTCTTCTTTTATGCATTTCCGTTAATTTAACCATTTTTAGAATTGAAGTTAACGAATTTCAAACGAAAATTATAATACTGACAACTTAAATGACAAAAACAATTTGCTAAGGCGTTTTTAACCAACTATCGAATCTACGGAAACTCTTTGAGGTAAAGTACCTAAGTAAAGTTTTTGCTTACTTTCTTATTATCAAGACCTAAACAAGAAAAAATAAGTTTTGGGTATATTGTAATAAGTTTTGAGTATATTATAGCGAATTTCGGTAACCACATCTTAATTCTTGCAATAAACTTGAAAACGATAACATTTTTGAATAGAGAATGAATAGACGATATATCACAATCCTATACCTGTCATTCGAAGGGGGTTGAAGGTAGGGATCGCATTTTCACGTTGAAGAATGTCAATTTATAATTTGAATTTGACGTGTTTCGGTATTTTTTATAAATATGTAACGTAACCGAAATAATGAATTTATTCCGTTTGGCTTTTACACACTGTATGTACGCGATACAAATCTAGTTTTTTTAACAAAAATAGATTCTATGATATACTGTACTGTTCGTAATCATTTTGACATTTAATTTATTTTTGTAAGAATAAACATTTTCGATAAAAATCTAATACATTCGTCCATTTTGTAATATTAAAACAATCCATTGTTTTTGTGCCAAATCTCCTCGCTTATGAGTTTGCCAGTATTCAAAAGTATTTATCGGAGCCGGCTGAATAATTTTTTTAGCTTGTCAACAGCCTGTCAGAACGTTTAAGTCTGCTTCTATTGATTTTTTACAAAATTGTTTCGTAAAAATAAATAAGTTCCAACAAAATACTTTTACTATCTACTTAAAATTTTGTTTTTAACTCAAATGACCTTTTTTAGATCCTACCACCTACCACCTACCACCATTGTTGTAATGGCCGTTGGTTTCTTATAATTTTGATTTCGTGTGGTCTTGCTGTTATACCGGGTGTCTCTTTTAACTGCAAACACTACCGAACTCATCGTGTTTATTTGAAAGATTGATATGGAGGTGAATTGAACGATATAATTTTTATAATTATTTTCCTAAAGTTAAAAATTAATGTCTACGCCATTATACTAACATCAACTAACAGTTCATGGCTCCATGGTTTCAATGTCTGTGTAATCTATTTATGATACTCGGGTTCTTCCTGACGGGAGAAACTGTATATTTTTGAAGTAGATCTATTCCTGGATATATTTGGATATTGTAACGAACATAGAAATATATAGATTGTTGCGTTTAGATGTCTGAAATAAGATTGAAACAAATTGAGCGTGTTATATATCAACGTCGGTTATTTTCGATTTAACTTCTCTTTGGATCTCATTAACCATACACTTTAGTTTATTATTTTGCTTGTAAATTTTTTATCAGCAGACAGACAACCGGAAGAATGAAGTAAAGACAAGAACATAATCCACTTATCTTTCGGTATTGTTAATTATTCATTAGAATAAATTCAAAGCAAAAAGGTAGTTAGTTTTAGTCTGGTAAATTCTGTTAGTGGAATTGTTGGGAATGATTAATTTCATTAATATTTTTGTACCAGAAAGTCTGGGGAGTGGCTAGAGAGGAATAACATAAAGCTGCTGACTTCTTCTTACTACTTACGTTCCTTGAAATAATGAAAAATTAAGTAAATCAAACAAATTAGACTGCATTATTTTCGAAAATTTCATGAAATTATTTGAAGGCTAAATAATGATTTTATCAAAAAACTGATTGTGCCAGTCGATTTCTCATCCCCCAAAACCCAGTTCTCAAGTTTTTAGCATTTTTCATGTCGCAATTTTTGTTGTTGTTGTAAATATCGACTCAAAATTCACTTGTATGTAAGTAAAATTTTCCCATGAATCGATTGGTGGTCACTAGAACATTCTCTATCCAATTAGTCGAGTTATGAGTACCTTTTGGTTTCAAAAAGTGGATTTTCGAATATTTTGACTACCTTTACTTTTATTATTCATAAAACGGAAAACCTTTAAGTTAGGCTCTTGTAATTTTTTCCAAATAAACTAGTCTTTTGAGAATACTCACCTAAAATTTCAATTCAAAATTCATAGTTTTGTGGGATTTACAAAACTTTTTATGTTGTGTAACGGTAAATGCTGTACCTCACAGGGCACCAGCTCGAAGGGCTCCGGCTAGAGACTCCTCTCAAGGGTGATTCGACCCCAAGTTTATGTCACACAAGGATAACAGAAGGGTTGTAAAAATTGAGGGCGCCACTACCTTTTCAACGATAAAAAGTACTAAAAACTAAGGCGGAAAAGGTAGAAACGCCTTGTAAAATTTAAATGAAAGTTAATAATTAAAGTGACCCCGGGCGGATCTCCCTCAACTTTTATAGTTGAGGATTTTAATAAAAAAAAGAATTAAAAACAAATTTTTAATTTATTCTGCCACAGGAAATGAATAACGGAATTTAATAGAGGAATTTGTACTTTTATAGGTACTTAGCTTAGATGAAGTGGTTTCCTGGAGAAGAAGTCAGGTCTTGATCTGAACTGATGTGTTCGGTTCTAGGGCGGTATTTTGAGCTAGGGCTGTATCCTTGGGGTTATATTCTCCGGTTAAATTCTTCGGTTATATCCTAGCATAGGGTTATATTCTTGGCTTATATTCTCGCCTAGGGGCTGTGCTTACCTAGAAGTACAAGTGGATCAGGGATATGTAGGAACTTGAATGTAATGGCACATTATGTTGGTCAGCTTTTCAGGTTAAAGAAAAGGAAGGCAATTATTTGAAAGTCAAAAAATTTATTTAATTTACTGAAAGCTTTCCAACATTATATGTTCCATGTTAAAACAGTAAAAATAGCAATTATCGGCTGAATTAAAAAAATATACTAATGATCTGAAAGAAACTAATCATAGCAAAAAGTTATTTATTTAGTTATATGAAAAAATATCGTGCTTAGGAAATATATGGAACCGGCACTGGCGTTGCGAAAGAATATTTTATAGGTTAACCGTAATTTATAAAAATGTTATTTTATAATTAAAAGAGTTATTTCGCAACTGAAAAAGCTTGAAAATGTTTGTATGAAAGTAAAACAGTGAATTATAAAAGAATATTTGGCTTAAAACTACCATATTAGTATAAAAGAACAGTTTATGACCACGTGTTGAATATAATTTCGTCTATCTCTGTAAAAAAATAAAGAATGCATACGAAAATTATATCAGACAGTACTTTAGAAGAAGCTTATTAATTATGAATTATGATTTTGAACTTACCACATCAAAATTCCTAAGATAGATACTTAAGATATGAAAGATAGCGAAAGATGATCTGCCCTCTTAGGCGGTCGATAACAAAAAGGGGTGTTTCACGTGGCGTTGTGCAAAAAATGGAAGCGACCGTTGGCAGACGTCAATTGTCTTACGGTCAGGGTCACAGAACTATAATTGGATGTGGATAGTGACGACGAGCGCTAATTAAAAGGATTTATTCTGTAAAATCGAAACAGGTCGATAGACATGTTACAGTTGAAAATGCGTTTTTTCGAAAATTTCATGTCACTATTTGAAGACGAAAGAATTATTTTATCAAAAAACTGAGTATGTCAGTCGCTTTCTCGTATCAAAAAAACCCCGGTTACGAATTTTAAGCATTTTTCATGTCGCAAAATTTTTTGTTGTAAATTTTCAACAAACAACAAACATTTTCTCCGTTAATTCTTTTAATGCTTGGAAATAGCAATTGAAAATTCACTCACTTATGTAAAATTTTCCCATGAATCGATTGGTGGCAATCGCAACGTTACGCGTTGTTTTTAATTCCAGAATTTATCTTTTTAGGTTTTTTCAATTTTTTTAAGTTTAAAATTTTTTTCCATCGTTCATTAGTTTCAGTATCACTACGTGAAATTAAATAAAAACTCCAATTATCTCATTTCTCAAGATTTTAATTTATATTTATCATTAAACTGGCGCATTAGACAAAATTCTGTTAATGTATATCCGAAAACATTTTGCGTAATAATTTGACATTGAATTTCAGCATCATTAATTCATTTTTTCCATGGTCATTACGATTTGAAAATATACTCCTTCAAATTTTGCAATGTCAAGTTGCCAAATGAACACAGGTAGGTACATATTTTCTATTTACATCTCACAGAAACTTGAAAATATATTCCTTATCAAAAACATCACACCAAACAAAATTAATAGAATGGAATTCAAAGTTTTTCCAACAATTTCATTAGTAAAAGTACTGGGAGGAATCAAGATTCTCTTTAATTAGAGAATGGAATTATAAAAATTCTGCAAATTTGCAGATCCCAGCAACACATATGCAGCTTTCTAACATTAGTATTGTGGAATCCTTTGTTGTATTTTGAGTTCACTTCAGCTTCTTTTAAATTTGGTGCAGCCGAAAGTGTCACATTTCATAAAACGTTTCTTATTTTCAAATATCCTAGGATTATTTGTCAAAATGTATTTATATTTCAGTATGTATTTTCAAAATTAGTTTACGTTCAAAGACTATTTCACCATTTAAATGATCTGAAATACAGTTAGAATTAAACCATTTTTCAGGAAACGTACTTCGATTTCAAACAATACAACACACAAATTATACATGAACAATGAAACTAAGAAAATCCACAATCGGTAATACATCACTTTGTTCTAAAATAAGGTTATTGACCGAAAAATGGGTGTTCATAATTTGGGAAGTTAATTAGTCTTATTTTTAAGATAAGCACACTAACACAGATCATTATTAATACACAAAAATGTACACAGGTCTGTATTAAAATATTTATTCAATAGTAGAGAAAAATATTCTTAAAGATACCACATCAAAAATAAATAACTTCACTAAAGATATCTTTTAACATAGTTTAAAACACGTCATTGTGCGTTTTGGAATTCCCAAAAATAGTGGCCGTAACCTTTTGTCTTCTTGTGAGAGCGCTTCATTGTTTTGATTGTTTTTTGGAGTATAATGATGCATAAAAGTTTCATCTACAGTGACAAATCGACGAAAGCAGCCTCTTAAATTACGTTGGACCATAGCCAAACAGTAATTTTAAATTTTAACTGCAGCCCGTATACTTGATAAGAATTTTGAACAAACACTCTTAGCCCAATTTCCATCTCGTGGTTTTTTATATTAAAAAGTCCACTCATGGGAATGCCGACGGAAGTGACAACATCAATAAGTGAATCCCTCTTAAAAATTTTATCGTAAGCCCATCGTAAATGGATTTTTTTACAAAAAAAGTACATATATATATATACACAGTATACATATAGCTCATGGAAAGAGTGACGATGATTTGTGCAACAATATTTATGCTTCATTGTTAATTGTGTTGCATAACCAAAAGTATTGTGTGTTGCATAAAAGCGTGATGATGACGAAAAATCCATGTTTTTTCTTCACCCAAAAAAAGTACTCAACGCGCCTAAAGAAGTTTTCACTTCAATAATAAACTCTTCTAATACTCCATAAACAAAACTGATGATATAATATATTATTAGGCATTGAATTCCCTTTCAAATGATACTAAGTTTGTCAAAATCCATAAAGCAGAACAAAAGTTATAACAGTTTGTAACGGTAAATGTTGCTTTTAGTTGGGCGCCAATTTGTAACGGTAAATGTTGCTTTTAGTTGGGCGCCAATTTGTAACGGTAAATGTCTGTACCCCACAGGGCACCAGCTCGAAGGGCTCCGGCTAGAGACTCCTCTCAAGGGTGATTCGACCCCAAGTTTATGTCACACAAGGATAACAGAAGGGTTGTAAAAGTTGAGGGCGCCACTACCTTTTTGACGATAAAAATACTAATGAAAAAACTAAGGCGGAAAAGGTAGAAACGCCTTATGGAATTTAGATAAAAGTTAATAAAGAAAAGTGACCCCGGGCGGTATCTCCCTCAACTTTTATAGTTGGGGATTTAGAAAAATGAAAGATAGAGTTAACACAAATTTACAATTTATTCTGCCACAGGAAATGAACAGGAATTTGTACTTTTATAGGTACTTAGCTTAAATGAAGTGGTTTCCTGAAGAAGAAGTCAGGTCTTGATCTGAAGTGTCCTGGTCTAGGGCGGTATTTTGGGGGTTCTATCCTTGGCTTTATATCCTCGGGTTGTATCCTAGGCTATATTCTTGGGGTTATATTCTAGCCTAGGGTTATATTCTCGGCGTTAAATTCCTGGGTTATATCCTAGCCTAGGGTTATATTCTTGGGTTTATATCCTCGGCGTTATATTCTAGCCTAGGGGCTGTGCTTACCTAGAAGTACAGGTGGATCAGGGATATGTAGGAACTTGAATGTAATGGCACATTATGTTGGTAAGCTTTTCAGGTTAAAGAAAAGCAAGGCAGTTATTTGAAAGTCAAAAAAATTGATTTAATTTACTGAAAGCTTTCCAACATTATATGTTCCATGTTAAAACAGTAAAAATAGCAATTATCGGCTAAATAAAAAAAATATACTAATGATCCGAAAGAAACTAATGATAGCAAAAAGTTATTTATTTAGTTATATGAAAAAATATCGTGCTTAGGAAATATATGAAACCGGCACTGGCGTTACGAAAGAATATTTTATAGGTTAATAGTAATTTATAAAAATGTTATTTTATAATTAAAAGAGTTATTTCGCAACTGAAAAAGCTTGAAAATGTTTGTATAAAAGTAAAACAGTGAATTATAAAAGAATATTTGGCTTAAAACTACCATATTAGTATAAAAGAACAGTTTATGACCACGTGTTGAATTTAATTTCGTCTATCTCTGTAAAAAAATAAAGAATGCATACGAAAATTATATCAGACAGTACTTTAGAAGAAGCTTATTAATTATAAATTATGATTTTGAACTTACCACAGCAAAATTCATAAGATAGGTACTTAAGATATGAAAGATAGCGAAAGATGATCTGTCCCCTTAGGCGGTCGATAACAGAATGGGGTGTTTCACGTGGCGTTGTGCAAAAAATAGAAGCGTCCGTTGGCAGACGTCAATTGTCTAACGGTCAGGGTTGAAGAGTTTGGGATCACAGAACTATAATTGGAAGTGGCTAGTGACGGCGAGCGCTAATTAAAAGGATTTATTCTGTAAAATCGAAACAGGTCGATAGACATGTTACAAGTTTTATTGAGTCAGCTTTCCCACTCACCCCTACCAGTTATTTTACAAAATAGAGGAAAAAGTACTGGAGCAAACTTACGTCAAATGATCTAATGATTAAGAATATTTAAATATTGTGGTATTATAACGGTAAATTTATTAAAGGAAAATGATGTTTTTGTGTTATTATTGTGAACTACGCCCTCAAGCGATGGAGTAGGAAATTTGAAAATTATTTCCAGCAGTTTCTCGTATGCGAGTTTGTAATACAGATTTTTTCTCTAAGCTGTACGATAAATAGTTTCTGAGATACAGCGAGTTACCTTTCTTAATCAGACAACCGGTACATATACATTTAAATTACTGATATGAATTGAACAATTTTAAAATAAAAAATTCTCACAATATACATTGTTATTTCCTTCAATTATAAAGTTACTTTCAAAATTACACAATACGCATAATTATACATGTGACCGGATATTTAAAATGGTAGTAATTATTACATGTAACACACCCATGTTTTATTAAATCTTTTATAGTCATAACCTAACATTAATTTTATTTACAAATTCTCAATACTTTTTGTTCTAAGTAAAAGGAATTTTAAAGGAAAAAAATTCAATCGAAGAATAAGAATTAAAGATTTTTTACCAAATATGGCAACAATGCACGCATCCTGCAACCTATAAATAAATTTATATCCAATCTTCTCCAAGTATAGCGCGTTGGAGGAATGCCAATTTCAGAGACAGAGTTAAAATGTCTCGAACCATGTCCCAAAACTTTAGACTTATGGTCCACCCTATGCACAGGACCGTTCCCAACAGTCTAAACTGGTCAAATTCTTAAATTTTTGTCGATGTATCAATAGTATCCAGGGGGCCAAACTTATACAAATATACGCATAAAATTTTTTTAAACGTAGAAAAACCGATATTAACGAAATAAATCAGTCCTGACCAACCCAATATATTTTTAAACTGAGCTGAAAAGGTATTTGTATACAGAGGAAATTTAAATATTTCAAAAATAGCAGATCTATATTTACACAATTGAATAAGATAAATTAATAATATTTCAAAATTGAAATCATCGTTATATTTTTACCAATTTTCATTATGCACGATTGAAAATTTTGTTTAAAAATTCTGGTAAAAGTAGTGTATCTATGAGGGTACCATGAGTGGATTCGATCTCACTTGGAGGTTATATTTTATAATTACTTTATACTTTTATATTATTTCACCTTTTTGTGGAAAAGCATGTGGTGGATTATTATTAGCAGCCTAGACGGACCTGTTTTCATAACCTTGAGAGGTGTGACAGGTTTAAACTATTTTTATTTGGAGAGAAAACTTGACAAAAATGTTGCATGGGCCAGCTGATTGTTTATCAAATCTTTTAAAACACGTGGCTGCAATTTTGGTGGGGATTTCAGGAGTAGATTATCAAAATATTGTTTTTATTAAGGCCATGGTTAAACTTATTTGAAATGAATAAAATTTTAATATCTACACGGCGTAAAACAAAATCATGGTACGCCAATGTTTTCTTAAATATACAATATAGTACTACTTACTACTACTACTAGATATGCAACCATCAATATAAGTACCTACTTGTATAATGAGTTGCATAAAACTTTATTTTTAATCTCTGATTATAAACATTATTAAAAAAATTTAACTTTTAACAATTACATTGTTTATTGTATACTAGCTCTGAGAAACTTATTTACAGGGTAAGCTATCAAAATCATTCATACTTATTGATGTCAGTTCTGTCACTGGTAGTGGTTTGTTTAAAAAGTAATTGGTGATCTCACTATTATCTTTTCTATTAGCTGATTTTTTATCATATCTTTTGAAACACGTGGCTGCATTTTTGGTGAGGATTTCACGAGTAGATTATCGAAATATTGTTTTTATTAAGGCCATGGTTGGACTTATTTGGAATGAATGAAATTTTAATATCTACACGGTGTAAAACAAAATCATGGTACGCCAATGTTTTCTTAAATATACAATATAGTACTACTCACTACTACTACTAGATATGCAACCATTAATATAAGTAATTGTATAATGAGTGACATAAAACTTTATTTTTAATTCCTGATTATGTATGTATGTATGTAAATTGGGGTGACATTCACTTTATTTGTGCCCCCTTACTTCTACTTAGTTCCTGAGGAAAGTCTCAGAGATTAGTAGCTCATTTAGTCCTATTTCCCGGAGGAATTTTAGGATATTTGTAGGCTTTGGTAAATAATGTCCCTCTTCTATCCAGTAATCCCCAAGGTGTTGCGCCCTAGGATTCTGAACTGCTGTGCAGCTCGCAAGTAAGTGGATGGAGGTTTCTTCTTCCATGCCACAGAATCTACATTCTTCTTCCTCCACTATTTTGAGCTTTTTCAGGTGCCCATTCAGGCGAATATGTCCCGTTAGGATCCCTGTTAAAACTCTTAGTGCGGTTTTACTCTCACTTATGCATTCATTTGATCTCAACAGAAGAATCTTTGATTGTCTAAGTCCTACTAGATCTTTCCAATGGTCAGATCTTCTCTTTTTTTCCGTTTGGCCTATTTCTTCCAATTATACATTGGAGCTGATACCACAAAAGGGTTTCAGTTCCCAAAAGGGTGTTTCAGTCCCCCTCTTTGCTAGTTCATCTGCTATTTCATTTCCTTCTATCCCTGTGTGTCCTGGAATTCACAGTAAAAGGAGACTATATATTGTTCTGGCCTAGTTCATTGAGTTTGCCTAGACATTCCCACACTATTTTGGAACTGATAAGACAAGAGCTCAGTGCTTTAATGGCTGCTTGACTATCCGACATTATGATAATCCTTTGCCTTCTATATCCTTTATCAATATTGAACTGGGCACACTTTCTTATGGCGTGAATTTCCCCTTGAAAGATACTTGGGGCTTTTCCAAAGATTTCAGAGTGTTTGGTTCCTGGCCCGTACACTACTATCCCAGTTCCTACTATTGCTTTTGAGCCGTCTGTGTACCATTGAATGGCATTCATTCCAAGTCTGGTAATGGTATTTGGATCCCATTCCTTCTTGTTGCTTAATTCCGTAACGAATTTCTTTGAAAAGTTATACTTTTTCATCATACCATCTTGTGGCATGTCCCAGGTTTTCTGATTTCTAAGAAGTAAGGAGGTGGTTTTTTTAATGATTTCCTCTCTAGTTAGTCTGTATCTTGTTCTTTCTGCAGCACTTTCCACCACCATATGTAATGGTGTGAGGTTGAGAATCACTTCCATGGCTGCCGTTGGGCATGTTCTCATTGCTCCTGTAATACACATACAGGCTAGTCTTTGGATTTTGGAGAGGTTTTCTCTCGTCGTCAAGAGGCTAGTTCTACTACTCCATGCAATGGCTCCATAAGTGATAATTGGTCTCACTATGGCAGTGTACATCCAGCTCAGGATTTTTGGGTTGCAATCCCAATTTCTCCCTGCCAGATTCCTGCACACCATTAGAGCCATTTTTGCTTTGTATATAATCTCCTTTTCGTGTTTGTTCCACAGGAGTTTACTGTCCAGAGTCAAACCTAGATACTTGACTTCTTGTCTCCATTCAACCTCGCTTCCATCAAGTTTAATGGTTCTGAGGTTGAGCTTTCTTTTCTTAGTGAAGGCTATTAAGATGGTTTTGGTGGGGTTGATGTTAAGTCCCACTTGCCTACACCAGCTATTTGTATAGTTCAGACCCTTTTGTACGATGTCACAAAGGGTATTTTCGAATTTTCCCCTGGCTGTTATGACAATATCAGCGTCATATCCTTGGCAGGATATTCCGAGGTCAGTCAAACCACACAGGAGTTCGTCAACCGTCAGAATCCACATTAATGGGGATGCTACTCCTCCTTGTGGACATCCTTTGGTTGTACAGATGGAGACAATGTCTTTGCTCGTCCTCGTCTCTGCTACTCTAGTGGTGAGCAGTTTCGACATCCATTTGGATATTGTGCTGTCTACAACTCTTCTATTTAATGCTCTTTTGACAGCCTCAAAAGCTACTTCTATATCCAAAAAGGCGCATACTACGGCTTCTTGGTTGTCTAGAGCACCTCGGATATCCTCCGGTAGTTGTACCAGTGAAGTCTCCGTAGATCTGCTTGCCCGGTAAGCATGCTGATGCGGGTGGAGAGGTAGTCTCTCTAGGATTTCCGCTCTAATATAATTGTCAATAGCTTTTTCCATCGTTTTGAGCACAAACGATGTTAGGCTAATTGGTCTAAAGGATTTTGGGGTTTGTTGTGTTCCTTTTTCCAGCTTTTGGAATGAAGGTTACTATTGCCCTTCTCCATGCTTTTGGTATATCCCAGCTGCTTCTAAGCTGCTTCGACGGATCCTAACCAAATGTGGTAGAATTTCGTCTTGCCTTTGTTGGAGCAATGCTGGGAAAATCCCATCTGCTCCCGGTGCCGTGAAAGGTCAAAAGATGTTCATAGTTTTAACCTTTCGTTACTACAAATGTGCTTAGCCATTGTAGTACTTTCTCACGAAGGTCTGTTATGACCTTCGAGAGGATTATCTCCCCTATTTGGGCTACTCCCAGGAAAATGAGTTTCTAATAAGAGTCGCACTCTTTCCTCCTCATTTTCGGTATATTTACCGTCTGGCTTCCTCAAAGCCATATCTGTGTTGACCATTGACCCTACTTTTTGCCATGACTTTTTAGAGTTTTGCCGCAGCAGGTGTATTTATAGGGTTTACAAGCTATCAAAATAATTTATGTCAGTTCTGTCACTGGTAGTGGTTTGTTTAAAAAGTAATTGGTGATCTCACTATTATCTATCAGTTGATTTTTTATCATATCTTTTAAAACACGCTTTTTTGATGAGGATTTCAGGAGTGGATTATCGAAATATTGTTTTTACATGGTTGAACTTATTTGAAATGAATAAAATTTTAATATCTACACGGTGTAAAACAGAATCATGGTACGCCAATGTTTTCTTAAATATACAATATAGTACTACTTACTACTCCTACTAGATATGCAACCATTAATATAAGTATTTGTATAATGAGTGGCATAAAACTTTATTTTTAATCCCTGATTATAAACATTATTAAAAAAATTTAACTTTTAACAATTACATTGTTTATTATATACTAGCTCTGTGAAACACTCTTGAAACTTATTTACAGGGTAAGTTATCAAAATAATTCATACTTATTGATCTGTCAGTTCTGTCACTGGTAGTGGTTTGTTTAAAAAGTAATTGGTGATCTCACTATTATCTATCATCTTCAATTAAAAGAAAATTAGGGTCACTTGCTTCTGGGTGTGTAAAATTCTATTTTAGTATTACTAAAATTCGATCAGGTACATACTCTTTGTTGAATCCATTGTCAACTGAAAATAAACTAACACAACAAAATTGAGGTTAACGCCCTGTTTTTAACTAGAACGATAACTTATTGATGTTTGAATGGATTTTGTATACAATATAGTTTCCAACAGCTGTAATACATTTTAACAACCCAATTTTTTATTACAGACGTCCACAAAAACCACCACAACTACAATGACCACACCAGCAAAGTTATATGGAAAAGACTTGAGTGTTTACGATGATGTCGATGTGGACGAGTTATTGGATAAATTAACAGCAGAAGAAATTAGTATGTTAGCAAAAGAAGCAGATCCTGATGTAAGAATTTTTTCATCAACATTCAAATTTTTGTTTAAAACTGTTTTCTTTCAGGATAGCTGTTTACCCCCTTCGTTAAGGACAAGTTATGAATGTGAGAAGGATCCTACAGGACCTTTAAATAGAAAAAAATTGATAGAACATATTAATAAAGAAGCCATAGAAACTCCAGATATCCCAGAATTGCAACCGTACGTTCCTGGTACAGTACGAGGGAAAAAAGTAAGTAACTGCATTTTCTCTACTTGAAAGTGAAATCTTGGTTGAGTTTCTTTATGGTTTTAAAATACAAGAGAGAATGTGGGAAATTGGAATAATATTTATGAAAGTAAGCACTATGTTATTGTTTTTATTTATATAATGAGTACTTAATGTTTTATGATGAAATGTATTCTTATTCATTGTATATTGTTATTCAAAATAATCTAATTGGAGTGAAATTCCCACAACTAATGAAAGTAAAATTATTAAAACAGAACTGGACAAAATGATTTCTTGTTTTATGGAACAATGTCATGTAGGTTTCATAAAAAGTAAGTCATTCACTTATTTTTGTCTTAAATTTTTACAGTGGGTACCTCCGCCTCAACCTTTGAAAGAACAGGAAGCCGAAGAACAAATTGCTGTTGACTTAGGAGATGAATATGAACAAGCATTAACTGATGCATCACAAGAAGAAATTATAGACTTAGCTGGTAAGTTATAATACTCGTTCCAATACAAAACTTTATAAATCTATAATTGAGGAGACCTTTTACTCAAATACACAGTAACAATCAATTGATATAATACATTTATTGTAATTGTTTTCAGCCATTCTTGGTTTCCATTCGATGATGAACCAAGATCAGTACCATGCTTCGCTTTTAAATAAAGGACAGCCTGTCGGATTAGGTTGGGACGGTATCACTAAAGCTTCTAAACCTAAACTTTTTCCAATGGATCCTCCAAATATGACAGACCCGGACGAGACAGTGAAAAAAGTTCAAGACGACGATGGTAAATTTATTGATCTGAACTGGAATAATATTAAGGTAATACTTTTTTATCTTGAAAAATAATTGTGGATTTTAATGAAAATTAATTTTTTAGAATATATCGGATGAAAAAATGGACAGATTATTCGAGGCTTTATGTAACAACACACATTTGGAAACGTTATCGTTAGTGAATGTTGGTCTGGCAGACAGACACGTGGAAAAATTAGCGAGAGCGATCGAAGAAAATGGTACTTTAAGGGTGATTAATGTTGAAACGAATTTTATTTCGCCGCAAGGTACCGTTCGATTGGTTAAAGCTCTGCTCAAGAAGAAGACTGTTGAAGAATTTAGAGCGACTAATCAGGTAGGTACAGTTATTTTTACTCTACTAGATGGAGCTATATATTGGTAATATATTAATTTTCCAAATAATTTGTTAGGTTGAGCGATTATAATATGTCATTTTGTGTAATTTTATAGAGGTCACAAGTTTTGGGTAATAAAATAGAAATGGAAATCACGCAACTTATCGAGAAGAACCCCACGATATTGAGGTTAGGATTGCATTTAGAATATAACGACGCCCGACATCGTATCGCTAAACATCTACAAAGAAACATCGATACGAGTAAGTTTTATCGAATTTTTTATTTTATAAAATACAACTTTTACTATAATAATTATTATGATTCCAGAAATATATCAAGGGGGTTGAGGCGTTTGACGAAAATAATAATAAAAATTTAAAAACATTCTAGAAAAACCAGTTATTGGGAACAATAAAATTCGTGTTTATTTGTAAAATTTCAATTTACCATGGGTGTACGATGCTATTTTAATGAGGGTTGATTTGTTTGTGAAAATTTCCTTCTGTCATAGACGTATAATCAAATTATTGATAGGGGTTCATTTATTTGTCGAAAATTCAACTTACCATGGAACACGCAGAGATTTTATAAAGGGGCTTAGTTTATTTGTAAACTGTTCCTTCTACCATAGGCGTACGATCAAATTTTTGTGAGATCCATTTATTTGAAAATAATTCTATATATCATGGTCGTACGTACCAATTTTTTAAGGGGGTCGATTTAGGTGCGAAAATTTCCATCTATTATGGGCGCCGATAAAATTTCATTTATCTATAAAAATGTCCTTTCATAGGAGTACGATAACATTTTTTAAATGAAATGTGTATTTGTAAAAAATTTCCGTTTATCCTGGGCGTACGATCATATTTTTATTAGGGATCCATTTATTTGTAAAAATTTATATATCATGGGCGGACGATGACATTTTTGAAAGCAGTTGATTTATTTGTTGAAATTTCCATCTACTTCGGGCGTACTATAAAATTTTTTAAGGGTATTAATTTATTTGTAAAAATTTCCTTCTCTCATAGGCGTTAGATAAAATTCTTAAAGGGGGTTCATTTATTTGTAAAAATTTTCGTTTAATGATTTAGGTTGTACTGTTTTTAATTTCTTTCGGTGCTGGCTTTAACTCCTCAACCTCCTTAAAAGCGATAAATATTGAGAATTTGTTAAAATTTTATTACGGTAATTAGTTGTATAACGCAAACTGTAAATTGGGCGTGGTTTGAATAAAAATAATTTTTTGTTGATGATTATGTACGATTATATCGATATACATAGCATTCGTCTTCCATAATTTATAGAACGTCGCCAAGTGATGGCAAAATACCAAGTAACTTTAGGAAAAAAAGGAAATGCTATGAAAATTGTCCGTGCAGATTAATGTTTATTCAGTAAGGTAGAGCTGTGAGTATTTACGCCAGAAAAATGCTCGTCCGTATTTTCGACCACAAAATAATCAACTAAATTCTTGGTGTACTTTTGCCAAAGAAACGCTCAACAATTGTTTGGAATACATCAATTTTTCGGTCACTATCTTAGTCCATTTGGAATATGAAAATTATTCTATCAGATCATTTTTCAAACAAGATTGGATTATACTTAATGCTTAGTTAACAAAAAACAATTCTACGCTCAAGGCTTCCCATCTCATTTGGTTAGATCATCCCTTTTTTAACGAAATTATCATTTTTTTCTGGATGGGAATAGTTACACTGGGAAATTAATCAAAATAAATGAAATGTGCTACTTCCATCTCATTTGGAAAATAATCTGATGAAATTTTGACAGGTTTCAAGTGGTCTAGGTGTCTTGGGGTACACTAAAAAAATTTACAAAGGGTCTAATTTGCTTAGACTAAAAAATGTTTATGAAAAAGACTCCACAACAATATTTCTGTTTATTTTTTGCTCAAATCAGTTACACCTCAGTCTCTCAGGATTTTTTTGTCTTCATTTTATTTTAGAATCTGTTTAAAATTATTTTTTTCCATATCTCCCGAAGGCTGTAGTTTGTATAATTTTTCTTCCTTTTATTTCTCGTCTATTGTTTATGTTACTTGGAACTTGTTACTGCTTTTAATTACCTTTTTCTACTTATCTTTTTTGAACTACCAAGTGTATAATTCCATTATTTTTGATCACACTTTATTGTAGATACTATTTTGTAGTTTCCATACAAGTCTGTGTTCTCCTTAACTGCTCCTAAAATTTCATGTACCCTTTAATTTTTTTATAATAAAAATAAATTATTGACACTTCACAAGGTACTTTATATTTTCTATCCTTGGCAAAGTACACGTTCAACTTATTCAAGATTGATTATATATAATGATGAGCGAAAATACAGTCAGTTTTTTTCTGATCAATAAAATGTGTTCGTGGTTAGGTGTATTTTTATTTTTTACTCTTCAGTTGCTCTAATCTAACGCTTTCGTAAATTTATACCAGCCTTTAGACGATGCTGGGCAATCGTTATACATGTATAGACACACTTTACCATGTTCATTTTCATGTAAAAAATAAAATTACACAAACCGAAGCTTCGAGATAAAAGAGGAAATTACATTTATCGTAAAATATTGAAAAAGATTCGTAAAATTTGAGGTTAATTATGATATTTTTGATCTGGTCGCTAATAAACGCAATTGTTCAATTTTTGCGGTGCGGTCCGATCCGTTTAGTGGACGATAACCGTTAGTAAGCTAGTTACGGTTCGTACCATGATGCGCAGATCTCGTAGTAGTTTCTTGACAAATCTACAGTCTTATTTTAAATTAATTGTGGGAAATTTGTTTTAATAAGTAGTTGTTTGTGATAGGCACACGAAATGGCCAAAAATTCTTCTTTCTTACGCCCTAATTGTTCTACATTTTCGTTGATTATTTGATCCTTTACTACCAACATAGATCTATAATTTTTTCGGGGTGGTAAAATAAGCTGGAGTTACAGCCACAAAAATATATATAAAATACAGGTTGTCCCACTATAAAGTAGCACATAGAATAGAAAGGGACTTTCAGATTGTATTAAAAAATATAGGGTGTTTTATTTAAAATAAACTGATACTTTCGATTCAAAAAAGGTCATTTTTTTTTCGGCGCATTCAGGAAAAAATATACATTTGGCACCTATGTCAACAAAAACTTGCAGGAAATATAAGAAGTTTAGCGAAAACTGCACGTCGATATCTTTTTCCATTCACGAATAATAAGTCAAAATGTGTTACTTTATAGTGTATTTAAATCATTTTAAATTATTAAATTATCAAATTATTTTGTATATCCTCCTTTATTTTCTTTTAGCTATACAGAACACACTTTTTGCGGCATATAAACGGCACAATTTAATTTTGCACCAGTTTGAGTGAATATTGAACTAACTGAGATTTGCCGTTTTTTATTCTACGCAATTTCTATACAGGGTTATTCTTAGATTCGCGATTGGTGGATAACAGATTCTGTATTTTCATCATAATCTTTGCTTAAAAATCATTTTTCTCTACAAATCAAACTTTTTTTATCAAACATTACACACAATTGGTAAAAATCTAGGTATCTATTATTTCTTTCTAAACGAAATTGTAATGTGATGTATGGGATTTCAAATTTATGTGACGCGTACCGCCTTCTTTATTTTTTTTAATAACCGTAGGTCGAGTGATTTATAATGAAAACATTTTTTTTAAATTTATTTTTGTTATTTTATAAAATCATACAATTCTTTTTTTTTGTTCGACAGTACGAAAAGACTTGAAATTGCGACTGCAGTTCAGGTTTTTTAACCACAGAAAAACACCTTTAATTAAGTAAAGGTATCAGTAAAACGAACGTTTTGCATAACCTAACAATGTCCTGCAAATTTTTTTATTAAAATTTTAATCCCATAAAAAATTTTGTACATTGAAATGATTAACCGACCAAGGAAATTTGTAGGACTTTGCAGCTGTCATTTTGAAATTATTCTAGTAGAAGCACAAGCTTAACTAACGTTTACAAGGTAATTTTATGTATACATTTCAATTGACCACTAAATTTTTATACCCAAACTATTATTATTTTGAATTAAATTGAAATATAAACATAAACTTGACATACCTTGTATATAAATATGTATGTTTAGTGTATTGGTTGATACAATTGTCCTACTGATCAAATTTTGGCTAATAAGCTTAAAGTTCAAACTAATGCAGGCTTATCACTAAAGCTCTAATAAACTCGATATAAAAGATTGGCTAGATTTTAGTTCAGCAAAAATGAAGACATTTCAACAGGTTCAATTTAAAAGGTCGTTTTTCCAGTAATCTGTAACTGAGCAATTGGAAAATCGTCCAAAAATAGAAGGTCTAACCTTCAAAACATCAGCCACGTGCCCGAATAAACTCCTGGTCAAAAAAACCCGCAGAGTCGCTGACCAATTAAATAATTGTATGTATATTGGGGTGACATTCACTGAGACCTAGGATTCTGAATTGCTGTGCAATTAGCAAGCATGTGGATGGAGCCTTCTTCTTCCATGCCACAGAATCTACATTCTTCTTCTTCTGCTATTTTGAGCTTTTTCAGGTGCCCATTAGGATAACTGTTAAAACTCTTAGTGCAGTTTTACTTTGACTTACGCATTCATTTGATCTCAACTGGGTGTAGTAACCCAGAAGAATCTTTAATTGTCCAAGCCCTACTAGCCAATGGTCAGATCTTCTCTTTTTTCCGTTTGGCCTATTTCTTCCAATATTACATTGGAGCTGATACCGCAAAAGGGTTCCGGTCCCCAAAAGGGTGTTTCAGTCCCCCTCTTTGCTATTTCATTTCCTTCTATTCCAGGGTGTCCTGGAATTCACAGTAATGAGGCTATATTGTTCTCGCCTAGTTCATTGAGTTTGCCTAGACATTCCCACACTATTTTGGAACTTAGCTCAGTGCTTTAATGGCTGCTTGACTATCCAACATTATGATAATCCTTTGCCTTCTATATCGTTTATCAATATTGAGCTGGGCACACTTTCTTATGGCGTGAATTTCCGCTTGAAAGATACTTGGGGTTTTTTCCCAAGCTTTCAGAGTGTTTAGTTCCTGGCCTGTACACTCCTTATGTAATGCACATACAGGCTAGTCTTTGAATTTTGGAGAGGTTTTCTCTCGTTGTCCATAGGCTAGTTCTACTACTCCACGCAATGGCTCCATAAGTGATAATTGGTCTCACTATGGCAGTGTACATCCAGCTAAGGATGGTTGGGTTACAACCCCAATTTCTCCCTGCCAGATTCCTGCACACCATTAGAGCCATCTTTGCTTTGTATATAATCTCCTTTTCGTGTTTGTTCCACAGGAGTTTAGTGTCTAGAGTCAAACCTAGATACTTACTTCTTCTCACCATTCAACCTCACTCCCATCAAGTTTAATGGTTTTGAGATTGAGTTTTTTCTTCTTAAGATGGTTTTGGTCTGGTTGATGTTAAGTCCCACTTGCCCACACCAGCTATTTGTATAGTTCAGAACCTCTTGTACGATGTTTTCTGTACACTGCTACTTGTAATAAGAAGTCCTGTTAATCTTGGCACTGTATTTGCTTTTGGAACGGACAATTGAATACCTTCTTGCTGTAAGATAAAATAAGCATGGATCATACCAGGATCTTTGTCTTAGTATTCTAAACCACAAGGATGCTGAATATACCTGCGTAGTCGCAGAAGAAGTTAACCAATTGACCTGAATTTATTTGATGATGAATATTATTGAAAGGTTGGAGAATAATCAGGACCGCATCCTTGGAAGGATGTGTGACTGTGAAAAGATCGTTAGATGAAGCTCTGACCGACTCAAGTACTAGAAAGGTTCGAATATAATGCGAATAATCAGAGCAAACTGAATTTCTGATAAATGGAGCAGTCGTTCAACTAGGAGCGCAACAATGACAGGCGTTATACGTGTTTCCCCCTGTTCGGTTGAAGCTACCTACTTACCACGGCCCTCAATGATGGGAGCAAGGTTATCTATGGGCGAGAGTCAAACAGGCCGTTTCAAAATTATCTCACCTCTTCCTGTTGAACCAAATATACTCGTATCCCTACCAAACATACTTGTTTCTTTCTAAAACATTATCGTTTATGGTATATATGTTGAACTTTCATGTTACCAGAGCTCCTTCCTCGTACTGTATAGTTTAAAGTAAAATTGTAACCAGATTTCTTGAAGTTTAGACACGCCATAAATGTTGTAACGCATGGTACCTAACTGTAAATCAGTTTACAATTAACCAACTAGTTGTACGGTCCTTATTAATAAATGTATTGTTGATGTAACACATTTTTTTTACTCTTTGTTTACAGAAAGACGTCTGTCTAGGTTGGGAGCGACTACTTCGTAGTCAGTTCATGTTGTGTTCAGTATGTACTTGAAATATAATTTGGGTATATCGGTGTTGGTTATGTAGGTTGGTCAAATTCTTGCATAATATTCAATAATACACTAAAACACTCAAAAATACATCCGCAATCATGCAATTAGACAATATGTCATTCAATGACTCAAAAAAACACTGAATAATTCTCAATTCTACACGGAAACACGCAATAACACACATAATCAATCAATTGCACACAAGAACACTCAATCACTCAAAAAAAATACCGAGAAAACAATCAGACGTTATTACATTCAATAACGCAGAACTCCTTCAAAATATTCACTAGTTATATCACAAGAGGTGAATATTCAAAACAAAATATATACCTCGAGCGGTATATGGTCAGATTATATACCGAAAAAGACGATATTTTCTATTGAAACATCACCAAATTAGTTAATTAACAAAAATGTGACGTTAATGTGGCAACATTAAAAATTGGCTGTGGCAGGTGGGCCACTTATGTCAAAAAATATCCAGTATAATTTGCTTCTGATTGGGCGCAAAATGGCATTTGATTGGTTAGAAACGGTGGAGGTATATTACCAATAATAGACAAAAACACTCAACAATATTCAAAAGCTCTTAACCTAACTAAAAAGCACACAAGAACATTCCATAACATACAAAAACACTCAAAAATACATCTGGAATCGTGCAATTAGACAATATTTCAATCAATAACTCACAAAAATACTGAATAATACAAAATTTCTCTCAATTCTACACATCCAATAACACACAAAACCAACCAATATCACAAAATAACACTATACTACAATCAATAAAGCATAATTGCCGACAAGAACTAGTAATGATACATAATAAAACACTACAGCACATAGAAATATTCAATAACACACAAAAGTATACAAATACACCTAACAGCATCCAAAAACTCTAAATTTCATTTAAAAGTTTACAAGAATACACAAAGCCACTCAAAAATAAAGAAAGACATCCGAAATCGTGCAATTTATCAATATTTCATTTAATAACAAACAATTGCACTCAAAACCATACAAGAACACTCATATACACATAAAAACTCCCGAATTCACACAATCTGACGTCATTGTATTCATTTTGATTAATTTTTTATTAAAAATATGATTTTTTTAAAGAAATTTGGCTGGCCTACCGTAGTTAATAGGTTTTGTGGGGCCAATTAAATTCAAACGCATTTTGAATTTATGATCACACTTAGCTTATTGCTTCAGATGCACTCGCACTTCCTGGAATGTAGTCGTATTATTTGAATTGTCAGTATATAGGATTGAATTTTTGTTTATACACTGTAGCCCGAAATAATGGAGTACATACTTTAATTCATGCTGCATGGTTCTTCTGGGTTGTCACCTTACAGCTGCGACGGAAATGGAACAAACAAAAATATATAAAATATCATCTCATATTAATGCCTGTGTTGACTGAACTTTCAATTCCCTTTTGATATGTGCTTTTTCAGGAGATTGCAGAAAAACTTGGAAGAACTCTCATTTTAGTACTTTATGTTTATGGTTGACATTTAATTTCAGCATTTAACATTTCATTAATTTTTATGTAAAATAATCCCAAAACAATGCACTAAATAATATACTATATTACATCTTATACACTTGACGTTATTAAATTTAAAACAACACTTTTAATATTGCAATTTTATTTTTATTTTCGCTTATGCGTGGCTGATATATCATTTGCGCTTATTTTCTTATTCTTTTTGTCTTAGGCAACGTACGCTTTGTAGACATTTATAGTTTTCAAATTGATATTTCCGTTGATCAAAATTCTGGGACACCCAGTAATTTTTATGTATGAAAATATCATTTTTTGAAATATAGGATTTTGTGAAAGTAACAATAACAATTTACGCATTGAATTGTCTTTACGCTTGAAGAAAACATGTTACACACTTCCGTCCCATTTCACGAAATCACTGCCACAAATTGCAGGGAACCGAGCGGAAAGATGTTGCACATCAAAAACTTTTTTTTGGAAAATCTATAATTATTTTAATAATTAAAAAACCTCCAATCAAATTGTTACTTTCATGAAACTAAAGCTTTGATTGTTGATAAAAAAATTAAAAACGTTAAAAATTATATTTTTCTTATAGCTCGCAGACGTCGTACGGGACAGCTGCCCAAAAACTATTTGGTAGGTTATATTGCTTAAGGCTAGAAGCTAATAGTGCTGTTGCCAAGTCTCATCGATTCTGCTATGCGCCACTTCAGTTTTTTAATTTTCAAATAAAATCTGTTCATATATTGATAAAAACTTCTGATCTACTTGCATTCAGTTTACAGGCTTTTTAAGTACAACTTCGTGTGATTCTTTTGAAATATATATATTATATTAATTACTATTTTAGGTATTTTAATAATTCTGTAAATATTGCCTTGCACTCTGTATGTAATTAAATCATATTTATGCTTAAAGCACATACATTTTAGATATAAATAACTTTCTACACCTTTTTTGTAAAATAATTGCCGGCACAGTTCTATTTAGTAACAATAATGGGTTCGCATTTACTCGGCCATCTTCAGGAAACTACAACAAATACACTAACCGTCAAAAAAAATGGACACATTTAAAAACTGATATAATAAGGTGAATGAAACATCACATTTAAACACATCTTATATTTTCAAATTTAACTCAACGTCAAAATTTCATCCACAGTATTGCAACAGAAGAATTGACCTTTAGTTTACAAAAAATCAACAAAATCAGAATGGTTCAAGAGATAAACTCTTTTTTTAAAATGTGTCAAATTTTTGACAGTCAGTGTATATAATTTTGAAATAAAAATAAGGTTTTACTGGATACAAATCAAGTGAGATTGTATATGATTGTAAGAAACGTATAAGGAAGAAATATTTTTTTTATTTGAAAACTAAATTACAAACTATAAATTTAAACCATTATCGTTATAATCATAAAAATCAAATTTTTCCCGTTCATTGACCGTTTTCTAAGTAAAAACCTTGTAACTAGCGCCCTCTGTGAGAGTCAAAATAAATCTATTGGATGTGTCAGTTTCCAAAACGGATTCCTACAAAATTTCGGTACAATGTTACCAGTAATTTCGACATAATCGTAATAATCTATCGAAAATTTTTCACTTAACAAACCCCGCTTATTTTTTTCAGTACTCTACTTATTCTAGCAACAAGGGCACATTTTTTTAAACACTCTCTTTCTAGAAACATATATAATTTCCCCAATTATTGTAGCTCCCTGTATGTGACAAGTTTGTTGTCGAAAGCTTGAATACCTCTAAGAAATAATATTTGCTGCTTACCCATTATTTTTAATAAATAAATATATAGATAGGAATGTAATTATTTTAACGAAAAACTGCCAACATTTTGTGGATACTCGATAGGTGTAGAATAAACATTTTTTAATTTTGCTTTTAAATAATGTACTTTTTAAAGCATTTCGATGAGTACAACGCGTCAAATATACTTCAGTGTATTCGATGAGTTGTATAGTTGTGGAAATACCCCCAATAAAAAAAAACTATATACTCTCTGGGCCGGAACGTAGTGGAAAAGTATCTATTTTGATTTTTCTCTGGAAAATGTGCATTCAAAATTATTTGCGAATTCACAATTTTTGGAGCATTTTTGATGAAAAATTTCTTAAGAACTAAATTTTGCTGGCACCTAAGAATTTACTACCCTGGGCACTCACCCCTAGTGTAAGTCCTGCGCTGTATTGATTGATTAGTTCGGCACCACCAGGCAAGGCTTAGAGACTTCAGCCTTTAGGCTTTTTGTGCTCTTGGTTATACCGTTTATGTGAGGAGGCCAGTAGCTTTTATCAGGATCAACAGTCTTTTCACTAGGTCCTTCTTGGAGAAATCCTCCCTTGGATGCTCTAGTCCTAGGAGTCTATATCTCCAATGAGACAGTGCTCCACATTCCAAGATAATGTGAGAGGCTGTTTCCTCCTCTTCCATGCACAACCGACAGATAGGTTCGTCCTTATAAATGCCAATTGTATGCATGTGCTTCCTTAGGGTACAGTGACCAGTGAGTAATCCCATCACTCTCCTTTTCTGGCCCCTGGTGAGGTTCAATATTTCATTAGTCAGCGACACCGAGGGTTTTTTGACCAGGAGTTTGCTGTGTTCCTGTTCCAGTACTTCTGATGTTCAGTTTGAATCCAACCACGTGCAGCAGATTTTAATATTCCAAATACTGGTTCAGGACCAGTGAATGCAGTTTCAGAACCTAGCTTTGCTAGGGTGTCTGCCTTTTCATTGCCTACAATACCCTTTGTCCCGGGACCCACTTAAGAGTTACTCTATTATGGTTTGCCAGGGTTAAAAGTTTTTGTAGGCAGTCCCAGACCAGTCTAGATCTGATCTGATCCACCGTCACCTCCACTAAAACGTATTCTTTAAAAAACACCGTCTGTTGAAATTCTACCTAGTTTAGGTGTGGCTGATGGGTATTAGCTTGCCCAGAAACGTCTTGAAGATTCGAATGCAAGCACTCTATTGACTCCTACAGCTTTGACAATTACACGAATAGTTGAATGAAAGTTTGATGGGATCAGATTTCTGATTTTTCAAAAAGTCTAAACCATTGAAAAACACACTCACATGCTAAACACTTTTCCTACTTCTTTCAATCAAAGTTTTCAACATTCTGACTACACACGCTTGACATTTGACATTCGTACGAATTAGGCGCATGCGTAGTTTTGTAACATGTTTCGTACCTTCCTTTTACCCAATTTATTTTGGGGTAAGTAAGTAAGATTTTTGAACTGGGGTATTTCTACAACTTTTCCTGTGGAGTCTGGCTAGAATTTAAATACAGGATATGACAATGTGATTCAAATGCGGTACATAGTTTTCCCAATAGTAGTTTAAACATTTTATAATTTAACCTCACATGCGCAGGAGAAAAGTTTGGTTTACAGTTTTCTACTGAATAGTTGATAAAAATTGTAGTTTCTTCTTGTAGCGTTACTTGTAAATTGTATAAAACGGCTATTGGGAATCTCTTATATTTTTATTTACTAATACAAATAAATGCTTAATTTTAATCCATTCACTCCACAATTAACGACGATTTTAACATTTTTCTTTGTAAAATCAATTTTATCATGTAAATATAAGTTTTATTATAGTTTTTTCAGTTCTAGTTGGCATACGGTAAAAGAGCCTTACTATACCTTACTAGAACTGTTTGTTATTTACATAATTTATATTTAGCGTGATTTCTTCGAACATTATATTGTATTTTCTTCATAGAAATCAACATGTACATTTTTAGTCAGTATGTTTTTTTTGTTCTTCTTTTATCATATATCTAAATATAATTTTATCACTTCCGTATTTGCATAAAATGTGATGACAAAAAAAACTATCAGTTATGTAATTTTCACAAAATAAAAGAGAATAACGTGAAAATCAGTTCTTTTATTTTTCAACCTTTTTCTCTAAAGCTCAAGCTGAACTCCTGGCTCCAGATATTAACAATGGAATTTTCTTCATCCGAGTACACAAGTTTCAGTGTATCGATGACGCAATGCGGAGCTTGTAGACATTTCTAAAGAAATTGCTATAGTAGGTACCTACACGTAAATTGCAACAATCTTCCTATATATATACAGTATGTCTGAAAAAGTTGGCAACATATGGGAAACTTTTTTATTCGTAATGTTACGAAAAAAAGTTATTCTTTATAAAAAGTTCTGCATGGCCCATAAAGTAAAGCGCAAATGTCAGATGTCAATTTTTTAAATTGTATACGAGAGTAAAGTAACTTTATTTTTTACAATATCGAAAACTGTAATTATGAAAAGATGTTCGAAATAGAAAACTATGTTTTAATATGCCATTAGATATATATTAAATGTAATTTTAAGGTGTCGATAGGAATTGAAAATTACGTTCAAGTGCAATTACTTCATTCATTATCTCATTGCAAAATTGATAAACTTTGACTTTATCTGTTAAGAATTACCTCAAATAGACAAATACTTAATTAGAATTATTTATTTCGAAAACGTAACATCAAACTTTATGTGCATGAACAAGAAAAATCAGTTTTAACTTTTTCATCACTAAATATGCATCTCAACTTGTCCACCGTTTCTTTCTAAACATTTAATTGTTCTTTTAGAAAATGCTTTCATTACATTTCTAATAACAGCCGGAGTAATATCTTCACATTTTTCCTGAATTGTTCTTTCTAAATGATCAATATTGTCGAATGGTCTTTTAAGGTACACTTTCTGCATTAAGTATTCCCACAAAAAGAAGTCAAGTGGGTCCAGGTCTGGATATCTTGCAGGCCAAGCAAATTCCACAAATTTTCCTAATACTCGACCATTAAAAGTTTGCAATAGATATTCTCGAACATTTCTGGTTCTATGACATGGTACTCCATCATGTTGGTACCATATGCGTTGTCTTTCTATTATTGGTAGGTTATCAATAAATTCGGAAATTTTATCATTCAAAAATTCTAAGTAACGTTCAGAATTTGTGTATTACAGTAGAAAATACATTATTCTGTTGGGTATTACATATTTATTACTGATTTAAGTTCATTTGCTAAAATATTTCAGAATAACAAATAAACATTTGAGGTTTGTTGACTTGTTAAATAAGATAAAAGTTGACGTGTTTCACAACTAAAATTTTCAAAATTTAAGTTGAAGTTGAAGTGGTCAAAATATTCCTATTAATCTTTTACCTGATAATAATACCTGAATATTATTATTTTCGAAAGCAGAGATTTTCATAAAGAATAACTTTTATCGTAAAACTTACAATAAAAAAGTTTCCCATATGTTGCCAACTTTTTCAGACATACTGTGTATATATATACAGTGTGGAAACCACTTATGGAATAAAATTCTTTATGTCATTATTTTAGAAAATTATAAAAAATGCCGAGACACGTCAACTTTTTAATTGAGGGGGACACTTTTTGGTGCTAATGTCATAAACGTCAGATTCACCCCCTCCCTACTGGAGACATCCCTTACATTTTTTCAAATGGCTTTAGGTATCAAGTCACACCTCATTTAAAAGGTCTGGTGAATCTCTATTCAATCATTTTATTTTGCCTTTGATACGAGCCTTCCATTGTTATTTAATCGTTGTTTGAAATTGGCTCTTTTTCAACTTTTATTGCCTGAATGTTAACGGTGGTCACTTTGACGGCATGATTAAATAGCAGTTTTTCCTTGTTAACAGTTGTCTTTCTACTATTTGTAAATTTTTCATTCTTTAAAGAGTCTTTCTATCATAACAAAATGTGGGAGCATACGAAAAGTTGAAAAAGAGCCAATTTTAAACAACGATTAAATAACAATGGAAGGCTAGTATCAAAGGCAAAACAAAATGATTGAATAGAGATTTACCAGACCTTTAAAATGAGGTGTGACTTGATACCTAATGCCATTTGAAAAAATGTAAGGGGTGTCTCTAGTAGGGAGGGGGTGAATCTGACGTTTATGACATTAGCGCCAAAAAGTGTCCCCCTCAATTCAAAAGTTGACGTGTCTCAGCATTTTTTATAATTTTCTAAAATAATGACATAAATAATTTTATTCCATAAGTGGTTACACTATTTATTACTCGAGAACGGCTGAACATTGATGGGGAGGTAGCTTTTAGAACCAGGAGACGGGCATAGGATACTTTTTATCCCGTTCCCGTGAGACGTGACATAAACAAATGTCTACTTTGGACAAAAAATGGCAGTGAATTAAAATTTAGAATGTCTGTATAGGTTACTTGGAAATTAGGCAATTGTAGGTAAGGATGGCATTTATAGAAGTTTAAAAAAAAACAAAAGCTACTCTGTCACTCCACTCAAGGGGCAGAGAACGATCGCTTGCATAATATCTTATTTAGTCGGGTTTGTTGGAACACTTTTAACTCGTGAACGGATGGACCCATTTTCATGGTTTTTGATTTGTTATTGCACGGGAAAAATTATTTAAAAAAAATTGTACTTTGGACAAAAAATGGCGGCAAATTAAAATTTAAAGTTTCTGTATAGGTATCGTTAAGTTTGAAATAAACAGAAGCTACTCTGACACTCCACACAACGGGCAGAAAACGACCGCTTACATATTATCCTATTGACAAGACAATGTTAGGACAGGACAACGTCTGTCGGGTTTTCTAGTTTTTCAATAACTGCCCACGACAACCCTATTTACGCGTTCCACTAAAATCCCAACCCAATATTTCATAAATGCACCTCTTCACCCTACAAACCTGGCCCGCATTACAATAAACATGTTCATTTAGCTCATCAACCAATTAATTGTTTTATATACCTTCATTTTGCGATGGATCGTATTATGGGGCGATCTATATATAGCAGCGTGTGTCGAAAGTAGGTATGAGGTAAAAAATAGGTGTTGTATGTATGTATGTATGTATAATGAGGGGACATTCACTGAGACCTAAAAGATCTATTGCACCCCCTTAGTTCTACTTAGTTCCTGAGGAAAATCTCAGAGACTAGTAGCTCCTTTAGTCCTATTTCCCGGAGGAATTTTAGGATATCTGCAGGCTTTAACTTAGGTAAATGTCCCTCTTCTATTCAGTAATCTCCTAGGTGTTGTGCCCTAGGATTCTGAATTGCTTTGCAATTCGCAAGTATTGGGATGGAGGTTTCTTCTTCCATGCCACAGAATCTACATTCTTCTTCCTCCACTATTTTGAGCTTTTTCAGGTGCCCATTCAGGCGACAATGTCCCGTTAGGATCCTTGTTAAAACTCTTAGTGCAGTTTTACTTTGACTTACGCATTCATTTGATCTCAACAGGTTGTAGTCAACCAGAAGAATCTTTGATTGTCTAAGTCCTACTAGATCTTCCAATGGTCAGATCTTCTCTTTTTTCAGCTTTGCCTATTTCTTCCAATATTACATTGGAGCTGATACCGCAAAAGGGTTCCGACCCCCAAAAGGGTGTTTCAGTCCCCCTCTTTGCTAGTTCATCTGCTATTTCATTTCCTTCTATCCCTGTGTGTCCTGGAATCCACAGTAAGGAGAGTATATTGTTGTCGCCTAGTTCATTGAGTTTGCCTAGGCATTCCCACACCATTTTGGAACTGATTACACAAGAGCTCAGTGCTTTAATGGCTGCTTGAATATCCGACATTATGATAATCCTTTGCCTTCTATATCCTTTATATTGAAAAGGGCACTCTTTCTTATGGCGTGAATTTCCGCATGAAAGATACTTGGGGTTTTCCCAAGCTTTCACAGACTGTTTGGTTCCTGGCCCGTACACTCCTATCCCAGTTCCTTCTATTGCTTTTGAGCCATCTGTGTACCATTGAATGGCATTCTTTCCAAGTCTGGTTATGGTATTTGGATCCCATTCCTTCTTGTTGCTTAATTCCATAACGAATTACTTAGTATGTATGTCTGCAACACTTTCCACCACCATATGTAGTGGTGTGAGGTTGAGAATCACTTCCATGGCTGCCGTTGGGCATGGTCTTATTGCTCCTATAATGCATATACATGGTAGTCTTTGAATTTTGGAGAGGTTTTCTCTCGTCGTCAATCTACTCCACGCAATGGCTTCATAAGTGATAATTGGTCTCACTATGGCAGTGTACATCCAGCTCAGGATTTTTGGGTTACAAACCCAATTTCTCCCTGTCAGATTCCTGCACATCATTAGAGCCATTTTTGCTTTGTATATAATCTCCTTTTCGTGTTTGTTCCACAGGAGTTTACTGTCTAGAATCAAACAAAAAATAGGTAACCAGAAAGTGTGATTAGTGTGCCACCATCTACATTTCAGTCACTTTTATGTCAGTGTTGCAGTGTTTCAATAATTATAAATTAGCTATTTCAGTCAGTGTTCCTCTGAAAAACCAAGACATATACATATATTTCTGATATTGATATAAGTGAAAAAAAGTGTGTTTTAGGAAGTGGATCTTGAAATTATTTTTCTCTACACACGTATTTTGACTAATCACTTGCCATGGTATAAAAAATACAGTTGCGAACCACCGCACCTTTTTTTGTTTTTGTTGTTTTTTTTATATTTTCCACCTTTTTCAACCATTGTTCTAGTCTACGGATCACCTAGTACATTTTCACTTTATATGCAGACGTTTTTCATTTCCTAAACCTCTAGTACCATTTCAAACTTAACATTGTAAAATATGTCAGTTAAAAACGAAACGAAATTTTAAACTGTCATTCTACCCTAAAGCTAATTTACAAAGCTACAATAAAATCAACCCCTATGAGTGTCTTTTGACGAAGGGATTAAAAGTACAAAATGTTACCGCTTCCATATTCTAGTATTGATTTAACTGGGCATAATGCACTTTCTAGTTATCTATTTCTGTTATCGGGAGGGCGGGTGGAGTAAAAATGCAGTTAGTCACGCATACCTACCCCCCCATGTTTCAATACACTTATTGGCTTAGAGAAAAATATAAAAAGTAACCCTCGAGTATTGTTATAAGAATGGGAAAGTAATGAAGATATTTTATCATGAAAATAAACTACCAGCTATAATGTTTTGGGTTCAATTAGTTTTTGACGCTTTTTTTAATATCTTTGTGATATTTTAGATTTAAAAATAATATCACCTGACTGATCTTATAAATTTTACATTTTGAGCAGCTGCAGCAAAGAGCATAATTACAACCGCAAACATCAAGATTTGTGTAGGACAAAAGATTCTGAGGAAACAATTACATTTATTAAATCGGATTCTCCAGTCTTTTCTCCTTGAACCAAGGAAACCCCTACCTCCAAGTTAACATAAACTTCAATATCCATTATTGTACGGTTTTTGGTAACCATTGGAGGCTCCACATTTCTTGAAGCCTTGATTGTAAACACCCTTATTAAATCCACCTTCGATATTTCCTCATCGGGAAACCCCTTTACCAAAATTGTTAGTTTTATTTCATTCAATTTTGGGTTTACAACCTGACTTGTTTCGTTGAGAACGGAGACCAAATCTCTGGCATCTTTAAAGTTGGAAGATGTGAAAATAAGACGTACCAATAGAATCAGAACGACCAGTTCTGCTGATTCTATGTATGTAATCGTCAGAAGAATGGGATAATCATAATTTACAACTTTTTTTATCCCCTCAACATCTAGCCCACGGGCAGCTTCGTCAGTAGCAACCAATAAAGAAGATTTTCCCGATCTAAATTCTCTTAAAACATAATCACGTTCTTGTTGGGTTTTATCTCCGTGCATAGCTAAAGCAGGCCAGTCTAAATTTCTTATGGATCTCGTTATTCCTTCAACTTTTTAGTTTCGACAAAGATTATTATTTTAGAGCCCGGTTCCGGGTTAGTGTTAATTTTTTGCAACAAAGATCCTAATTTTGTTTCCTTTTCGTGTTCCTGGCAAACATCGACGATTTGAAAGCCGCTGCTAATTTCGTCACTTCCTTGGGCTATACGTGGCTGACCACATAAGCGTCTGACGATCTGGTCTGACTTGATTGAGATTTTCACGAATTTGGGGTTCAAATCCCATGTCCAACATTCTATCAGCTTCGAATATGACTAAGTTATTGCATCCTTCTAAATTAGTAGCTCCCTTTTCCAAGAAATATATCAAACGACCTGGTGTAGCTATGAAAATCTCAATACCTCTTTGTAAATCACGAGCCTGGGGGCCTTTTGGAGCACCTCCAAAGATACAACTATTACGAATATCGGCTGAACGACCAAAATCATTAGAAACTTTCTGAATCTGTTGTGCGAGTTCTCTAGTAGGAGCAAGAAGTGTCCCAGGTAAAGGATTGGTCCAGGTGAAAAAAAAGTGCACTCAGATGAATGCACTTCTTAAAGATAAGATACGATAAGTTGGAAAGGCTTCAATGGCACATGTTCACAGGAAAAGAGAATGAAACCCTTTTGCCACTGTTTAAATACACGAAATCATGTGAAAGATAACAGACTTACGTCTCATGTTCATGTCACGCTCATACGCTTTGACCAGGAAAGGAATTTACATTTCAGTAGTGAATTCTTGATTCATATTTAATTAATAATTGGTAGAAGAAAAGATAAGAGCGAGTACTGAAGTGGGACTATCGAAATAGAAGTGACTATTTTCACGACAGGCGGACCTCGATCGGCCCGTATAGAAACGTTGATTTCGACTCTCGTCGACAGCAAATATATTCAGCCTTGAAACATTTCTCGGTGTTGGGTATGAGAAAGGACTGGCTATTCGCCGCCCATACGATAATTTATTAATTTAATAGAGAAAAGTACGAACGAAATTAACGTTACACTTTTTTAAACTATTCCTATCATTAGAAAACCGATCGTTTCTGAAATTATTTTGATAACCACCCCCGTTACGATTTTGAAAATTATTTTGCCTATATGGTTTATTATACCCTTCAAGGCTTGAAAGAAAGGAGAACCGAGTGGAAGAAGTTAGTCTACAGATAACCACAATCAAACCAGAAAGTGATGATAATCATAATCCCCTTGAAATCCTTAGAAAAAGTCAGACCTACTTCGCCTCGCTGTTTTTCAGCTGCTTTTCAGGGATATCCCAGCCGAAATATCATGGGAGCTAAAATTCTATTTCAGGGACAAAGTTACAAATCTTACCATAACATATGGATAATGCCACAGACGCAAGGAGCCATTCTTACCTCAGAAGAACACAAGAAGTCAAAGGAACGCCAGACCATCGGCTTTATTTTTCTTTGACAATTGTATACAGGGATGACAAACTTTGAATAACGAGTATTTTAAAACAAAACCTGCTTCGCCAGAGGTAGCCAGATATAGTGGAAGCTCAGTGCTGGGCTCAGTGGGATTCACTGTATCTTCATGATGGCCTATTTCATCGAAGATGGGAAAGCCCCGATGGAGTACGTATAGTTCACCAATTGGTACTGCCAAGATCACACATCAGAAGAGTGTTAGAAGAACTTCATAGTAGCAACTCAGGAGGACATTTTGGTACTGAAAGAACACTGACACGAGTTCGAGAAAGATATTATTGGGTCAACTGTCGAAGGGACGTGGAAGATTGGTGCAAGAAATGTGATCTGTGCAATCGTAGTAAAGGTCCTAAAACAAGAAGCCGAGGAAAAATGGCACAGTATCTTCCGGAGAGCCTTTTGAAAGACTTGCAATTGATATTCTAGGCCCATTTCCTTTGACAGAAAGAGGAAACAAATACCTGATGGTTGTAATGGATTATTTTTCCAAATGGCCCGAAATAACACGTCTTCCTAATCAAGAAGCGACGGCAGTAGCAGTGACTTTTGTAACCAACGTTATTGCGAGACACGGTGTCACTCTGGAATTGCATTCTGATCGAGGACGAAATTTTGAATCCGAATTATGGTAGGAGTTGATGAAGACGTTAGGCATTAAGAAAACACGCACTACGCCTCTCCACCGATGGAATGGTAGAAAGACATCAGAGAACTCTTTGCGAATATATTGCAATGTTTGTGTCTGAACACCAAAAAGACTGGGTCACTTAATTCCTCTATTTCTGCTAGCCTATAGAAGTTCTGAACACGAATCAACCGGTTATAGTCCATCTATGCTAGTCACTGGTAGAGAGAGAAATGAATCTTCCCTATGATCTTCTTTTCGGAAGACTTCCTCCTTATGAAGAAACGGAAGAGCGTACACCGAAACTGGGAAGGCCCCTACATCGTTATCAAGAAAATCAACGACCTAGTCTACCGCATCCAATTGTCAGCGAGGAGTAAGCCCAAGGTCGAGAAGTTAGCCCCTACCACCCTGTTGGCTTCAACCAGACCCCAGCAGTCAGATTATTTGGGAGGAATAACTAAAAAAGAGGGAGGAATGTTACGTTGGAGCTGTACTGAGGATATGTAGAGGTCCATGAAGAAAAAGAAGAAGATATACATCTAGAATCATCTAGAACTGTCATCGAAAAGTCGAGAACTGCCTGGAACAGGTGAAAAGTATAAAAGGCGGGACAAATTGACATATAAGTTGGTTTTGAAGTTTTGAAAATTTGAGTTCTGTGTTCTGATAGTTAGACGTTATTTGTATTGAATTGTGAAAGTTAGAGTCGAATAAATAAAGAAAGTCGTAAGGAGTAACAATATACAGTGCGCCCATAAAGTAACGCATAAATTATTTAACAATAAAATTATAAATTCCCGAAACAGGTCGATTTTTGAATTTAATCTACTATTTTTTCAAATTACAATCTAATATACAGGGTGAATCACCTTCGTGTGATGACGTCAACACCATTTTTTTCAAATGCAACCCCCTTTTTTTTAAATTTCCGGATTTCCCTTTAATTTGTTCATTACATTCAGTAACGTATAACTTTCCATAAACAGTTTTCATTAATTTTTTTTGTATTTTTGCCCACCCTGTACCAATTTGAAGCAACGTGTTATACATTTTTGTAATCAGCTCAGCAAGGGAAATCCGGAAATTGAAAAAAGGGGGATCCATTTAAAAAAAAAGGTGATGACGTCATCACTCGAAGGTGGTTCACCCTGTTTATTAGATTATAATTTGAAAAAATAATAAATTAAAATAAAAAATCGACCTGTTTCGGGAATTTCTAATATTAATAATGAATTTTTGCGTTACTTTATGGACGCACTATACTTTTTAATTATTTTGTTCACATAAGAATACAAAGTCACGTTTTAGACGCCCCAGTCATGTAAATTATGTGTGAAATAAACCTTTTGTTATTCTATTGAATGCCATATTGATGACACATCTTGTTTGAAGCGATAATTATAACTTTTTGTCACCGATAAATTAGAAGGCAGTTCAAACACGAGTCTAAAAGAATGAAAAATTATTAAAATTTGAAATGCGCTTACAATTTTTGAACAAATAATACAGAACGGGATTGTATATCAGGAAAAACGTTCTATTCTATCAATAATATATTGCAGTAACATACTGTGTGTCCCATTATATTTTCCGGCATTTCACTGAAAAACTTTCTTCTGGTTTGTACAACATTATTGATAATACGTTGTTGAGTCAAAGATTACAAAATATTTTTTTTGTAATCTTTGGTTGAGTGCTGATTTTACAAGCGTCTGCTTAAAACTTATTGGATCGATTAAAAAAAACTCATATAGGCAGAAAGCCGAAAGTAGAGGTTTCCTTTCATTAGAAAATATACAGGGTGTTACATTTAAAGAAGCAAACAAACAAAATTGAAAAAAACCGCCAGTTGCTTTTTGATTAATCGAAAATGAAGTCCAAACAAAACTTGTATCATATACAGAGCATTTCAATGAAAACTATCCACCCCACATAATTCTGAATTTATGAAAAAATGAAAAAACACGTCAAAAATCATATAATTTGCTCATATGTAGACGTTATAACTTTAACTCCCTCCCCCCTATCGTCACGACTCTCATTTTTTAAAATGGAACACTCTATACATTATTGCATTGTTGGATTCTCCTCTACAAGAGGATTACAAAAATGTATAATACATAAGTGAAAAGTCAATCAGTTGGGAGTTACAGTTTTCCCCTAAAACACAATCATTAGAAGCCTGTCTTATTAATGTGACTAAATGGGGAGAGAAATGCGAGAATTTAATGGGACTACCCACTGGGGGATTACTTAAAAATCGCCTTAGGGCAAATTCAAACAACTTATGGGAGGGCTAGGACATATTTTATTTAGTACCTACCCTTTAAATTCGATTAATACAATGAAGATAAATAGTTATTTATGCAACTAGTTCATAAAGTGGTGCTTTTTTCACGAATGGAAAAATTCCATGAGTGAAAAAAAGACACTTTATGCATATGTTGCATACACTATTTTTTCTACAAGCAAGCAAAAACCAAAAAATGTGTTATTTAGGTTGCTCTAAATGGACTAAAAATGGCGTCGATTTGAATGTTTATGTTTGTCATGATGACAAAACGCTAAGGAAAATGTCAGATGAGTGCAACCTGCAGGGCCATTAGCGGAAATATTTAAAATTAGCGTTAAAAAACTGCTTTTTCTACAGTCGCGCGTAAAATGACTAATTACTATATTCAAATGAAATCGTAAAGTCGACAAATGCAGATGATTGTTACTTTACGCTCTAGCGCAAAAAAAGGAATCTTTTTCGTTCGCTTATTTCATCAAATTTGGTGGAATTAGCCATGACGACGAAAAACAATAAATGAACGTCAAGCTACCAGATAATTCTATACTACCTACTTTATCAACCATTTTAATCGGCTTTATTAATTTCTCACAATATTATAATAATTTTTTTCTACTCCTGTTTTATAATATACTTACTAAAAGACTAAAATCTGTATCATAATGATATTCATTATGATACAAATTTTCATTATGATACAGATATTTAAGCCAATAGGAATGCGACATTCGCACAATATTTAATCTATCCATGGATACCTGGTTGACATTTCTGAAATTAATTATATTAGGTGACACTTAATTTGACAGCTGTCAAATAATTTTGATTTTCAAAAGTAACTATATTTAAAATTAATTAATTAAATAATTCTTATTAATCGGAGTAGAAAAAATATTGTATGCAACTTTCATGTAATGGCCATTAATACACTCGCATATTATATATATTATATATCCTACAACATGCTCGTGTCTTAATGGCTATCATTACATGATCGTTGCATAAAATACTATTATAACAGTATTTACTGTTTGGACCTTTACTTTGTGGAAACTACTCATATTACTTTTTTATTTCTGTCATTCTGACGATAATATGTCAATATCGAAATAATTATCAATATCTTAGTTTTCATAATTTTTTCATTAAATAGTGGAATTAATTAGAAACACTTAGTTTCATTAAAAAAGTAATTTTTATAACAATTTATATACTTATTTAAAAGAAATTAAAAGGTGAATTTCAAAAGTCATTGTTATTGTTGATATCTCGGGCACGCCTCTACCTTTAGCGACGGCGAATCAAATGTCGACAGGGGAGGGAAATATAAGCGCTCTGCAGATTCTGACAAGTCTGAACAATTCAGTATATCTTTTTAACGCCATAAAGAGAAAGCATTCAAATACTCAAAATGAAATAGATACTTATATACAGTGTGGAAACAACTTATGGAATAAAATTCTTTATGTCATTATTTTAGAAAATTATGAAAAATGCCGAGACACGTCAACTTTTGAATTGAGTTGTGCGTTATGTAAACATGAATTTAAATGTACAGGGTGATTCACGCAAGTATGCCATAGTCGGTGTTGTTTTTTTTAATGAAACACCCTGTATATTTGCATATTTTTGAAATCCCCTTAATGAACCGATTTCAACAAACTAAATAATGTATGGTCAATTATGAATTATACAGGGTGAAATTTTTATTTTTACAGTTATTAAACACATACATAAAATACCTGATGTATTTGATTTTAATACATTAAAATAAATGGTCAAAATGTTCTCCACCTAGTTGTTGGCAATAGCACAGTCTCCTATAGAACTCCTCCTTAACTTTGTTTAAAGTTTGAGGTGAAATATTCCGTATTTCTGTAGTTATCCTGTCTTTGAGGTCTACAATGCTAGTTGGTTGTGTTGCATATACTTTGTTCTTGAGATAACCCCACAGAAAAAAATCTAACGGCGTAAGGTCTGGCGATCTAGCTGGCCACTCAATAGTACCTCTTCGTCCAATCCATTTATTGGGGAAGATTTCATCTAAATAAGTTCTTACCATTAAAGCATAATGGGGTGTTGCCCCGTCTTGCTGGAACCAAACATTTTCATTCGGTAAGCTAGGATCTATTGCGTTGGGATATAAGTTTGCCAACGCAGGAATAACTTCATTTCTAAGCATATTTAAATATTTTTCAGCTGTCAAATTTCCATCTATAAATATAGGACCAATATTATGGTCGCCTATGATACCGGCCCAAACGTTCACCTTTTGAGGGTACTGAGTATGTGTCTCACGCATCCAATTAGGATACTCTGCTGACCAATATCTACAGTTCTGTCGGTTTACCTCTCCATTCAATGTGAATGTTGATTCGTCAGAAAAAATAATGGTACCAAGAGCTATCTCATTTCTGTTCAGCTTATTCATCAATCTTTCGCAGAAATCCATTCTACGATCTAGATCGTCTTCTGTTAACTCCTGCACAAAAGTTAATTTGTAGGGATGAAGTTTTTCTTTATGAAGACATCTTAGAACAGTTGTATGACTAACATTATTTTCACGGGCAATTTGACGTGAACTTGAAGTTGGATTCTCTTCGACACTTAACAAAATATCCACTTTCACATCATCTTCAACGAAGTGTGGTTTTCTTTTCAATGGTTTGACATGTCCAAGTTCTCTGAATTGTGCATGAATTTTAGACACAGTACTTTGTGAAATATTAGGAAATTCGGGATACCTGTGATTAAATAAGTTTGCCACTTCAACTTGACTTCTGCAGTTATCCCCGTACCCGATCATCATTAAAATCTCAATTCGGTGAGTCTCAGTTAAATATTTCATTGTTATGTCGACAAGGAAAGAGTGTTTGACAAATATTTTACTTTTTCAGTATAAACTGTCAACACATCAACAACTGACAGAATAGAAAACAATCCACATTATTTACCGATTTTGTCTAATTATTGGCGTTTTTAGGCAATTTTTAGGTATTTATGATAAAATTCATGGGCGTAGCAGGTTTTGTTTAATATACAAATACGTCTAATAATTAGTTAGTTTAGATTTTTGATAAATGAATGTATTTTCAGTTGAATAAACAATTTTCATGAAAAATTTAAAGACAAATGTTTTCCACTCTTTATATTCTAATGATTTATAAGAAATACTTAATAAATGTGTATTTTGAGAAACGAGAGACATTAAAAAAGTTATCAATGTTTTTATTACGTGATAGTAATGAAGTATTTCAAAAATTAAAGTAACATAGTGAAATTTTATTGATTTATGCAACAATTTAAAAATTTATTAATGAAGTTATTCTAATACTAATCTCTAATATTCTTCCTCAAGGGACTCAAGCGCAATCGTAGATACGAAATATGGCACAATGTAAGTGTACCCACTCCTTTTATGGACAGTGCTCACCTAGATAGCTTGTCTGTCTGTCAAATTTGACATGTACATTCAAAATTTTGTATGTGACTGTCTAGTTGCGGTAATGGCTAGAAAGAAAAAAATTCTAAAAAGTGCGCCAAACAAAGTTTACCCAAATCTCCAGAAAAACCAAAATCCTTCAAAACCGAAAAAATTCACATACGATCCCAAAAATGTAACGAAATTTCGATGCTGCGTCAAATGCTACTGAATATGTCAAGACAAATTTTTAACTTATGAAGAAATAACGAAATATCTAAATAGTATGGTAAATATGTGGGAACCCCGAAAGATTACAACTAGTGGAAATCGCAATCATAGATAAGAAGTATAGCACAATGTAAGTGTACTACTTTTATGGACAGTGCTCACTCAGATAGCTTCTCTGTCTGTCAAATCTGACATCTTCAATCAAAATTTTGTAAGTGACTGTCTAGTTGCGGGAATGGCTAGAAAGAAAAAAACCGACCCCAACCAAACGTAAGACTAAAAAGTGCGCCAAACAAATTTTACCCAAATCTCCAGAAAAACCAAAATCCTTCAAAACCGAAAAAATTCACATGCGATACCAAAAATGTAACGAAATTTCGATGCTGCGTCAAATGCTACGGAAAATGTCACGACAAATTTTTAATTTACGAAGAAATAACGAAATATCTAAATGGTATGGTAAATATGTGGGAACCCCGAAAGATTACAACTAGTGGAAATCGGAACATCTTTAGAAGGAAGACCGATATATCTAGTTTCAATATTTGATAATTCAAGCTGTCAAGAAAAAATGTCTACTTCAATAGAGGCTTGTTCTGATGGGTCTGCTCGCTTAGCGAAATTTATATTGTTAGTGATAAAATCTAGGAGATTCAGAGCTGAAGCAATTGCTAAGCGATCTTAGTAAAATAGGAAAGTCATTGGTCAAATTCACCGAATCGTCCTTTGTTCTGTTATTGATACTATTATCATAAGCATCTGGGTTTGAACACGTAGTGAGCATGTACTTCATAGTTTTGGATAAATTTATATTGTTAGTGATAAAATCTACGAGATACAGAGCTGAAGCAATCGCAAATCAAAGAGCACGCTTCTCTATAGAATCTCTCTGTAATTTTTGGATACATCGAAAACCAACATCTGACTCCTTCTATGGCAATTTTTCCATCGTCCATCCAGACAATTTATACGTCTAGGTCGATGAAATCTATTGCAGCACCCTTTTCACATGGAACGCGAAGGCATTGATACAATTAGGAAAGTTATTGGTCAAATTCTACGAATCGTTCTTTGTTCTGTTATTGATACTATTATCATAAGCATCTGGGTTTGAACACGTAGTGAGCATGTAATTCATAATTTGGCTAAATTTATATTGTTAGTTATAAAATATACAAGATGCAGATCTTAAGCAATCGCTAAGCGAGCTTAGCTATAGTTTCAGCTCTGTATCTCGTCGATTTTATAACGAACAATATAAATTTAGCTGAAACTATGAATTACATTATCATTCCGTGTTCAAACCCAGATGCTTCTGATAATAGTATCAATAACAAAACAAAGGATGATTCGTTGAATTTGACCAATAACTTTCCTAATTTTATCAATGCCTTCGCGTTCAAAATCAAAAGGGAGCTGCAATAGATTTTAAAGACGTAGACGTATAAATTGTGGAAGGCCGATGGAAAAAATTGCCATAGAAGGCGCCAGATGTTGGTGTTCGATGAGCCCGAAAATTAAATAGAGATTCTATTGAGAAGCGAGCTCTAAGGTTGCGATTGCTTCAGCTCTGTATCTCCTAGATTTTATAACTAACAATATAAATTTAGCCAAAACTATGAATTACATTATCATTCCGTGTTCAAACCCAGATGCTTATGATAATAGTAATCAATAACAGAACAAAGGACTATTCGTTGAATTTGACCAATAACTTTCCTATTTTACTAGGCATGGACTAACTGCATGGACGATATCAGTAACGAAGAATTTTTTAAAGCCATTGGAAAATGGAGAAGAAATCTACAATTCGGTGCTCCATCTACAAAAGCTATTTACTCGGTAATCCGCTTTCAATAAAATTGTTTGTATCGCTACAAGTCTAGTGTGCCCTTTTGGTTTTTGTACACGATAAATATTTGACGAAGTCAAGATTAAAAATGCTGCTGTGTCTGCTCAAGCTGTTATGAAACGAATCCAGGTCGAAGTGGGATCGTTCTATGATGTTTCCGGTATATTATTTCGGTCCGTTATAAATTTTTTGAGATGTCAATGCAAGCAAATCAAATTTACTTATATTTTAAATATATGTAACAATATTTAGGTAATAAAAATAAGTGCAATTAGATTTGTTTAATTTTTTTAAGGGGGTGTACATTCGAGCAAGAAAACAGTCAGTGATAATATATGTTTTAAATGTAAAGTAATTTCCATCATAAAAAAGTTTTGATGAGGTTAAAACAAAAAGCCGCAATCAACTTTTTGATTTGTAACGCAATTTAAAGAAGTATTCGATTTTCGAATAAAACATAACCGCACTTTCACCTGCATATTCATGAAAATTTTATGTTTTTTTTATACAGTGTGGAAACCACTTATGGAATAAAATTCTTTATGTCATTATTTTAGAAAATTATAAAAAATGCCGAGACACGTCAACTTTTGAATTGAGTTGTGCGTTATGTAAACATAAATTTAAATGTACAGGGTGATTCACGCAAGTATGCCATAGTCGGTGTTGTTTTTTTTTAATGAAACACCCTGTATATTTGCATATTTTTGAAATCCCCTTAATGAACCGATTTCAACAAACTAAATAATGTATGGTCAATTATGAATTATACAGGGTGAAATTTTTATTTTTACAGTTATTAAACACATACATAAAATACTTGATGTATTTGATTTTAATACATTAAAATAAATGCTCAAAATGTTCTCCACCTAGTTATTATTATTATTATTATTATTACATATAGACAAGGGCAGAGGGACAAGTCCCTATTTTACCCAAAAGCAGAAAATAATATGCAATTCAATTACCTACTATCAAATTAATACATAAATAATTGAAATGAACAAAATAATAAAAAAAAAGAGAAGATATCACAACAAAAGTACAATAGTTCGTATTAAGATAAAAATTAAATTATAATTAACATTTATTAAAAGTTATTGATATATAAGGCGGTCCAGTCTATTTTTAAATATATTGGTAGAAGAAGCAGAAATAATGTCAACATCGAGATTATTCCAGGCGTCAAAAACTCTATTAGTCAGAAAATTTTGTCTTGATCTGGTCACAAAGTTTTCTTTTTTAAGTTTTAATTCGTGTCCTCTGAGGCGGTTGTCTTGGTATAATGGAAATATCACGGAAAGATTTCCGAAGTTGAATTTCAATATTTTAAATGTTGTGATAAGATCTCCACGGTGACGTCGAAGTTCAAAAGAAGTTAAGTTGGCCATAACAAGTCTCTCTTCATAAGAAGGCCTTCTCAGTCCCAATGGAAGTCGAGTAGCTTTTCTTTGAACGTTTTCTAATAAACTTCTATCACGAATCAAGTCAGGATACCAGGCGGGCCCCGCATATTCAAGAATGGGTCTTACATAAATGGTGTAAAGTTTACAAAACGATTGAAACGCAACTCTCGAAAAACACTTCCTTATAAGATACAGCCTGGTGTTAGCACGTTTGGTTATTGATAAAATATGGTCGGACCATGTAAGACTACTGTTAATAATAATTCCTAAGTCATTTTGAGAGAATACGGAGTTTAAAGTTTTACCGTTTATGAAGTATGGCAGAAGCGGGTTGTTTTTACCGATTCGAAGCACTACGCACTTAGCAGCATTGAGAGGAAGCAACCATTGGGAACACCATAGCGAGATAGAGTTTAAATCGTCCTGAAGAGATAAGTGGTTCGTTCTTGGATTTGAATAAATTTTTATGTCATCTGCGTAGAGAGATATTTTGCTTGAAACGTGAAAAGGAAGATCGCTGGTGTAAGCTATAAATAGCAAAGGTCCCAGAACAGAACCCTGAGGCACCCCACTCTCCACTAATTGTTCTTCTGAGAATGCTTCTCCTACTCTAACTTTAAATCGCCTATCCGATAAGAAGTTATCGATCCACAGATGCAAGTGCCCTCTTATCCCAAAGTGCTCAAGCTTATGTAGAAGTCTTCGTTTAGGAACTCGATCGAAAGCTTTGGAGAAATCTAAGTATACAACATCGACGGGCTGTTGTTTATTGAGCGATAATGTCCAGTCATTGACACAATATAACAGATTAGTTAAGGTTGAGCGGCCTTCGACAAATCCGTGTTGTTGTAGTGGAATAATCTTCTCCTGAAGAAGAAATTTGGTTATTTCTTCTGAAATGATAGATTCCATTACTTTACTGACTACTGGTAGCAGACTGATTGGACGATAATTATTTGAATCAAGTTTATTGCCTTTTTTGAAAATAGGAGTGATGGATGCTAATTTCCAACAAGGGGGTATGGAGCCCTGAACAAAAGAGGCTTGCATAATTAAGGACAAGGGTGTTGCGAGTGAGTTTGCACATATGTTTAATAGGTTTGGGGTCAAGCCATCCAAACCAGGAGAAGCGTTTCTGCGTAGCTGTAGTAAATGTTCCCTCACCCTATCTACGGTGAACACTACATGTTCTAAGGATGAATGAAGTCGAGGACAGTTAATTACTGGAAGGTTCTCAGAAGTGAGTTCTTTAGTAAAAACATCTGAAAAAGTCAACGAAAGCGTTTCGGATGATTCCCTGTCAGAAAAACATAGAGACCCGTCAGGTTTTTGAAGAAGGGGTATGGACACTTTTGATGTCAAAGAGGATCGAATGTATTTGAAAACTTTTTTGTTGTTACCACTAGCGATAATATTTTCTTCAAATTTTACTCTTAAATTTTTGAGAAAAGATTGTAGATTATTAGAATACTTTCGATGATTTTCAAAATCGATAAGAACACCTGTCTGCTTGTATGTACGCCAAAGATGTCGTTTATGTTTTATTTTTCGTATCGCCATATTATTTATCCAGGGTTTGAGGTTGTTTTTGTACGCCCCGTGGTTCGTAGTATGAATGGAAACTATATCGAGAATTATTTGGTGTAGAGCGTTCCACATTGACGAGGGACTTGTCAAGTCACTGAAAAATGAATCCCAATCTAATAAGGATAGTTGATCATTAACTTTCGAAAAGTCAGTGGTCGCATATGTTATGAAGTTCTTTTTATTAGGTAGTATTTGATTAAACTGTATACGGGCTATAATAACTGCATGGTCTGATTTACCTATCGGAGAGTTCACTTCAAGGGAAGAAATCATCTGTTCATCGTTAGTTAGGACGAGATCTAAAGTTGAAGGTTGATTGTTAAATTCTAAATCTTGTAGGTTCTGTGATAAGTTGAGTGAGATTTGAATTTGCGACAAAATTTTTAAACAAATTATGGGAATTTGTCGCATCCGATAATGTGATTATAGGCCAGGCGATCTCTGGAAAGTTGAAGTCCCCAGCAATGATAAGATTTTCGAGGGATGACAGCTCCTCTAGTTTCTCAAATAAAATGTTGTCCTGAACTAGCTGGGTATGAGGAGGGCGATAAAGACATACTAAATTGAGAGAAAAGGTGTTTTTGTGAACAGATAGATGAATGGCGTCTATACCCAGCATGTCGATTGGTTTAGTGGTAATGGTGAAATTATTAGTAATATTATCGGATAAATATTATACATACGCCTCCACCGACACTATTGTTTCTATCTTTACGATATATTGTATATCCATTAACGTTAACCAGAGAGTCCGGAATTGAAGGTTTAAGCCAAGTTTCTGCAATTAAAATAATATTAGGTTGAAGAAGCTGTACGGTACCAGTGAACTCGTTAAATTTTGCAGAAAGTGAGTCTAGATTTGTATAAAGAAAGAGCCAATCGTTAAAATTGTCCTTAGAAGAGTTAGGAACGAAATTTAGTGATTTTGGGAGTTCCGTTGATGTATCTGATAGTCAAATCATGTTCTCCGTTATTCTTTCGGGTGTCTAGCTCATTGCGAAGCTCCTTTAGTCGGTGTTGTTGAATAGGGGTCTTGTCATCAATTATGGAAAAATTCTCGGTGGCCTTATTCTCCAAAAGTTTAGCTTTATTCCTAAGAATATCTTTAACGTGGTGTTCGGAAACCATTACCACCTTTATCATTCTGGGGAATCGTTGGTTCGGTTTACCAACTCTGTAGAAGGTGATTGGTTTTTCTTGACATCCGACAGTGTTCAGCACCGCACTTATTTTGTTAGTATCGTGATCCTTTTTGTGTCTGGTATCTCCAGAAGGTTCTGGTACGCCTCTGACTAAAATATTTTTAGCGCGCGTGATGCGGTCTACGGCTTCATTTGCGATATTATCGGTGAATTCGGTGGACTTAAAAGTGTCGAAGAGGCTCAATTTATCGTTCATTTGTGACAACTTTTCATCAAAATCCCTGATTTTCTTGTTAATATCTGTTTTAAACTCTAGCAAAAAATCCTTAATTTCGGCAATGTTTAAGACATTTGAACTACAAGAATTGCAGAGTATGCACAAACCTCGTACTTTCTGCCTAGTAACGCGATCGTTTGTAGAAACATCGGTACAAGCCATATGTATTGGTCGCTTACAACCATCCCATTGGAGTTTGCGATCAGCAGTGGCTACGGGCTTCAGGCAGTTCGGACAAGAAGTGGTCGGCATATTTCAGTTTTTATCGTAATTAGTATTTTGATAAGAAATAATAAATGAATTAGAAGAATTACTCACAAATTAGCTTATTATTGCGTTTGAACCGCACTTTTTCACAAATGTATTGGCACCACTACTAACTTATGGTATACAGGAGTGTTGTGTAAAAATTTTGTTAAAAAATATTCACTTTTTAACGAGTAATATTGTAGTTTTCTACGAGCAAAATATACACGTCTTTGCAACCTGCTACCTTCATTGGCAATCCAAAGTTGTTGGCAATAGCACAGTCTCCTATAGAACTCCTCCTCAACTTTGTTTAAAGTTTGAGGTGAAATATTCCGTATTTCTGTAGTTATCCTGTCTTTGAGGTCTACAATGCTAGTTGGTTGTGTTGCATATACTTTGTTCTTGAGATAACCCCACAGAAAAAATCTAACGGCGTAAGGTCTGGCGATCTAGCTGGCCACTCAATAGTACCTCTTCGTCCGATCCATTTATTGGGAAAGATTTCATCTAAATAAGTTCTTACCATTAAAGCATAATGGGGTGTTGCCTCGTCTTGCTGGAACCAAACATTTTCATTCGGTAAGCTAGGATCTATTGCGTTGGGATATAAGTTTGCCAACGCAGGAATAACTTCATTTCTAAGCATATTTAAATATTTTTCAGCTGTCAAATTTCCATCTATAAATATAGGACCAATAATATGGTCGCCTATGATACCGGCCCAAACGTTCACCTTTTGAGGGTACTGAGTATGTGTCTCACCCATCCAATTAGGATTCTCTGCTGACCGATATCTACAGTTCTGTCGGTTTACCTCTCCATTCAATGTGAATGTTGATTCGTCAGAAAAAAGAATGGTACCAAGAGCTATCTCATTTCTGTTCAGCTTATTCATCAATTTTTCGCAGAAATCCATTCTACGATCTGGATCGTCTTCTGTTAACTCCTGCACAAAAGTAAATTTGTAGGGATGAAGTTTTTCTTTATGAAGACATCTTAGGAACAGTTGTATGACTAACATTATTTTCACGGGCAATTTGACGTGTACTTGAAGTTGGATTCTCTTCGACACTTAACAAAATATCCACTTTCACATCATCTTCAACGAAGTGTGGTTTTCTTTTCAATGGTTTGACATGTCCAAGTTCTCTGAATTGTGCATGAATTTTAAACACAGTACTTTGTGAAATATTAGGCAATTCGGGATACCTGTGATTAAATAAGTTTGCCACTTCAACTTGACTTCTGCAGTTATCCCCGTACCCGATCATCATTAAAATCTCAATTAGGTGAGTCTCAGTTAAATATTTCATTGTTATGTCGACAAGGAAAGAGTGTTTGACAAAGATTTTACTTTTTCAGTATAAACTGTCAACACATCAACAACTGACAGAATAGAAAACAATCCACATTATTTACCGATTTTGTCTAATTATTGGCGTTTTTAGGCAATTTTTAGGTATTTATGATAAAATTCATGGTTTTGGTTCAGGTTTTGTTTAATATACAAATACGTCTAATAATTAGTTAGTTTAGATTTTTGATAAATCCATATTTAGCTCATTTAAAAAAGTACCAATATTTCAAGAGTAATAAATTATTAATTTTAAAATTTCACCCTGTATAATTCATAATTGACCATACATTATTCAGTTTGTTGGAATCGGTTCATTAAGAGGATTTCAAAAATATGCAAATATAAAGGGTGTTTCATTAAAAAAAACAACACCGACTATGGCATACTTGCGTGAATCTCCCTGTACATTTAAATTTATGTTTACATAACGCACAACTCAATTCAAAAGTTGACGTGTCTCGGCATTTTTTATAATTTTCTAAAATAATGACATAAAGAATTTTATTCCATAAGTGGTTTCCACACTGTATAAAATAAACCAGAAAAACACAAAAAGGTTATTACACGTTTTTTATATCATTTGTAAAATTCATTTGCAATCTTCAGTAATGGAAGAAATTTCTTCTGAATCAAAAATTGCAATAAATAATTGTAACAATTGTACTTTCATATTTAACATTAATAAATAATATGACAACTAAAATGTCAGAGTACTATCATAAATCATAATCCACTCCTATTATAACCTAAGATAATATAAAAAACTGTCTTAATTATTAAAAGGGCGACTGTAGAAAAACTTATGTGTGTTTTTCGAGCGTTCAGTAAAATTGCCGCTTGAGAAAGAATGTTATTTAACGCTCTAAATACACAAATAACTATTATCTCACTCTAATGTCACTTTTTAAAACTGTTTAACAAATACATATTTTATGTACTAAAATCGATTAAAAAAACGTCACTTTTATTAATGATTGTAGAAAAAATAATTTTCAGTATTTAGTTGATCAACTTATTGTTAGTAATGATCTGGCAATAAAATGTTTTCTACATAATCCTCATTTCAATATAATTTTCCAAAACCATCATACTTTTTGTCCCACCATTAAAAAAAATTGTTTCCTAGTCGATTAAAGTACAAGAAGCGTAAACTAAATCAATAAATCAAGTAAAGACAATGGTTTAAACTACTTTTTCCTACGATCACTACTCAAAGTAGGCTTTTGCACACTCAAATCTAACCGCAAAGTTGATGTTTTCCGCGAGCTGTCATAATTTGACATTATTGGCGCTCTTAAGCAGAAAGTAACTTTGGCGCACGCCTAATTTTATTTATAGATAAAAGAGAGCTAGTAGATATTTTAATATAAACTGTAGAATAAATAAATATTTTAGTTGATTTTCTAATATGTTAAAGCATCCAACAGTATTTTCCGTAATAATATAATGAGAAATAGGGAAATCTAAAAGATATCTGACATTAAAGTAATAAATATCTGACATTAATGTGATAAGTGTTGCCTACGTACATAGGTACACGAAACTGCTAAGAACAAACAATGGCAATAGGTAGGCAACACAACATACTTGCAATCACCAGAAAGATTTGACATTTTCTAACCTTTCAGAGACATCTACCTCAGGCATAAACATAAAAAATTGCCAAAATTGTATCTTTAATTTTAATTTAGTTAATAAGTAAAAGGTATGTTTGTTTATTATCGTTCTGTATTCCGTTCAAATAAAATTTAAAAAAGTTGTAATTTATTTAATGAACTATAATATTCATACAACCATAAAATCATAAATCTTTAAATCATAAAGTCTATTGTCATAAGTAGGCAACACAACATACACAATTAATGTTTTGTCTTCGAATAGTAGGCTTAATATGTCAAATAAACTTCCAATATTGTGATGAAAGTAACACGTTTTTAATAAAAAATTAATTTTATTTTGGCGTGATCGTAGAAAAAATCTTGTGTGTATTTCGAGCAGAAAGTCCTTTGGTAGTCTCGACAGATTGCCGCGCTCCGCTGACGCGTCGCGCGGCAACTTTCTGTCTCGACTGCCAAAGTACTACTTTCTGCTCTTGATACACAAATAGCTATTTTCTACGATCACTACCCAAAGTAGGCTTTTGCACACTCAAATCTAACCGCAAAGTTGATGTTTTCCGCGAGCTGTCATAATTTGACATTATTGGCGCTCTTAAGCAGAAAGTAACTTTGGCGCAAGTCTAATTTTATTTATAGATAAAAGAGAGCTAGTAGTTATTTCAATATAAACTGCAGAATAAATAAATATTTTAGTTGATTTTCTAATATGTTAAAGCATCCAACAGTATTTTCCGTAATAATTTAATGAGAAATAGGGGAATCTAAAAAATATCTGACATTAATGTAATAAATATCTGACATTAATGTAATAAGTGTTGCCTACGTACATAGGTACACGAAACTGCAATCTGGAAACTGCTAAGTACAAACAATGGCAATAGGTAGGCAACACAACATACTTGCAAATAACTTACGGATTATAAGAATCAAGTATGTCTATGTCAAAGAAAGAACCTAGTGCATTGTCACTGAAATATTTTTTGAGATAGTTCTGTGCTGTGTAATTGTATTAATATTTTACTATAAGTCAGTAAGTACTTAAAAAAAACAAGAAAAATGGATACAAGTGATACTGATTTTTCAAATACACCGCCAGATATTGTCGAGGCGGCCAAAAAAGTCACTTTAAATCTACTTCCGGAGAAATCCAAATTAAAGTACGAAAATGAATATAGTCTATTTATAAGTTGGTGCAGATCCAAAAAAATTAAAAGATATTCAGAAAATGTGTTATTAACATATTTTGGGGAAAAAGCAGCAACATTAAAGTCATCAACCCTGTGGTCCAAGTATTCAAGGCAAACATTGAAAATAAAAAACGACATTGACATTAGTCAATATGCAAAATTAATTGCATTATTGAAAAAAAAATCTGTCGGTTATAAAGCAAAAAAATCTTCAACTTTATCCAAGGAGCAGGTGGAGGAATTTATTCGCATTGCACCCGATGAAGACTATTTATTGAAAAAGGTAATAATAATTAATTTTTAATTTTTTCATAGGTTGTCTTAATTATGGGTATTGCTGGTGCGTGTAGCAGAGATGAATTGGGAAAAATGAAATTAGATGATATTCAAGACAAAGAATCCCTTTTGATTGTTCATATTCCAGATTCGAAAACAAAGCAGAGTCGAATGTTCACAGTTGTTAATAACAACACACCAGAAGAAAACGACATTGATTACGTTGCGTGTTGTAAAAAGTATATTTTCATAAGAAAGCAATGCCAAAATAGTTCAGAAAATCGCCTATTTTTCCGATATTCCAAAGGAAAATGCGCAAATCAGGTAGTAGGATTAAATACGATTGGTAAAGTACCTACTGATATTGCCAAATATTTAAATTCGCCTAATCCTGATTCTTATACAGGACATTGTTTCCGGCGTACATCTGCTACCTTATTAGTAAATGGCGGAGCCGATTTAATTCAACTAAAAAAACATGGCGGATGGAAAAGCAGTAATGTGGCAGAAGGGTATATTGATGAATCCATAAACAATAAAATAGAAACTTTTCAAAAAATATCTGGTCAAGTTTCAGCTCAAGTGCCAGAAAAAATACCCTATCTGATTTGTAACCCTTCAGAGCCATCAACATCTGGAATCAACATGAATACTTGCCACCAGAAAGATTTGACATTTTCTAACCTTTCAGAGACATCTACCTCAGGCATAAACATAAAAAATTGCCAAAATTGTACCTTTAATTTTAATTTAGTTAATAAGTAAAAGGTATGTTTGTTTATTATCGTTTTGTATTCCGTTCAAATAAAATTTTAAAAAGTTGTTATTTATTTAATGAACTATAATATTCATACAACCATAAAATCATAAATCAAAATCATAAAGTCTATTGTCATAAGTAGGCAACACAACATACACAATTAATCTTTTGTCTTCAAATAGTAGGCTTAATATGTCAAATAAACTTCCAATATTGTAAAGAAAGTAACACGTTTTTAATAAAAAATTAATTTTATTTTGGTGTGATCGTAGAAAAAATCTTGTGTGTATTTCGAGCAGAAAGTCCTTTGGTAGTCTCGACAGATTGCCGCGCTCCGCTAACGCGTCGCTCGGCAACTTTCTGTCTCGACTGCCAAAGTACTACTTTCTGCTCTTGATACACAAATAGCTATTGATACTGAAAAAGATAGAGTCATACGTGTTGAAAAAAGGGAAAGAGAAATACAGTTGATCTGACTTGGGTAATTCCACTCTACTTTTCCTACTATTGTACTGTTTGGCACTTTTATATTTATATTCCTTCGCTTATCGCTTAAGGTGTATCTCTTTATGACTTAAGAGTCTTTACCTGTGTTGTTCTTAAGAGCCTGACTAGACGTTCGCTTGTTTTGAACATCCTCGACTTATAATTTTTAATTTGTACGTTGCTGTACGTATATTTATTTGAATATTAAGAGTAGAATCGAATCAACAGTTGAATGATACGCACTTTACTTTATTAGATCGTCAAATTTTCCGAATATTTAATTTTTCCCGACTCGGAAAATCGTCTGCGCGCCAGGGGCCAGCGCGGATTTTACAAACATGAATCCGCCGAAGAACGTCGTCGCGCAGTGGGGGATGATATAGCCGGCGACGTCCGCAACTTCAGTGAATTGCAGACCATCGAATGGAGTAAGTGGTTATATAATACGCGACGGTAATTTGTGTCATCGAACCTTTACGAAGAGTAGGAACATAACAGAGACTGTACCGTGTTTGGATCAAAATGATCCCATTATGGAGATGGTGGATTATATTTTTGATTGGAGATGTAACTGTAGGACGTGGAGAGCGTCTCGATGAAATTATGAAGACCGATTCCGATATTTCTCAGGTAGGAAGGCGTCTGATTTTGTTTGTTTGTAGTGCCGTGGTCAAGGTTACCCTTATTAAATTGATTAAACAACTAAGGGAGTTAAAGTGAAGGGTTAAAATACAAGTATTACATTATAAATTTGCTAGATACAAATAAGCTCTTACGAAATTGTTAATCTTGTGTTATGTTTCATGCATCAGACTCACTATTCACATCAAAAATTTGCCAATTTTGTTTTAAATTCGATGGCGCAATTAATTGTACCCAGAATTATGTATTTAGTTTCTCTGGTCCTTCCAGTGCCCTTGTGAATGCCAGTAGGATTGAAGACTTCTGTGGTTGCACCCTTCCTCTTATTAACAAACTTTATGTGGAGTTTTTCGAAAAGAGGAAGGAAAAATCCTGCTTGCATTCACAAGTGCATGGGAAAATACAATCTCGCCACCAATATACAATATATCTTATATACAAAGTTTCTATTAGTTGCAATTATTTTCGTAATAACTATAATCTTCGATAAATTCTTTGTATCTAATACACGTAATTGTGCAGCTCTGCATGACTCACTGCACCAAATTATGAAGTTTTGTTGTGATTGGTAACCTTGATATGTTCGAATCTTCATAAATTCACGCTGTCAGTTTCTTTAACGCTCCTAATAGCTTTTTTGTGCACCGTTTACCAAAAAAATCCCATTTCATTAAGTATTGGCAGTTTTATACCTACAGTTCTCCACTGTTGCTATAGTTGACGCTGTTTGAAATTGAACTTTCAAATCCGTCGAAACACAACTAACAAATGGGATTGACTGATATAGTCATCTATTGGTTTGGATCATAAGCTTTCGTCTTCAAAAAATAATTTCAGATAAGCATTTCTATTTTTATTGAATGGTTGTCCTGGAGAGACCAACTTCAGTAGTTAATTTTTCGACGTTATTGCGCAGCTGTACCTCAACAAACTGTCAACTGTCTAATGTAAGAATAACACGCGCCAACAAAGTAGCTAGGAGTTTAAAAATTAACGAATTTCTCCGCAAATGCAAAAGCAACGTCACCAGTAGCTACTGTTGTACTTTGAAAGTATTAAATGCTGGATTCAAAAATTTTTGAAAATTACTGCTTTATTATAAAAAACGAGAAAAGCTATTGATCACGCTGCTAGAAATTCTGGCTGCACTCTGGACTAATTTAATTCAGTTCATTTTTGTTTACGTGTTTTTAACTTAACCTAACCTCAATTTTTTTCTATCGTGTTATAAAGAACGAGAAGAATCCAATAGCAAAAATTAATTGTATGGTTTTATGAATCCACGATGCAAGTGAACCTTTTTTCGGATTGTAGGCAATGAACTGAACATTTTCGGAAAATTATTCCATTTAGGGTATTAAAATCGCGTTTTTAATCTTAACTTAATAATTGGAAAATGGGAACGATAATGGGAAATCAATAGTAGACATCTTATTTTTTCAATGTAATCTAGAAAAAACCGCATCGATAGTAATACCATATCTCGTGGTTGGTATTTTTCTAACATTCTTAATTTCAAGATTAAATACTTCTCTCAAGTATTCAGTAAGTGGAGCAGATTCCTCCTTGTTAAAATCTGTCTTGAAATCACCAGATAAAATAACAGACATTCGCGAATATATATTATAACGGTAAAAGTATGCTTTTAGTTGGGCGCCAATTTGTAACGGTAAAGGCGCCAATTTGTAACGGTAAATGCTGTACCTCACAGGGCACCAGCTCGAAGGGCTCCGGCTAGAGACTCCTCTCAAGGGTGATTCGACCCCAAGTTTATGCTGCACAAGTGCTACAGGAAGGTTGTAAAAGTTGAGGGCGCCACTACCTTTTTAACGATGAAAACTACTAAGAGAACTAAGGCGGAAAAGGTAGAAACGCCTTGTAAAATTTGAATGAAAGTTAAAAAATAAAAAAGTTACTAAAAATTACCCCGGGCGATATCTCCCTCAACTTTTATAGTTGAGGATTTTAATAAAAAAAAAAGAATTAAAAACAAAATTTTAATTTATTCTGCCACAGGAAATGAATAACGGAATTTAATAGAGGAATTTGTACTTTTATAGGTACTTAGCTTATATGGAGTTGTTTCCTGGAGAAGAAGTCAGGTCTTGATCCGAACTGATGAGTTCTGTTCTAGGGCGGTAGTTTGGGGGTTCTATCCTTGGCTATATTCTTGGGGTTATATTCTCCGGTTAAATTCTTCGGTTTATATCCTCGGCGTTATATTCTAGCCTAGGGTTATATTCTCGGCGTTAAATTCTTGGGTTATATCCTAGCCTAGGGTTATATTCTCGGGTTCTATCCTAGCCTAGGGGCTGTGCTTACCTAGAAGTACAAGTGGATCAGGGATATGTAGGAGCTTGAATGTAATGGCACATCATGTTGGTCAGCTTTTCAGGTTAAAGAAAAGGAAGGCAGTTATTTGAAAGTCAAAAAATTGATTTAATTTACTGAAAGCTTTCCAACATTATATGTTCCATGTTAAAACAGTAAAAATAGCAATTATCGACTAAATTAAACAAATATACTAATGATCCGAAAGAAACTAATAATAGCAAAAAGTTATTTATTTAGTTATATGAAAAAATATCGTGCTTAGGAAATATATGGAACCGGCACTGGCGTTACGAAAGAATATTTTATAGGTTAACGGTAATTTATAAAAAATGTTATTTTATAATTAAAAGAGTTATTTCGCAACTGAAAAAGCTTGAAAATGTTTGTATGAAAGTAAAACAGTGAGTTATAAAAGAATATTTGGCTTAAAACTACCATATTAGTATAAAAGAACAGTTTATGACCACGTGTTGAATTTAATTTCGTCTATCTCTGTAAAAAAATAAAGAATGCATACGAAAATTATATCAGACAGTACTTTAGAAGAAGCTTATTAATTATAAATTATGATTTTGAACTTACCACAGCAAAATTCATAAGATAGGTACTTAAGATATGAAAGATAGCGAAAGATGATCTGTCTCCTTAGGCGGTCGATAACAGAAAGGGGTGTTTCACGTGGCGTTGTGCAAAAAATGGAAGCGACCGTTGGCAGACGTCAATTGTCTTACGTTCGGGGTAGAAGAGTTTGGGATCACAGAACTATAATTGGATGTGGCTAGTGACGACGAGCGCTAATTAAAAGGATTTATTCTGTAAAATCGAAACAGGTCGATAGACATGTTACAATATCTTGGCTGATCTTGCATCGTGGCCTTCGTAACACCACACAATGATTTTTTACTTTTTAGTTCGATGTTCTTTAAGGTGTGTTTACGAATTAATAGGAACTATATTGAAAGTTATTCATAAGCAAATATCACAATATAACAAATAAAAAAAATTATCACCGGATTCGAACCCTATGCCTACAATTCAGAATTTTCGGCATCCAAACCTCCATACCGCTCGGATACGAAGACATAATATTTTTATGTTGTATATAGTGCGTATAATACAGAGCATTTCAATGAAAACTATCCACATCACATAATTCTGAAGGCGTCAATTTTATCAATAAAAGGGGGACGTCTTTTTGCGCATATGTAGACATTATAATTTTAAACCCCCTCTCCCCTATGGTCACCACTCTCAATTTTTTAAATGGAACACTCTATACATTATTGCATTTTTGGATTCTCCTCTACAAAAGGATTACAAAAATATATAATACCTACATAATTGAAAAGTCAATCAGTTGAGCAAAAAGACGTCCCCCTTTATATGATTTTGACGTGTTTTTTAATTTTTTTTATAAAAGTGACGCCTTCAGAATTATGTGGAGTGGATAGTTTTCATTGAAATGCTCTGTATATATGTCAAAACGTGACATGTGATAGATGGACGAAAAATTTTGGGGCGTTGTAAAAAAATGTAGATGTAACCATTGCCAAATAAAGAATGAAAAAATATGACTTAAAAGAGCTTCAGTGCGAACAAGCGAGAATAGTTTAATTTAAATTGTCAGTAATTTAACTTTAAGCTAGTTAAGTATCTGTTCTGTTGATGTTGAAATTATCGCCGACCTTTATATCGCAATTGAACAGGTCGAATTTATGGTGAAGGAAATAAAGATTACATTAAAGTCCGTCGTAGTAAAAATAAACACAACCAAACATAAACAAGCGAATTTTTTAAAATATTTTAGTAAAAAATTAGAAGCAATTCTAGCATTGAACATACAAAACCATATCCTGTAAAATTCGTGTGTATCTTGTGTAACTCCTACATTGCGGAACAGATGACGTTTTTGATAATGAGTCATCGTGAACAGGTAGGGCTTCACCATAACAAAAGGGTCATGAACACCTGCTCTTATTTTATTCACCAGGTGAAAAGCTATATCGGATTTAATCAATTATCACTTTATTTCACTTTAATATTATGGTACTAATAAGTTTGACATATTTCGTTCTGACAGGAAATATGAGCTCTTAAATAACACAAGAGATGGTGGTGCTTTGTTGACTGTGAATAAATTGCTTAATGCTACATTATTTGACCATAGTTCATTTGTGGATGCTTTTCATGTCATACCAGCTATAGATATCATTGCAGTAAAGATCAAGGCAGGCTCAAATAACTTATTTACATTTAATATTTACATTCCCCCACAAATGAACTTAGAGGTCTATGATAACTTATATGACGCAATTGAGTCTTTGTATGCTATATTCAATGAACACATTATTATTTTTGGTGACTTCAATATCACAGAATATGCCAATTATCTTTCAAATGGTGTTATGCCAGGAAAATATATGCCTTCACTAATTAACTTTATGAACTTCTTTGACTTTAAACAATACAATTACATTCTGAATAGTTATAATAAAGTACTTGATTTAGTCTTATCCAATATTGAATGCATCGGTTGATCCGCTATTGTCCGAGGACAAGCACCATCCAGCAATATCTATAGAATTCAAACTTGATAATTATGTTTCTACTATAGTCGCTACAGGTGGCTACAATTTTAAAAAGTGCAATCTTCACTCTCTTTATCACAGTTTTGCCTCTGCTGATTGGTCTCCGCTTGATGGTTGCAATGATGTCAATAGCGCAGTTGATATATTTTACCATATTTTAAATGACATTTTTGCTAAAACTGTTCCACCAAAAATTATAAATAATAGGAGCTATCCTCTTTGGTTTGACAAACGTCTAATCAACCTTGTTTCTCAGCAAAATCTAAGGCTTGGAAAAAATACCGCAAAAGTCGTTCTGACATTGATTATTTATCCTTTAGTAATATTAGATCAACTACTAAAGAAGAATCTAAGATAGCTTATAAAAATTTTACCGAAAATCTTGAATCCGACATTAATAACAATCCTAACCGGTTTTGGTCGTTTGTTAATTCCGCAAAGAGTAGTTCCTCTATTCCTGCTCAAATGGTATATGAAAATTTTGAATATAATGGCCCACAGGAGGTGGTTGATGGATTTGCTTCATTTTTCTCCAATAATTTTACTCCGTCGGGCACCTTCTCTCATCACGACAGTCATAATAACGGTCAAAATATCTTAAGTATCAGAGAATTTTCTGAAAACGAAATCTTAGTGGCTGTTAAGAAACTTAAGCCCAAACAGACAAATGGACCCGATTTAATTCCGGCCTTCTTAGTCAAGGACTGTGCGTATACTTTGTGCAAACCTCTCTATAGAATTTTTATTCTCATTCTCAATCTTAGGAAGTTTCCCGATTGTTGGAAGGTTTCTAGGATTTGCCCCATATTTGAAAAAGGCTTAAAGAATGACATAAGTAACTATCGTCCAGTAGCTATTCTAAACAATTTCGCCAAAGTGTTCGAAATATTCGTCCATAATCACCTTGCGTTTCATGTCAGTAATATCATCATACCTAAACAACATGGTTTCATATCTGGTAGGTCCACAGTTACGAATCTATTTTGCGTAACCCAATTCATTTGTGAAGTGCTGGAGAAGAAAAGTCAAGTTGATACACTGACTTTTCTAAAACTTAATTTATTTGGTGTAGATGACATGTTAATTGCTATACTTAGTTTTTATCTTCATGATCGCACTCAATATGTTCAAACTTTAGGATACAAATCTCAACCTTTTCTTCAAACTTCCGGTGTCCCACAGGGCTCTATATTGGGTCCCTTACTTTTCAACATTTTTATAAATGACATTACCGAAGATCTGGATGTTGACATTGATAAAGACATATATGCTGATGATATGAAACTATACTGTGAAATAAATAAACTACAGAGAAACCTTAATTTGGTAAATAATTGGTGTATCAGAAACAAGCTCCCTATGAACCCAAATAAATGTAACGTAATGTCCTTTTGTCGAAAAGAAACAACTATCCAATTTGATTACACCTTGTGCAGCATTTTCCTCGACAGACCAGATGTCCTTAAAGATCTGGGTGTTTATTTTGATCAAAGGTTGTCTTTTGTTCCTCATATGTAAAAAACGGTCTCTGCAGCATATCGGTCGCTGGGTTTCATCGTTAAAAATGCGAAATGATTCAAAAATATTAACACATTGAATATTTTGTTCTCGGCATTTGTAAGATCGCAACTGGAGTATGCATGTGTTATTTGGAGCCCGAATTATAATATTCATATTTCCGCTTTGGAACGAGTACAAAGAAGATACTTTAAGTCGGCTTCTTAAATCTTGGACGGTTTTTATCCTGTTAGAGGCACACCTCAAGAACACTTTTATTCTCGTTTTAATAGCAGTAGTTTACTTCGTCGTCGCTCAATGCATTCAGTTATGTTTTTATATGTGTATGTATGTATGTAGATTGGGGTGACATTCACTGAGACCTAAAAGATCTATTGTGCCCCCTTACTTCTACTTAGTTCCTGAGGAAAGTCTCAGAGACTAGTAGCTCCTTCAGTCCTATTTCCCGGAGGAATTTTAGGATATCTGCAGGCTTTAACTTAGGTAAATGTCCCTCTTCTATCCAGTAATCTCCGAGGTGTTGTGCCCTAGGATTCTGAATTGCTGTGCAGCTCTCAAGTATGTGGATGGAGGTTTCTTCTTCCATACCACAGAATCTACATTCTTCTTCCTCCACTATTTTGAGCTTTTTCAGGTGTCCATTCAGGCGACAATGTCCCGTAAGGATGCCTGTTAAAACTCTTAGTGCAGACTTATGCATTCATTTGATCTCAACAGGTTGTAGTCACCCAGAAGAATCTTTGATTGCCTAAGTCCTACTAGATCTTTCCAATGGTCAAATCTTCTCTTCTCTTCGGCTTTGCCTATTTCTCCCAATATTACATTGGAGCTGATACCGCAAAAGGGTTCCGGCCCCCAAAAGGGTGTTCCAGTCCCCCTCTTTGCTAGTTCATCTGCTATTTCATTTCCTTCTATCCCTGTGTGTCCTGGAATCCACAGTAAGGTGACTATATTGTTCTCGCCTAGTTCATTGAGTTTGCCTAGGCATTCCCACACCATTTTGGAACTGATAACACAAGAGCTCAGTGCTCTAATGGCTGCTTGACTATCCGACATTATGATAATCCTTTGCCTTCTATATCCTTTATCAATATTGAACTGGGCACACTTTCTTATGGCGTGAATTTCCGCTTGAAAGATACTCGCGGTTTTTCCCAAGCTTTCAGAGTGTTTGGTTCCTGGCCCGTACACTCCTATCCCAGTTCCTTCTATTGCTCTTGAGCCATCCGTGTACCATTGAATGGCATTCTTTCCAGTAATGGTATTTGGATCCCATTCCTTCTTGTTGTTTAATTCCGTATCGAATTTCTTTGAAAAATTATACTTTTTCATCATACCATCTTGTGGCATGTCCCAGGTTTTTTGATTTCTAAGAAGTAAGGAGGTGGTTTTTTTAATGATTCCCTCTCTACTTAGTCTGTATCTTGTTCTTTCTGCAACACTTTCCACCACCATATATAGTGGTGTGAGGTTGAGAATAACTTCCATGGCTGCCGTTGGGCATGTTCTCATTGCTCCTGTAATACACATACAGGCTAGTCTTTGGATTTTGGAGAGGTTTTCTCTCGTCGTCAACAGGCTAGTTCTACTACTCCACGCAATGGCTCCATAAGTGATAATTGGTCTCACTATGGCAGTGTACATCCAGCTCAGGATTTTTGGGCTGCACCCCCAATTTCTCCCTGCCAGATTCCTGCACACCATTAGAGCCATTTTTGCTTTGTATATAATCTCCTTTTCGTGTTTGTTCCACAGGAGTTTACTGTCTAGAGTCAAACCTAGATACTTGACTTCCTGTCTCCATTCAACCTCGCTCCCATTAAGTTTAATGGTTTTGAGGTTGAGCTTTATTTTCTTAGTGAAGGCTATTAAGATGGTTTTGGTGGGGTTAATGTTGAGTCCCACTTGCCTACACCAGCTATTTGTATAGTTCAGACCCTTTTGTACGATGTCACAAAGGGTATTTTCGAATTTTCCCCTGGCTGTTATGACAATATCATCAGCATATCCTTGGCAGGATATTCCGAGGTCAGTCAAACCACACAGGAGTTCATCAACCGTCAGGCTCCACATTAATGGGGATGCTACTCCTTCCTGTGGACATCCTCTGGTTGTACAGATGGAGACAATGTCTTTGCTCGTCCTCGTCTCTGCTACTCTAGTGGTGAGCAGTTCCGACATCCATTTGGATGTTGTGCTGTCTACACCTCTTCTATTTAATGCTCTTTTGTATGTTTTTATATAAAATTGTTAATAATATTTTTAAATGTGATAATATTGTATCGTTACTGAACTTCAGAGTTCCTAGAACAAATTCTAGAACCAATAGCCTTTTCTATGAATTACCACATAGGACAAACGTTTACAAATTTTCACCATTAAACCAGCTTATCATTGAGTACTCCTCGATTGAGTGAAACATAGATATTTTCTGCACAAATAATAGACAAATAAAACGAATCTTTCTCCAGGGTAATTCATAGGAAATACTTCACTTTGCATATAATGCTTGTGTTAGTTTTTTTTGTGAATGCCAGTGGGCATTCATGAATAGCTTTATTGCAAATACTGCATTGTATTATTTTTTTTCTCTTCTGTCTTTATTGTCCTGTGTTTGTCCTTATCCTTGCCCGAGGATATTGTAATTAAATAAATAAATAAACTTTATTTAGTGCTCTAAGGCGAAAATGATGTAGTCACTTTTGGACACCCAGAAACTTTCCCAGCAGCAGTATTCACTTTCTTGTCAGTTTTTTTTCTTTTCTATTTTAAACAGTCATCGTAATAGCTCAGTGGTCGGCAAATGTATTAGCCAAAAAGCCAAAAAATTGGGAGCCAAATCTGCCTGTTTAGTAAACTTTTATTACACTAAATAAGTAGTAGGTACACTGAATAAAACTAAATTTCATTCTTAATAAATATTTATTAATGCGAACAAGGTGCTTGCATCTCCTTGGAAAGTTTGAGTAAGTCAGGTTTATATGTAGTTGTTTTCAATTTTAGGCATGATTCCAAGCTCTCATCAATAAGACGACTTCTCAGTTTACTCTTGAAAAAGATTGTTCGCATATATATGTAGAACCGAAAAGGGAAATAACAGAAAACGCGAACTTTTTCAGCATACTATTCTATGCGTTGAAAATGATCATGTCTTCCTTCTCCAGATCATTCAAAGCAGACCAACACTTGTGTTGTGAACTAAGATCACATTTTTTCTACTCCAATATTTCCAATTGAACACAAAGACGTTCGAATTAAGAGCGCCATATCTTCTTGTCTTTTAAATCCAGCAATTGTATTTCAAAGCTACCAATGTAAATTTCAAAAGGAGAAAATTTCAACTCTATAATTTAAACAAAAAGTTATACATGTTCTCGATTTATAGAAGAATTTTAATTTATCAAAATAAGATGTAATTTTTTTCTTACAGTTTTTTTAAATGAAAATATTATTGCGCCTTCTGTTTATATTTGTGCGAGAGCCGCACTTAAGGAGCCAAAGAGCCACATGCGGCGCTGGAGCCGCACTTTGCCGACCACTGGCTTAGCTAATTGAACAAAATTATATTTAAACTCTCTTAAAAAACTGTTACATGTAGTTTTGCTGCTTCTAATTTTGGTTACTAGTATTTTTTATAATATTTTAAACAAAAATTCACTTCCTACATAAAGTTATGTTAAAAATATAGACCGGAAGGAACTACATATTAAGCTAATTTCATTAAAACCCGTGATGCGAAGAACCGTTTTGGAATAGTTTAAATCTCTTTTTTAATAAAATTATTATTGAATGAACTCATATTCTTTTGAACTTGACAACTAACTACGTTCAAAGATTGAACAATGACATTAAAGTAGATATTTGATTTTTTAGCTTCAATTTTATATAAAATGTTTATGGCGTTGAAGGGCAAAGTGGCGTCGAGGTTTCACAAGTACTGTTGCTACTGGTACAAAGAGTCCTTGACTATTAATTGATCACAGTGTCATATCTGGGTGTTCTGTCAATCTTTTTAATTAACATTTTATGGTAGAGTGGTTATATAGGAACGTACTATTTTAAATTTTTTTTATTGTATTTAGGATAAAATTTCCTTGATAAACAATACATACAAAACTACTAACTACGTAGAAAAAAAACTTAGAGTTTATGGGACTGCCGACAGAAGTGAAAACACCAATAAATGAATCCCTTTTAAAAATGTTATCTTAAGTCCATCGTTTTTACAAAAAAAACTACACATATATACACGTAGACTGATTTAAAACAAATGATGATTCTTAATTATATCGAAAATATTGTTGGAAATGACAAAAAAAAGACTGTGAAAGTTTAAGCTATTAAGAGGTGCCGCATAGCAAATTTCGATTTTCCATTTAAATAACATGGGAACAATATTCTCTTGCAATTTGGAATTTTATAGTTCACGTTGGTGACAATACTTCGGAATGACCCAGGTATATTCTTGTAGAAAATTGAACGCTCTACAAGAAAGGTCTCTTACAATTTTTTGATATATTTATTCCTTCTAAAGTTATTTTTTGACAATTTTTAACAATGTTTAACAATTTTCAATAATTTTTAACAATTATTAACAATTTTTAACAATTTTTTAACAATTTTTAACAATTTTTAACAATTTTTAACAATTTTTAACAATTTTTAACAATTTTTAACAATTTTTAACAATTTTTAACAATTTTTAACAATTTTTAACAATTTTTAACAATTTTTAACAATTTTTAACAATTATTAACAATTATTAACAATTTTTAACAATTTTTAACAATTTTTAACAATTTTTAACAATTTTTAACAATTTTTAACAATTTTTAACAATTTTTAACAATTTTTAACAATTTTTAACAATTTTTAACAATTTTTAACAATTTTTAACAATTTTTAACAATTTTTAACAATTTTTAACAATTTTTAACAATTTTTAACAATTTTTAACAATTTTTAACAATTTTTAACAATTTTTAACAATTTTTAACAATTTTTAACAATTTTTAACAATTTTTAACAATTTTTAACAATTTTTAACAATTTTTAACAATTTTTAACAATTTTTAACAATTTTTAACAATTTTTAACAATTTTTAACAATTTTTAACAATTTTTAACAATTTTTAACAATTTTTAACAATTTTTAACAATTTTTAACAATTTTTAACAATTTTTAACAATTTTTAACAATTTTTAACAATTTTTAACAATTTTTAACAATTTTTAACAATTTTTAACAATTTTTAACAATTTTTAACAATTTTTAACAATTTTTGATAATTTTTGATAATTTTTGATAATTTTTAACATTTTTCCAATTTTTTTTCGCAATCATCAACCTTATGAGAAAATTTTATGAGACATTTTTTGGAGAGCATTCTATTTTCTATATTTTATCATTATAAATGTTTTTGATATTTTTTACAGGTCCTAAGTTATTTGGATCAAACTGAAAATATTTTAACCTAAAAATCATAACCTGTACTTTTCAACTTTGACCTCGAATAACTTTTGAAGGAATAAATATATCAAAAAATTATAAGAGACCTTTTTTGTAGAACGTTTAATTTTCTACAAGAATATACCTTGGTCATTTTGAAGTATTGTCACCAACGTGAGCTATAAAATTCCAAAGTGCAAGAGAATATTGTTCCCATGTTAATTAAATGGAAAATCGAAATTTGCGATGCGGGACCTCTTAATATTAATATTAAGAGCTTAAACTTTCACAGTATTTTTTTTGTCATTTCCAACAATATTTTCGATATATTATATATATATGCTCTACAGGCCTTGTAGACCCAGGGCAGTTATTTTTCTCCACTCCTCTCTATTCTTAGCTTTCTGTTTCCAGTTTCGTATTTTCAGTTTATATATATCAGACATCACACTTTCAAACCATCTTTTTCTAGGCCGCCCTCTTCTTCTTTTTCCAATAATAAGAGTCCTGTAAAGAGCCATTTTTGTCATTCTTTCTTTGTTTAATCTTTCTACGTGTCCCAACCACCTTAACCTGTATGTTTTTATTCTTGATGTTATCTTTGATTCTCCATATAACATGTCTATTTATTCGTTCGTTCTCCTTCTCCAGCCTTCAGGTGTTTTTATTCCACCGAAGATTGCTCTAAGAATTTTACGCTCCCAGCGCTCCAGCTTTTCTTCCTGCTTTTTTGTTAGAATCCATGTTTCACTTTCGTATGTTACAGTGGGTTTTATAATGGTATTATATATTCTTAACTTCATCTTTCTTGAACAGTATTTTGATTTCATCAGTGATTGGAGCATTCCAAATTTTCTGTTGCCTTTCGTGATTCTTGACTGTATTTCTTGTTCTTCGTGTGCATTGTTAGTACTCCCAAATAAATAAATTCATTTACCCTTTGGAAACTGTAGTCCATTTCCCATGTCGTTTTTACTATCAGATTGTCACCAATACTTCCAGTATCTCCAAGGACCATATATTTTGTTTTTTCTTGACTAATTTGCAGTCCTAAAATGTTTGTTTGTTCTGCGAGATATTTTGTAATTTTAGTGAGCTCTTTCTTTGATTTTGCCAATACTGTCAAGTCATCTGCATACGCAATGCACTGATGTTCGTTATTATATATTGTACCATCTGTTTTTACTTTAGATCTTATGATAATGGCTTCGAGTGCTAAGTTGAATAAAACAGTTGATAACGGATCCCCTGAAGACCGTTGATTTGTACCCATTCCAAGTTATTTTGTTACCTGTGTTCAAAAGAGTCATTTTTGTTAACCTGATCAATTTGCCTGGTACTCCTAACCATTTCATAGCTTCGAAAAGTTGGTCTCTGTTAACTGTATCATACGCCTGCTTAAAATCTATAAATACAGCATGTAATTCCGTTTTGTACTCATAACAGGTCATTTGAATTTCCTTTAAAGTGAAAACCTGGTCTGTTACCGACCTGTTGCTCCTAAACCCTGCTTGGTACTCCCCTAGTATATTCTCAGCGTGTTTATTCAATCGAGCTCTCATTAGTCTTGCCAGGATTTTATACACTGTATCTAATAACGCAATACCTCTGTAGTTGTCACAGTTTGTTCTATCCTCTTTTTTGTGCTGAGTGCTTATCAGAGCTATATTCCACTCCTCTGGTATTTTTTCAGAGTGCCAAATATGTTTTATTAGCTCGTATATTTCACTTATAAGTTTTGCGCCTCCTCCTTTAATCATTTCTGCTGTTATTTCATTTTCTCCTGGGGCTTTGTTGTTTTTTAGATACTTGACAACTTCTTCTACTTCTTGCCTTGTAGGTTCTTCTATCTCCTCATCGAAATATTGATATCTTTCATCAGTGTTCGGATACTGATCGCACTCTTCTTTATTGAGTAACTCATTAAAATGTTCCTTCCATCTTTGTACAACTTCTGTAGGTTCTGAGATTAGCTGTCCTCCCTTAGTTTTGTAATAAATATTTTTTCCTTGATATCCTGATCTTATTATCCTTGTTTCCTGATAAAAATTTTTAAAGACTTTATTTTTGAAATTTTCTTCTACATTTCTGAGTTTTTTCTCCACCGCTTCCCTTTTTTTCCGTCTACATACTGCTTTTAAATCTTTCCTCAATTTTTTGTATTTGTTTTTAACATCATCGTCGTGATTTCTTAATATCAGTTGTCTTGTTTTACTTTTCTGTTCCTCTAATTTTTTACACTCTTCGTCAAACCAGTGTTTGGTTTTCTTCTTTGCCTCCTTCTTCGGTAAGATATTTTCATTCGCTTCTTTTATTGCTCGTTTTATCTTATCCCATTTTTCTCCTGACTCTGTTAGTTGCGATATATCTGTGAGTCCCTTATTGATCTCTACTTCGTATTTTCTTCTTACCATTTCGTTTTCCAAACCGTTTGTGTCGTACTTCCTTCCTTTAGCTCTCTTTTTATTATTTTTCATAATTTCTGTAACATCCATTTTGCAACTTACTTTTAGCAAGAAATGATCAGTGTCCGCATCTGCTCCTCTCATACTTCTTATGTTTGTTATGAACTTCATATGTCGTTTTCCTATTAAAACATGATCTATTTGGTTAATTGTTTGCTGGTCAGGAGATATCCACGTCCCTTTGTAAATTTCTTTATGTTGAAACTGTGTACTTCTTACTACCATATCTCTTTCTGCAGCAAAACTTATTGTTCTTTGTCCGTTATCATTTGTTACATCGTGTTTGCTAAATAAACCTATTGTCGGAATGTACATTCCCTATTTTTGCATTGTAGTCCCCTAAAACAATTTTAATATCATAATTGGGTAATTTATTATATTCATTTTCTACTAATTCATAAAACAGATCTTTTTCAATATCTTCTTTTTCTTCAGATGGGGCGTGTAGGTTTATAATGCTGATATTTCGATTTCTTCCTTTTAAACGTAATACGCACATTCGTTCTGATACTGGTTTGAAGGCCATAACTTGATTTCTAATTTTTTTTTTGTACCATAAACCCGGTTCCTGGCATTCTGTTAATTCCACCACTTTTGAAAAGGGTTGCTTCGCCGACTTCTGTTATTTCTGTTCCCAACTGTTTAGTTTCTTGTAACGCCAACACATCTATGCTATACTTAAGAAAGACATTTACTAGGTTTTTAAGGCTTCCTGGCGAGAAAGTCCCTCTTACATTCCAGCTTCCCATAACTAAGTTTACATTTTGTGTTTCTTACTGTTGTTTTCATTATTTTTTGTTCATTACCATCTCCATCGCCGTTTCCGTCGTTGTTGTCTGGAATCTTATCTTTATTTATTCGTTTTTTTCATTAGTTCGTGTTATTTTCCTCACTAGTTCCTCGAATCTGTTTTGCTCCGGCGATCTTTCATTTATTGTCCTTTTTTGACTGCTGGTTCCTTCTCTTCCATCGTTTTTTTCTTCCTCGCATTGATCCCTGCCTTTTGCCCTGTACAATTCGTTATTTATTATTAACTTGTTGTATCTTAATTGTACTTTGTCGCCTTTACTCCTTGCTTCCTTCATTTTTATTATAAGCTTCCTCCTTTCCTCTTGGACCTCCTTGGGGTAATCTTCATCAATCCATATATCTGTGCCCTTCAGGCTTCTGGTGTTCTGCAAAATCATTGTTCTTGTACTTTCCCTGTTCAGTTTTACCATTATTGGTCTTTTCCTTCCTGTGTTGTATTTGCCAATTCTCCGTACTATGTCTATATCTTCTTTTACTGCGATTTTTACTCCCATCTCTTGTATTACTGTGCATATTTTGTCTTTTGTTTCGTTCTCATTTTCCCGTTCTTCATCTACTATTCCTTTTATAATAATATTCTTTTTCCTTATTTCCCTCTCTAAAATGTTTATTCTTTCTTCTTGATTAATCACTTTTTCTTTTAGTTTTCTGTTTTCTTCTCGCATTTGCTTATTGTCTGCTACTACCATATCTAATTTTCCGCTAATTTCCTTCATATTTTCTTCTATCTGTTGAAACATCTTTTCTATTTTCGATATAATTTAGAAAAAAGAAAATTCAACATTTTTTTTGAATCGGTATAGGTAGACATAGCTCATGGAAAGCGTGACGATGATTTATTCATTGTTAATTGTGTTGCATAAAATCGTGACGATGACGAAAAATCCATGTTTTTTCTTTACCCAAAAAAGTGCTCAACGCGCCTAAAGAAGTTTTCACTTCAAAAATCAGTAAAAAGAACATCTCTTTGGGATGTACGTAGATGTACAATCATTTCCAATGTCACCAATCTATTATTATTATTACTATAACGTGACAAAATAATACCTTGCGAATACTAGCATCTAGTCATGACTCACTATGAATCGCATTCGCGAGATTTTCTCGCGGGAGTGATAGTCAGAATCGCTCAGTCTAAAACCGCCTTAACATATAGAATATTTAAAGCCATTGCGCTCTAAACGAGTATGTATATTTTCTTGACTACAATTCCGCCTCGCCTCTTTATACTCTACCGTATTTATTCATGTAAGGGTCTCTAGAGCTTTTGAGAATTTTATTTTCTGGAATAAACGGGTATACGTATTTTCTTATTATTCCTAATGCACTTCGTTATAAATAAAATGCTTATCGATCATTTTTACCGCCCCATGGAAGTGCACATGCAGCTAAATCTGGTAAATTTGAGTTATTATAAATTATTTTGAAAACTGAAAATGATAACTATGTATTGCTTTGTTTCGATTTTTCTCGAAAATTTTGACTGGGATTAAAAATGGCATTAATAAGTTGAAATAGAGCTCACAAGCCCACATTAATACCAATCTTTTTCTCGTCAAATAGATGGCATGGTAAACTCGAAAAATTAATGATAAACTCGACTATTTATCATACCCTCGTTATTAACGGTTAGGAACACACTCCGAGCCATACCATCAGCATATATACAACAATAGGTCCCTTTTTAAAATACCTTTTGCTATGTCATTGCCCTAGTTATGAAATTATGTATTGCTGCTATGTATTTAATATTCATTAACGTATAATGTAGGTACATGTTTTGACAACGGAAATATCTTTTTTCTACAACTGCTATGGAAAAGTGACGTATTTCTCATACCTTACTTAATTTCAAAACCAAATATTGCTCATACTGTGAGAAATAATATTTCTCACGACACTTTGCCCACGCCACATATATTTATATGGAGAATCAAATAAAATCGACAAAAACTTAGTAGGCTACTGTCATCTTTAAATACCTACTTAGTTGTCACAAAACTGTCAGATTATATTAGAAAATATGTTAAAAATTTAAAAAAATTTGGAAAGATGGTCAATAATTATCAAAAACTGTCAAAGTTTTGAAAACATGTTTAATAATTGCCAAATATTTTCAAAAATTTACGAAAAATTTGGAAAATGGTTAATAATTGTCAAAAATTGTCAAAAACTGTCAAAATTTTGAAAAAATGGTCAATAATTATAAAAGACTGTCAAAAATGGACGATAATTGTTAAAAATTGTCAAAGATTTGGAAAAATTGTCAAAAATGGTCAATAATTGTCAAAATCTGTCAAAAATTGTCAAATATTTTAAAAATTGGTCATAAATAGTCAATAATTGTTAAAATTTTGAATAATGATCAAAAACTGTCAAAATTTTTGAAAGTTGTCAAAAATTGTCAATAATTGTCAGAAACTGTCAAAAAAGGTCAATAATTGTCAAAAATGGTCAAAAATTTTGAAAAATTGTCAAAAATGATCAATAATTGTCAAAACTGTCAAAATTGGTCAATAATTGTCAAAAATGATCAATAATTGTCAAAAACTGTCAAAAATAGTCAATAATTGTCAAAAATGGTCAATAATTGTTAAAATTTGGAAAAATGGTCAAAAATTGTCAAAATTTTGAAAAAATGGTCAATAATTATAAAAAACTGTCAAAAATGGTCAATAATTGTTGAAAATTGTCAAAATTTTTGAAAAATGGTCAAAATTTTTGAAAAATTGTCAACAATGGTCAATAATTGTCAGAAACTGTCAAAATTGGTCAATAATTGTTAAAATTTGAAAAAATATTCAAAAATTGTCAAAATTTTGAAAAATGGTCAAAATTTTCGAAAAATTGTCAAAAATTGTCAAAATTTTGAAAAAATGGTCAATAATTATGAAAAACTGTCAAAGATGGTCAATAATTGTAAAAAATTGTCAAAATTTTTGAAAAATGGTGAAAGTTTGTGAAAAATTGTCAATAATTGTCAGAACCTGTCAAAAATGGTCAAAAATTGTCAAAAATGGTCAATAACTGTTAAAATTTGGAAAAATGGTCTATAATTATTGTCAAAAATGGTCAAAAATTGTTAAAATTTGAAAAAATAGTCAAAAATTGCCAAAAATTTTGAAAAAATGGTCAAAAATTGTCAATAATTTTGAAAAATGGTCAAAAATTTACGAAAAATTTGGAAAAATGGTTAATAATTGTCAAAAATTGTCAAAAACTGTCAAAATTTTGAAAAAATGGTCAATAATTATAAAAAAGACTGTCAAAAATGGACGATAATTGTTAAAAATTGTCAAAGATTTGGAAAAATTGTCAAAAATGGTCAATAATTGTCAGAATCTGTCAAAAATTGTCAAATATTTTAAAAAATAGTCAATAATTGTTAAAATTTTGAATAATGATCAAAAACTGTCAATAATTGTTAAAATTTTGAATAATGATCAAAAACTGTCAAAATTTTTGAAAGTTGTCAAAAATGGTCAATAATTGTCAGAAACTGTCAAAAATGGTCAATAATTGTTATAATTTTGAAAAATGGTAGAAAATCGCTGAAATTTTGAAAAAATTGCCAATAATTATGAAAAAATGTCAAAAATGGTCAATAATTGTTGAAAATTGTCAAAATTTTTGAAAAGTTGTCAAAAATGGTCAATAATTGTTAAAATTTGAAAAAATATTCAAAAATTGTCAAAATTTTGAAAAATGGTCAAAATTTTCGAAAAATTGTCAAAAATTGTCAAAATTTTGAAAAAATGGTCAATAATTATGAAAAACTGTCAAAGATGGTCAATAATTGTAAAAAATTGTCAAAATTTTTGAAAAATGGTGAAAGTTTGTGAAAAATTGTCAATAATTGTCAGAACCTGTCAAAAATGGTCAAAAATTGTCAAAAATGGTCAATAACTGTTAAAATTTGGAAAAATGGTCTATAATTATTGTCAAAAATGGTCAATAACTGTTAAAATTTGGAAAAATGGTCTATAATTATTGTCAAAAATGGTCAAAAATTGTTAAAATTTGAAAAAATAGTCAAAAATTGCCAAAAATTTTGAAAAAATGGTCAAAAATTGTCAATATTTTTGAAAAATGGTCAAAAATTTACGAAAAATTTGGAAAAATGGTTAATAATTGTCAAAAATTGTCAAAAACTGTCAAAATTTTGAAAAAATGGTCAATAATTATAAAAGACTGTCAAAAATGGACGATAATTGTTAAAAATTGTCAAAGATTTGGAAAAATTGTCAAAAATGGTCAATAATTGTCAGAATCTGTCAAAAATTGTCAAATATTTTAAAAAATAGTCAATAATTGTTAAAATTTTGAATAATGATCAAAAACTGTCAAAATTTTTGAAAGTTGTCAAAAATGGTCAATAATTGTCAGAAACTGTCAAAAATGGTCAATAATTGTTATAATTTTGAAAAATGGTAGAAAATCGCTGAAATTTTGAAAAAATTGCCAATAATTATGAAAAAATGTCAAAAATGGTCAATAATTGTTGAAAATTGTCAAAATTTTTGAAAAGTTGTCAAAAATGGTCAATAATTGTCAGAACCTGTCAAAAATGCTCAAAAATTGGCAGAAATGGTCAATAATTGTTAAAATGGTTTAAAATGGTCAACATTTTTGAAAAATTGTCAAAATTGATCAATAATTGTCAAAAATGGTCAACAATTGTTGAAATTTGAAAATATGGTTAAAAATTTGGAAAAAATGGTCAATTGTCAAAAATTGTCAAAATTTTTGAAAAATGCTCAAAAATTGTCAAAAATGGTCAATAATTGTTGAAATTTGGAAAAATGGTCTAAAATGGACAAAATTTTTGAAAAATTTTCAAAAATGATCAATAATTGTCAAAACTGTCAAAATTGGTCAATAATTGTTAAAATTTGAAAAAATATTCAAAAATTGTCAAAATTTTGAAAAATGGTCAAAATTTTCGAAAAATTGTAAAAAATTGTCAAAATTTTGAAAAAATGGTCAATAATTATGAAAAACTGTCAAAAATGGTCAATAATTGTAAAAAATTGTCAAAATTTTTGAAAAATGGTCAAAGTTTGTGAAAAATTGTCAATAATTGTCAGAACCTGTCAAAAATGGTCAAAAATTGTCAAAAATGGTCAATAACTGTTAAAATTTGGAAAAATGGTCTATGATTATTGTCAAAAATGGTCAATAATTGTTAAAATTTAAAAAAATAGTCAAAAATTGCCAAAAATCTTGAAAATATGGTCAAAAATTGTCAAAATTTTTGAAAAATGGTCAAAAATTTACGAAAAATGGTCATTCTATTGTGCATAAGAAGCTAGCTTCTATCGGCGGTCCGATGACCGCTCACCTTTTCTTTTTGTTTTACTGACCATAAAAATAAATATTGAGTTACTTTACTTGTAATCTTCAAATTTGAGCAGTTGTAGAAAAAGTATAGTGTGTAACATGTGGGGAAAGTACTTTTCTCACTCGTTCCACACTCGTCAGAAAAGTTGAACTTTCCCCACTTGTTGCACAATATACTATTTTAACACAATCTATTCTTTCTGAACCCAACTTTTTCCTTTCTACTCAATGTAATTTTATTATTTGTTTTTCACTAGAATTTTAGTGAAAACTATGAACATCTTTGAGTGTTTTAATGTTGCGGATTAAATGTCTCTTTGCATTTTTGGACTTTTAAATGATCGTTTGAGATTGAAAATTATTATCCATCAAGAAATCAAAGAATATCACAAATAAAGAAATATAAAGGACCTCATAACTTATGTTTATAATGTAATTTTTTTGTTATTTATTTAAATAGTTTTTACTTGTGGGATAAAATTGCTAATTACTATTGATTTATATATTAAACTTAATTTATATACACACTTTACTTAATGTCTACTAATCTATTTACACTCGGTATAATAGTTCTAATTTATTTTTACCACTTGAATATTATACTATTCATCTTCACTATTTCATTCACAGTCCGATTACTAGTGATGAGCGATATCGTGATTTTTTAATCACGTTGTGAAATGATATCGTGATTTTTTAATATCAGTTATTTTAAAACATTAGATATTCTGTTTTGAATATACGATTGGAAAAATGTATCCATATTCACCGGTATCAGTTTATCATATTTTATTGTATTCTCAAATTTCCCTACTAAGCTAAAAAATGTTTTCAAATTCCTCTCCCTTATTTTATATTTTCCGATTTTACAAACATTTTTTCCTAAAAATTACTAATAGAAAAATCTCCTCCATGTTACCAACAGCAGCACTCGTTATCCAAAAAAAAAGTATAGACGTGATAAAAAAAGAAAAAAGCACGAAGTCTCTCTATAACCTTACGGTAATGGATGAAATTCAATTTTGTTGTCGAATGAGAGAGATAAAGGTAAAGGAGATTATATTATGTTCGATTTAGATTCATTTATCCAATTCATTGTCGTTTTCTCTGGCTGTGATCACGTCACGCTTTGGATATGATTTTAGGAACTGTGACTGACTGTGATTTGTTCATATCAGTGAAAAAGTAACAGTTCGTGAAATATCGCTCATCACTACCGATTACTAAGAACTTCGGTAAACTGTCTGTGAACTAACTCTTTGTCTTCGTTTCACTAATTGTAACTCCTTCAAAAACCCGCGTATATATAGTCTTTATCAACTCTCTACAGTTTTCTACGCTCGTCGTATGCGTAAACAAAGCGTCTTCCAGAATGTTCTTGAAAGGAGCGCAGCCACCAAAATTTACAGTCGAGAGACAGGGCCGGCTTTGAGTTGGTGATCTCGCAACAATAATTATGGGTTAAATTTTTTACTTGGGGAAAACCTAATGAAAAATGGTTTCTACGTCTTCATAAAATCCGTAAATACAACAAAAACAGAATTAAGAAATTATTTAACCACGCATTCTGTTTGAAGCGATTAAACTTGCCCCATTGGGACTGCATTTCCATCCACTTTGCACGCGAATATATGCAATAAAGAATGACAACACTCATGGGAAATATCATATTATAACGTATCCATCACGAAACTACTTCAGTTAAATTTTTTCAAAGAATATAAGCCTTCATAAGATTATTACGGAAAGTAAAACAAGGTTATATAATGTAAAAATAGAAACAGGGCAAATGGGCACCCAAACTTACTAACTGTAGAAATAATTTTGGCTATGTTAGTGTTTTTATAAAGTTACAGCAGGAAGTGACATTGGACAATATACACTAGGGTGCATCCCCACTTCAGATATATTTCACAATTTTGTGGTAGACTCGGTTACACGTAACAAGAACCCACGTGAAGTTGCAGTCGTATGCGCGAACTTGTTGTCAAAGCCAGTGCCATATTGTAAAATTGACATTCGACTTCAAATCAGTAGCGAAGGTAACGTTTTCAAATTTTCGTTTTTAAGAATCTGTCGGCTTTGACTGTGGATAATTTTTCCTTTAAGACCAACAAGTTTTTTAGGAGGCATGGTTTTAGATCAAATAAAACACACAACACTCACACATAAACTAGCTAAACGTCTTGAAATATTCGACAGTAAATGATTGCCTCAAACAAAACCTTAAATGTCAATAATAAAATGGCTGTCGGTTTGTAATGCCAATGGCATGAAACAGTCGTTACGAGGCGACATAGATAAACAAAACCTATTTTGGTTTCTGCGCAAGACAGTTGTCAAACTTCACGTGGCTTCTTCTCATGTGAAACGGAGCTTAGTTTGCCCTCGCAGTTTTTATTTTCTTCGACTGCATTTACAAATAAAAGTGATTAATACTTTGGTATTTCCTTGTCTTTGTCTACCTGTCAGTTTAAATCTGAACATTTGCTCAATTTCCACTATGCTCTACTTCCTTTTATGATTTTGTGACTAATTTCCCATTATTTAAATTTAAAAAAACGTTTCCACTATCTTCACAATCGACACAATTCAAACGTAAAAAAATACAATATTAATTCGCTTAAACAGGAAACAATTTTTGTTAATACAACGTTACGAATTTAGTGACAATTAATTTTTATTAGATGAGGGCATAATTATCAAGAAAGGTTTATATCGGATGAAAAGAGAGCAGCTGCGAGTCCCGTACTGACCGTCACAATTTGTCCAATTTATTATAAGAGAAGTTTAATTAGTTTTAAGATTATTTTATGTTTGTTTCTTTTTAATGGAATCGTTAAAGAAACAGAAGCCGGTATAGAATGAATCATAAAACAACATTGTTGACTTCGTTAACTAAGAATGACCGTGAAAATGCCAGTGTCAAGTTGCAGTTATTTGTAATTCTAGATAAAGTAAAATCGACACTAGTTGGTAATAAGACGATATTGATAACAGTATTAAAATACTAATAACGAAATAGGAAGATGGGTTATTATCATCCATCAGATCGTAGTTCATTTGTCACTGTCCACGTCAGCCACTTCAACAATAAATATTTTATAAGGATCGTATTTTGAAAATATTTCGTATTAAAGACTTTCCAACATCTAAACCTCTATAAATTTTGCCATTAAATTAATTTCGAAAGAACTCACATTCGCACTTACCGCGGCTAACCCAGCGTATATTGCTGTGTAATGGAATATCTGAATATGCACTTTCCGTTTCTTGTAAAAATGACTTTAATTGTCTTTGAGTTAATGAAGAACGACCAGCAATGTAGTTGACAACTTTTACAACAGTATCCATTACGGATTTTAAGCTTCCGCTCGAGATCTTCGCGCATAAACTTCCTTGATGAATAATGCAATGAAAATTCAAAAGTGGTCGACCAATGCTTGCAGTAAGAAGAGATACACATCCCTTATGTGTCCCGATCATAGCGGGTGCGCCATCTGTAGTTACGCAATAAATCTTAGTTAACTCTATACTCTGTCCATCCAAGCAACGGAGTGTTCCAAAACAGTATCATGCATAGTGCACGTGATCTCTCCAACTCTGTATGGACAATGAATTCCGCCGGCCGATTGCAGTTAAATCCGATTGGCCAGCGCATGGAGGCATATTTATTTTATCCAATAGATGCAAAGGCGCATGGTGATCACGCATCTATCGTTGTTTGGGTCGCTCTGTTTGTTCGATGGATATAGTATAGTAATGTTTAACGAATTCTGATAGTATATTTTCTCCTCTTCTCGTTCCTTCGCAGATATACACACACGGTTATTGTCAAAGTACCGCTCAACCGGGAAATGCCATTAAAGTCGACACTTACATCCAACGAAATACTAAATGCGATATTCCGTTTAATGGCGTCGATCTGTTGTTTCCGTACATTGTCTGTCATTTCAGTAACTCGCTTCTCAATAGTCCGCGCTGTATATCTTTAATCCGGACCAGTATTGCTTGTTTATTAGGAAAATCATAAATCATCAAACAATCCATCCGTACTGCTTCATAAATTCCCCATCAGTGAAAGGTCTTCCCTTTCTTGCCAAAGATTGTGCAATTTTAAAACTGCATTCAGTTGCTTGATCTTTCCCTTGACTAATTTTTGTAAATAATGTTTCCTGCTTTGTATACTGAGCAACTGCTCGTTGGATAGTCTCCGTTCTATCAGCATTATCCTCAAACCCCGATTCATGTATTGTTTAGAAATGTCGTTGAACACTAGTTGTCCAGAATACTATGCTTTCCCGACATAATGCGCATATGGCTCGATTTTTTTTCTGTACAAAACCATAATCACTTGTCAAAGAACTTTGAAAGAGCCGAACGTCTAATATCTGCTTTTTAGCTGCCATAACACTAACGTTAATCGCGCACTTGTACGTTACAGGTTGATAAATAATGTTACTATTAACTATCCTGGGTCCGTTCAATAATGACACCTGGTACATCTTTTATCTCTTACCTAAACTAAACTAACTCTAACTGAATACACTTTTATATAATGGTAAATCCGCCTCCTAGAAGTTTTTCGTATAACCGTGGCAATGCTGCTCACCGGGCGTTCCAAAAGCCGAGAATCACCTGTTCGTGTCTTCTCTTTTCTAGACACGTCCCGTCGCGGTCGCGTCGTTCTAGCCTGGCCTGCCATCACTTAGCTACGTTGCCAGCTTGTGTACAGTTCCGTAGATTATTTTAAATTTACAATAAGTATCCTTAAAATGTTATTGCTTTAGTTTAAAATATTATACACCTATCTTCACAAAGTTATGCGTGCCATTTTAAACTGCCAGGCGTGCCAAGTCTGGCACGTGGCTATTCTAGCAGCTCTGTTTTATTAAAACTCTTGCTCTAAATTATGGGCATTACACTATACTCTTATAACAGTTTTTTTGTATACAAATATGATTAATTTACATAGAAATGATTGATCGCGTTTATTGGCAGATCGTTAATTAAATTGGTTACATATCACTAACACTTACTTAATTTTAACGAAATATTCTATATTAAGAATCTAATTTTAAACTCTTTTAAAGATAATGTCGCAATAACGATGTGATAAAAATTTTAAAAAAATAGCAATTCTTGATAAACACTTTAATTCGAATTAAATCATAAAACAACTTTTATTAGCAAACATGAAAAACATTACGGAGTCTCTGATAAGTGACAAGCAGACACAATTAGACCTTGCAATACCATTCGATTAGGTTATAAATAAAGTTTAGCTTGAAAACAAGATATTGCTACCAAAGATCTGCATGGTACATAGATAGGTTGAAGATTACAGCCTATGGGTTCTAAAAAATATTCGGAATCTCTTCTGATATTTTGAAAACGCTGTTGTGGGGTGATCAAGGTTTTTTGGGACTGCAAACAATCCATTAAAAAGCAAGCATTAAAAAGATAAATTTGGAACGGGTATTGAAAGAAGCAAGCACAATTCTGCAATGAGTTAAAATACTTTCGGTAGAGCCGCAAGAACTAAGTCAAACCACCCAAGGAAATAGTGAAAGTATTTTGGGCATAATAACATATTGAAGCTGAGAAAACACTTGAACTTTTACGAAATCCTCCACTTTGCATTGCTGCTCTCCAGAAAATCCAAAATAACGTTGATATAAATTTTTTAGTAGTTGTGTGAAATTTCTTCAGTGAGTTTTGAGAGTAATTTTACCACATATCACAAAAAAAATTTCTTTAAATTTAGGTACTTTATTCAACAAAATTAATAAGCTTTTTTTGTTTTAAAACTTTGTTGAGCAGTATTATTAATTCCTCAGATTAATGTTGGTCTTTAAGATATGAAAGTAATATTAAAACCTAAACAGGAAATTTATGCATAAAGTGCATAAAGTGGTGCTTTTTTTCACGAGTGGAAAAGTTGACGCATTAGCCGCAGGCGAATGCGTCAATTCCATGAGTGAAAAAAGACACTTTATGCATATGTTGCATACACTATTTTTTCTACAAACAAGCAAAAACCAAAAAATGTGTTATTTGGGTTGCTCTAAATGGACTAAAAATGGCGTCGATTTGAATGGTTATGTTTGTCATGATGACAAAACGCTAAGTAAAATGTCACTTTTAGCACTAGTGCTAAAAGTATTTTACTTTTAACACGAGTGTCATAAAATGGCATTGTAGACACTGGCAGCATGCGTTAAAAATTATACTTTTACTAACGTTTGTGGAAAATAGTTATTTATGATACAAGTGCGTGAAGTGATACTTTTGCGCACGAGTTGCGAAAATGAGAGGCACGAGCGTTGCTAGTGCCTTTTTTCGCAACGATTGCGCAAAAGTTATTCACGCATGAGTATCATACAATGTTTTATCTACGACCACATTAAAAAATACTTTCCCTTAATTATATATTACATAACCTCTCTTTTTAATAATTGTGTTTGAATTATTGCCTACCTTCATCATAAGAAATTCATCATCTGGTACTCCATTTATAAAATCCAAAATCTGTTCCCTTGTGGAAATTTTTGATTTTTTTGGTTATGGCTCTCTGATTGTCGTTTTATTAAGGTAATAAGTTTATGAAATTTACTTATATCAATGTTTAAATTTAAATTTATGGTAATTTTCAATATTGAATAATGGGACCATAACGTTGATGATTTCCATTGACTTTTCCGAGAAATATGCAATAAGAACATTTTCCGTCTAATTTTTAATTTTTTTAGTGTTACTCCAATCCAAAGAAAAGGTGAGCAGTCGTCGGACCGCCGACAGAAGCTTGCTTCTTATGCACAATAAAATGACCATTGTTGGCCAATTTCCGAAAATTTTGACCATTTTTCAAAAATTTTGACAATTATTGACCATTTTTTCAAATTTTATCATTAATGGGCCATTTTTGACAATTATTGACCAATTTTGGCAGTTTTTCAAAAATTTTGGCCATTTTTGACCACTTTTTCAAATTTTAACAATTATTGACCATTTTTGACAATTATTGACCAATTTTGACAGTGTTTAAAAAATTTTGACCATTTTTCCAAATTTTAACAATTATTGACCATTTTTGACAATTATCGACCAATTTTGACAGTTTTGACAATTATTGATCATTTTTGACAATTTTCCAAAATTTTTGACCATTTTAGACCATTTTTCCAAATTTTAACAATTATTAACCATTTTTCCAATTTTTAACAATGATTGACCATTTTTGACAGTTTTTTATAATTATTGACAATTATTTCAAAATTTTGACAATTTTTGACGATTCTTCGAAAATTTTGACCATTCTTCAAAATTTTGACAATTTTTGACAATTATTAACCATTTCTCAAAATTTTTAACAATTATTGACCATTTTTTCCAAATTTTAACAATAATTGACCATTTTTGACAATTATCGACCAATTTTGACAGTTTTGACAATTATTGATCATTTTTGACAATTTTTCAAAATTTTTGACCATTTTAGACCATTTTTCAAAGTTTTAACAATTATTGACCATTTTTGAGCATTTATGACAGGTTTTGACAATTATTGACCATTTTTGACAATTTTTCAAAAATTTTGACCATTTTTCAAAAATTTTGTCAATTTTCAAAAATTTTGACAATTTTCAACAATTATTGACAATTTTTGACAGTTTTTTATAATGATTGACCATTTTTCCAAAATTTTTACAATTTTTGACAATTATTAACCATTTTTTCAAAATTTTTGACAATTTTTGACAATTTTTGACCACTATTCCAAATTTTAACAATTATTGACCATTTTTGACAATTATCGACCAATTTTGACAGTTTTGACAATTATTCAAAATTTTTGACCATTTCAGACCATTTTTCAAAATTTTAACAATTATTGACCATTTTTGAGCATTTATGACAGGTTTTGACAATTATTGACCATTTTTGACAATTTTTCAAAAATTTTCAACAATTTTTGACAGTTTCTGACATATTGACCATTTTTGACAATTTTTCAAAAAATTTTACAATTTTCAACAATTATTGACAGTTTTTTATAATTATTGACCATATTTTCCAAATTTTGACAATTTTTTACCATTTTTCCAAATTTTAACAATTATTGACCATTTTTGACAATTTTTCAAAAATTTTGACAATTTTTAACAATTATTGACAATTTTTGACAGTTTTTTATAATTTTTGACAGTTTTTCCAAAATTTTGACAATTTTTTACCATTTTTCCAAATTTAAACAATTATTGACCATTTTTGATAGTTTCTGACAATTATTGACCATTTTTGACAATTTTCCAAAAATTTTGACAATTTTCAACAATTATTGACAATTTTCAACAATTATTGACAGTTTTTTATAATTATTGACCATTTTTTCAAAATTTTCAACAATTATTGACAGTTTTTTATAATTATTGACCATTTTTTCCAAATTTTGACAATTTTTTACCATTTTTCCAAATTTTAATTATTATTAACCATTTTTGACAGTTTCTGACAATTATTGACCATGTTTGACAATTTTTCAAAAATTTTGACAATTTTCAACAATTATTGACCATTTTTGACAGTTTTTTATAATTATTGACCATTTTTTCAAAATTTTAACAATTTTTGGCAACTTTCAAAAAATTTGACAATTATTGACTATTTTTGACCATTTTTTGAAATACTTAACAATTTTTGACAGATTCTGGCAATTATTGACCATTCACGTTTTACACTTCTTAATGACAGTACAAAATTATTACAATTACAGAACCTTTGACAGAAAACAAAACACAAAATTATCTATAGGGTAACTTAAATTATACTTTTACTAACGTTTGTAGAAAATAGCTATTAACGGTATTGGTGTTAAAAGTAACATTTTATGTTTCGTGAAATTGCTCCACTCGCTTCGCTCGTTTCGCAAACTTTTTCACTCACAAAATAAAATGTTACTTCTAACACAAATATCATACATAGTTTTTTGTACAACTCCTATTTTGATAATAAAATAAAAGTATTTCAAGAAAATCACATTTTGACCTCTATTGTCAGTTAATTATTTTTTTGACGTTTTAACAATAATTCTCATTTCCTGGGAACTGACCATGTTAGATGAAGTCTCTTTTAACAATAGTGTTAAAAGTATTTCACTTTTAACACGCTCATTTGTAAACGTCTTCTTTTAACACGTTTGACAGGCATTAAAAATGTCACTTTTAATGAAAAAAAAACCATTAAGTGAAATTTTGCCCTACAGTCTCTTTACTCCCAGTAATTTCAAAACTATTCCAGACTCCAGTTCATTATAAAAGAAAGTTGCAATTCCACCTCATTAATTTGGATTCCGGGAAAGTCATTCAAACAAAAGTTGTTTTAACATTTCTCTCTAGATGTTCCATACACCATCAACAGCTAAAGATAAAAATATTTGGCTTTAGAAAATGAATGGTAGATAAAAAAATTCTGGAAACTCATTATGTTTGAATTGAAAGAAAAATGCTCGGAAAATGTGATGTAACAAAAAGTACATAAGCCAATTTACCAGCTCCTATCGATCGGTCGATTAAAATAATTTAATTTGGTTCGGTAGACCTTGAATAGAAATGAAAAGCTTTTCAAGTCGATAACATTAAATGTCTGTATTGTATTAACATGGTTTTACTCATAAAATTCGTAAAAAACACAATAAAGGGTTGGAGAAATGACTGATTGGGGAAGGGAGTTAAGTGGTATAGTTCTTTTAAAGATCTAAGAAACTGACTTGACTTAGGCTTGAGATGCAATAAAACATCTCAGAAATTCATTTGTGTTTTTTTTCATTGTCATCTTCATTTTGATCTCGTTCCTCAATAATTTTCAAATTTCTTTTCGCCGCCCTTGCCAATTCTGCTCTTGCCTTCTGCTGCTTCTCATTTTCTACAGCCTTTTCTATCTCTACATCTGGGGTTGAATTAATCACACCTGACTTTCCTTTTTTCCTTGGTTTCCTTGGTGCGGGCCGTTTTGGCAAAGGAGAAATATCTTCTTCACTGAGAGAAAGTTGCGAAGTACTTGGTTTTTCTAAATTTATCACAGAGCTGAAAGATGGTGTCAGATGTTCATCTGTGTCAACAGTAGATATGGTTCCCTGAAGTGACTGTGTTTTCTTCTGCAGGAAGAGGCCGATTTGTCGTTTCGGCTGGAGCGAATATCCAGCCCTCAAATATATCCGGATTATATGGAATAATTCCTGTTTTCTGGAAGGCTTTGATAGCTGTAGCGGGTAGTGCAGCTTTGAGATAAGCTTCACCGAAAATTTGGGCCACTTGCAAATGTGTCACCACTCTGCCAGGGTGAGCTTTGAGCCAAAGACGAATTTGCTGATTATAGTAGTTTTCTAGGGGTCCGAAACCGAAAAATCCTATGTCCAGAGGTTGGCACCTGTGTGTACAATGGGCCGAGAAGCAGAATTATATGATTCCATTTTCTTTTGCTTTTTGCAGAACTTCAAGATGTTTGTGGCTTGCGTGACCGTCTAATAAAAGTAGCACCTTGTTTCCTTGGCTTGGTTTAGCAAATCTTATAAAGTGGTTCAACCTGATAATTTCGGATGTGATCCATCCACTCTCCTGAGGAAAGTAAATCGATCCTGTGGGGGCACCATCCATCAGTTCTTTCTCCATGTTTTTCCTAGGAAAGATGAACGCTGGAGGTATCAATGCGTTCATAGCGCACACTACTGTATAATGACTTCCTCTTTCAGTACTTGTCAAACTGCCAACTTGTTTGCGACCTTTTGTAGCAAATATTTTTTTTTGGTTTAGATTGGATCGTCGAAATGCCCGTCTCGCCCATATTATACACATTTTCTGGAGATAAATTGAAAATGTGAACTTGAAGATGAAACACCTACTCACATACTCTGCTTCTGCGAGGACTTACAAGAACTTAGACGGAAGCACTTTGGAGAGGAATTACAACTACTGAAAATCCCTCCAGTCAAACTAGTGGCCTTTATAGAAGACACGAAGCTTCTGGAATGGAAGTAGATAACATGGGAAATGGTACTCCAGTTCAAGTGCCTGGGCTGATGAGCACTACCCAAATATGAAAAAAAAATCCAAATAAAAATTTTAATTGATATGTTTAAATATAGAACTGGCAACAAATCGTAAATTGAAATAAATATTGCCGCAATTCAGACATATATTAGATCAAGTACAGGTAAAAAAAAATACCTTGCGCAGTACAGGTACGGGATTATTTTTTTTTGTAATTTGGCGCAGTTACAGTTGCACCCGAAGCAGATACTTTTCTTATATCTAAGTTAGAATCTGAATCATCTCAAACTCCTTTTTGCTGTTGTAAACGATCCTCCCTTCTTGTATCGTACAATATTTTCTGAGTCAGTAGAAGGAAAACTTTTTTATTGTTGATCCATTTCTGAAAGCTTTATCTATTTTCGTCACAAAAATATAGGGCAGTAGTTTTAATGCCGATCAATTCCAAATGAACTTCGAAAACAGTAGCATCTTCTAGGATCAAGAAACTCAGATGTATTATGTGTGTTGTATCCAGGACGACCGTTATATGGGGTCGTCCCGAATCTTGTGTTTGGCGTCACGACGATTGGCGCCAGGAAGACGGGTTGGAAATTTGCTTGCTCTAATATCGATTGTGAAATTTTCAGCCATACACTTTTTCAGTTTGTAGGCTATGAGAATTGAAAAGAAGTGAATGCGCAAAAATTTAATTTGGGTCAAAAATAATGCATTGGGAACAGATTTATAATAGGTACAGGTTGTCCGGGAGGAATTAGGAAGTGAGTAGACGTGGTAGAAATTTTTGTCACGCAAGCTGTCACTTATGAATAACTGGGACGTATAAAAATAGCATACTATAAAAATAAAGCACTTTTTTTTTGTACGTGACAAAGAAGGAGTGATTAATCATAATTTGGATCGAAATTGGTTTTTTTTGTTAAACGTTTCCACCAAACTCCATTATTCACAATTTCGTCTCATTGGAAACTTTAGAGCTGCTGTAATTACGTTTACCTTTGAAGAAAAAAGTTCATTAGATACTAGAATAAGTGATGTGTGCTAATTTCCTTATTAAACTGCTTGTCTCGCTGGTTGTTTTTTACACCCACACATTTAAAAGTTCTCATAGATGTTTATTGAAGAAATGGATAATTATTAATTAACCTTTCACCAAGATTTCTTTGCTTTTAGTTGTATTAAAGCACTTTCTTTAATTTTTGCAGTTTTATTCTTATATGGAACCTTCAAAATCAGCGAATTTTACTCTGGGAAACAAGCAATGTACTATATTTGCACCAATAAATGCAGCATTTCAAAAGATGGGTGAAGTTAAGGGCGAAATAGAGCCGTTAGTTCTGTATCATATGCGTAAGTACTATTTTTTATATATAAATTAGCATGTCAACTGCTATTATTTTAATTATTGATCTTATATTTGTGATCGATTAAATCTGTGGATCTCCCAATTCTTGAGGACCACAAAATTTATAAAGTTCCTCATTTGAACAATTTAAAACACAGCTACGCCTCGTTCCACAAGAAAAAATATGGTCATCATTGACCGTCATGTGAACGGTGACTTATCCTGTCATCGTAACCAGGGTTGTTTCGTTTTAAACATTTTTAAACTGTTTTAAACATTAGCTTAGGTTTAAAACAGTTTTTTTAACAATTTAAAACATGTTTAAAACACTTAAATTAAACAAGCGTTTTTTTCATTTTCATTATTAATATAATGAATGAAAATAGGAAAAATTCTCAAACTCTCAAATACGGTATACAAACTTTTTAACATAAATATTATTTATTTATTTATTATAGGAACATAACAAAAATTGGAAAACTTAAAACATTTTGCATGTATGTATGTATGTAAAAGATCTATTGTGCCCCCTTACTTCTACTTAGTTCCTGAGGAAAGTCTCAGAGAATAGTAGCTCCTTTAGTCCTATTTCCGGGAGGAATTTTAGGATATATGCAGGCTTTAACTTAGTTAAATGTCCCTCTTCTATCCAGTAATCTCCAAGGTGTTGTGTCCTGGGATTCTGAATTGCTGTGCAATTCGCAAGTATGTGGATGGAGGTTTCTTCTTCCATATCACAGAATCTACATTCTTCTTCCTCTACTATTTTGAGCTTCTTCAGGTGCCCATTCAGGCGACAATGTCCCGTAAGGATGCCTGTTAAAACTGTTAGTACTGTTTTACTTTGACTTATGCATTCAATTGATCTCAACAGGTTGTAATCACCCAGAAGAATCTTTGATTGCCTAAGTCCTACTAGATCTTTCCAATGATCAGATCTTCTCTTTTCTTCGGCTTTGCCTATTTCTTCCAATATTACATTGGAGCTGATACCGCAAAAGGGTTCCGGCCCCCAAAAGGGTGTTCCAGTCCCCCTCTTTGCTAGTTCATCTGCTATTTCATTTCCTTCTATCCCAGTGTGTCCTGGAATCCACAGTGAGGTGTCTATATTGTTCTCGCCTAGTTCATTGAGTTTGCCTAGGCCTTCCCACACCATTTTGGAACTGATAACACAAGAGCTCAGTGCTTTAATGGCTGCTTGACTATTCGACATTATGATAATCCTTTGCCTTCTATATCCTTTATCAATATTGAACTGGGCACACTTTCTTATGGCGTGAATTTCCGCTTGAAAGATACTCGGGGTTTTTCCCAAGCTTTCAAAGTGTTTAGTTCTCTGCCTGAACACTCCTATCCCAGTTCCTTCTATTGCTTTTGAGCCATCTGTGTACCATTGAATGGCATTCTTTCCAAGTCTGGTATTTGGATCCCATTCCTTCATGTTGCTTAATTCCGTAACGAATTTGTTTGAAAAGTTATACTTTTTCATCATACCATCTTGTGGCATGACCCAGGTTTTCTGATTTCTAAAAAGTAAGGAGATGGTTTTTTTGATGATTTCCTCTCTAATTAGTCTGTATCTTGTTCTTTCTGCAACACTTTCCACCACCATATGTAGTGGTGTGAGGTTGAGAATAACTTCCGGCTGCCGTTGGGCATGTTCTCATTGCTCCTGTAATGCACATACAGGTTAGTCTTTGAATCTTGGAAAGGTTTTCTCTCGTTGTCAATAGGCTAGTTAGACTACTCCACGCAATGGCTCCATAAGTGATAATTGGTCTCACATGGCAGTCTACATCCAGCTCAGGATTTTTGGATTAAAACCCCAATTTCTCCCTGCCAGATTCCTGCACACCAATAGAGCCATTTTTGCTTTGCTTATAATCTCCTTTTCGTGTTTGTTCCACAGGAGTTTACTGTCTAGAGTCAATCCTAGATACTTGTCTCCATTCAACCTCGCTTTCATCAAGTTTAATGGTTTTGAGGTTGAGCTTTCTTTTCTTAGTGAAGGCTATTAAGATGGTTTTGGTGGGGTTGATGTTAAGTCCCACTTGCCTACACCAGCTATTTGTATAGTTCAGACCATTTTGTACGATGTCACAAAGGGTAATTTCGAATTTTCCCCTGGCTGTTATGACAATATCAGCGGCATATCCTTAGCAGGATATTCCGAGGTCAGTCAAACCACACATGAGTTCGTCAACCGTCAGGCTCCACATTAATGGGAATGCTAGTCCTCCCTGTGGACATCCTTTGGTTGTACAGATGGAGACAATGTCTTTGCTCGTCCTCGTCTCTGCTACTCTAGTGGTGAGCAGTTCCGACATCCATTTGGATGTTGTGCTGCACCTCTTCTATTTAATGCTATTTTGACGCCTCATGAGGAGTATTGTCAAAAGCTCCTTCTATATCCAAAAAGGCGCATACTACGGCTTCTTGGTTGTCTAGAGCACCTCGGATATCCTCCGTCAGTTGTACCAGTGCAGTCTCCGTAGATCTGCCTGCCCGGTAAGCATGCTGATTCAGGTGGAGAGGTAGTCTCTCTAGGATTTCCGCTCTAATGTAGTTGTCAATAGCTTTTTCCATCGTTTTGAGCAAAACGATGTTAGGCTAATTGGTCTGAAGGATTTGGAGTTTGTTGTGTCCCTTTTTCCAGCTTTTGGAATGAAGGCTACTATTGCCCTTCTCCATGATTCTGGTATATAACTCAGTTCTAAGCTGCTTCGACTGATCCTAAACAAACGTGGTAGAATTTCGTCTGGTCCTTGCTGGAGCAATGCTGGGAAAATCCCATCTGCTCCCGGAGCCTTGAGAGGTGAAAATGTGCTCTTAGCCCTTTGAACCTCAAAGCCATATCTGTGTTGACCCTACTTTTTGCCATGACTTTTTAGAGTCTTGCCGTAGCAGGTGTTGTGTTTATATCTTCACATAATTTTCCGAAGCTATTTCTTTTAGCTTTTCTAATTTCCTTATAGAAGGTGTTTCTCACCTCGGTGTATCTCTGCCAGTCCAGTGAGTTTTGCTCTATTAAAAAGGTACCGGGCTTCAGATCTTAATCCTGACAGATGTTTATTCCACCAGGGTGCATCTCTGCTGCTTCGTTGTTCTTGAATAGGGCAGCTCGATTCAAATGCATCGATTATTGCCCTGTTCAGGTCCTCAAGCTCATTTTCCAGATCGATATGGTGCTTAGTCCTCCCTTTTCTCTGGATATGTGCTAAGTTTTCTTTCAGACAGGTGTTATAATTGTCCCAATCTGTTTTTCTTGGTTTTCTTCTGGGGCTCACCTCAGGTTTGCCTAGTTCTAACTTGATTGTTATGATCCTATGATCGGAGAGAGATGGTTTGCCCGAAACTCTCCAATCTTTTACTATATGTTTTAGATCCTGTGTTACCAGTGTGCCATCCAAAACTTCTTGCTTTACAAATGTATTCCCTATATTGTGAATATTAAGGTTTTTATAAAGAATATATTCTAAACGTTGCTCACCTCTCTGATTGGTATTGCTACTGCCCCAAACAGTATTGGCATCACATACTAAGAGTAGAGGTAGTCTCTTCTCTTGACAGTACTTCACCAGCCTTTGTACCTCGGGGGATGGTGCTTTCCCGCCTCCCGCAAAGTAGCATGATGCTATTACTATCTCCTTGCCCTCCTTCTTGTGTTCGAAGAGTCCTCGAACTAGAACGAGGTCTCGAGTCATGTATTCTGAAAGAATATTATAATACATGTTCTTGGTATATCACTACCTGAGTGATATACTATTTTAGCATCTTTACATGCTAATCCTCTACCTGGTTATAATTGACCGAAGCTCCTTTGGCATGGTGAGCATTAACCTGAGCTATGTTAATCCCCGCCGTCCTGTTGGTTTTCAGGTTGGGTACCCTCTTTCATCAGGGTGATGTCCCCTTCCTCCAACCCAAACTCCATTCCCTCCTCGGACAGCGGCGACTCCTCCCCAAGGAGTTTAGAGATGTGTAGGCTTTCTAAACTACTCGAGTCGTCGCTGGCCTTGGAGGAGATAGAAACCTTCTCAGGGTTTCTTTCCTCTTCTTTTCTGAGGCCATGTACGGGGATTTTCCCAAACCGGTAATGAATGGTGAACCCGTTGTTCTTGATTTTTTTGACAGGATAGATTGTCTATTCCTGCCCTCAAGACTAGGCCTTTGCCCTCTTCTCTAAGGTTGAGGACCTTTCACTGGTCTGTTACCAAACCTTCATTCTGCGCTTTTATCAAGCGAAGAAGTTTTCCTTCCACGCCTTTGCTTCTTGGGAGAAAGATCGTAGCAGTATGCATTTTTGGGATGTTTTCTTCGTGGCACACCAACAGTTCTACTCCCTTCCAGCTTTTCAGCTGTCGTATTATCAACTGGAGCCATTTTGTAGTCTGTGGTGTTTCACAGTCGATTAGAACGACTCATGGACTGAAATGTTTGCCAGAAAACTGGAGCTTCTGCTCCAGCATACATTTTTTCTATTATTGCGTTCTCCAGCAAGGTTTGGTCGTCCGCACTGAGAGTGGTCTCAGGGTTCGCCCTAGGAAGAACCGCCATTCTTATTATTTTTGCTGGAGCTGCGTAGCTGCCAGCTGAAGAAGGGATGGCTATTTTGCCCTCCTGTTTGTTCTTCTCCTGTACTTACGGTCACTGGGCTGTCGTTACTTCCCGCTTTCGTATTTCTCCTTTAGGAGGGATCTTCTTCTCCTCTCCTTGTTTTTTACGCTCTGCGGCTTTCTTTCTTGCTTCTTCCGGTGCAAGTGCCTTTTTTAAATAGTCTTGGGCATTTGTATTTAAATTATTGTCGTTTACAAGCTTTATTATATCTGTATCAATATTTATTCTGTTGTTTGAGCAAACGTCGAATAATATTGTCCCAACATTTTAAATTAATATTATGTTGGAAAAAAACATTGTTCAAATCATATTTTTTCCAACATAATATTAATTTAAAATGTTTGTCCAATATTTCGACGTTGTTTTAAACATGTTTTTTTGTTTTTGAATTTTAGGTTCTAAACACATAAAACTTAGAAAAAAACATGTTTAAAACAAAAAGAACGTGTGTGTTTTGTATAAAATTTAAAAATACATGTTTTTTTTCAACCCTGATCGTAACAGATGATGAAACAACCCCGGCAATCGATGTGTGACATTTTTTGGGAGAAACTGGTCATGATACAACTGCTGGAGTGGAAGAAAGGACAATTATTGTAATTGTAATCCTTGGGGTTAACTAGAAAAAAACCATAAATCAGGAAATAATTGGTCCCCATGACAATGCGACCTTGTACACAGTACAACGAACTGTCAAGTATTAAACTAGTAATAACATCAAATAAATGAGTTATTGTTCGTATTTGTTCAATTTATCGCTTGCTGAATATGATCTCATCTTATTCGGAAACATAAAAAATAAAATATTCATTTTTCATCTCCTAATTAGTTGTACAAGTTTTATTTTATATTTAATTTGAAAAATTTAACTAGAAAATATTACGTAGTAATTTTAATGTGGACTACTTGTTTATTTCTTCAATTCAAATTATAAGCTTTCGTACTATTACAACAGTCAATTTATTTAATTCACTACATTCTATGTTTATCACTATCAATTTTACTCTCAACAATCCATTTTTATCTTTCCTTAAACTTATCCGACACTATGTAAGCACATATTTGGAAAATTGCTCTGCCCCCATTCCGTTTTATAATACCCACCCACTTAATACCCTGTGCAAGTTTTTGTACACTGTCTAGTGTTTAATATAATGAAATCTGATCTTAAAGATCAACCATTAATTTTCAGCTGATAAATTTTGAATCTAGTTACTTATTCCTCTTAAAAACACTCCTCAGCGCCTTTTTTTTTGCTGCTGGTTCTATTGCCAGCTTCACATCTGCTTCTTGGGGTTTCTGTGTCTTCCGGGCTAGGCTTCACAACCCCCATTCCGTTACTTTAGTTCCCTGTACTGGCACAGGTTCTTCACGGTTGTCTGAATATTGCCTGTGGTCTAATGTCTCGCATTCTGACAGTATAAGTTTGGCCGTTTCTGTCCCTCCACCATATTGCCTGCAGAAAAGTTCTTCGTTGTGTAGCACCATTTTATGTAGGTGACCTCTCATTGGATTGTGGCCAGTGAGAAGATCCGTTCTTGTTCCTGTTTGATGCCTACTTATCTTGGGTAGTTCTTCAGTACTGTGCTCTAACGGCTGCTGAATAAATGTCTCCCCTTGGTCCATGACAGAGGTTCATTCCACCTCTCTCTACAATGGAGGATTTGGAGGGATTTATATTCAAACCTCCTTCTTATATCCATGTACCGACGACATTGAGAGCCATTTGCATTCTCTCTCTGTCCGTGGTATTGAACTTTCCTTGGACCATAATGACTATGTAAAGTGTTTAGTGTCCACTCGCTTCTAGTGTCTACTCGATCCTGGATCACCCCACATAATTCTGAAGGCGTTACTTTTATGAAAAAATGAAAAAGCACTTCAAAAATCATATAAAGGGGGACGTCTTTTTGCTCATATGTAGACGTTAAAACTTTAACCCCCTCCCCCTATGGTCACCACTCCCAATCTTTTAAATGGAACACCCTATACATTATTGCCTTGTTGGATTCTCCTCTACAAGAGGATTGAAAAAATGTATAAAACATTAGTGAAAAGTCAATCAGTTGGTTGTATATATTATGTATGAGCTTCCTTCTGTAATCCAGTCTCTCTCATGTGTACTGTATCGTACATGTTACAAAAGGGATCTTTTGCTAGAGCACGTTGGCTTTGCTTTAACTACTTATGTAAAGATTCTCAGTTGACTGCTACTTAAAAGCTAGCAGATCCTATGTTGACTTCTCACTCAGTTCTTTGATAATTCCTGGTAATTAAAACTAGTTTTGGGACCTCAGATAACTGTCTTGCATTGGACGAAGTGTCACTTGATCCTAGTTTCAGTCTAATTAGTTCATCTCTTTACCAGTCCATGGATCAACATTGTATCAACAATTTTCCCCTGTATATTTCAACTCTACACATAGGTACCCAAAATATGTCCCCATACGCCCTCCTCTACTCCATACAACAATGTCTCCCATATTTATGTCAGAAGTGAAATGTTTCTCAATTTTAAGTGTAACATTATCGTTTTGTGTTGATTGTTTCCCTACAATCCTCTTAACGTAGATATATATGATTATTATAATTTTCAGTTAATATACCGAAAACCACCGATCAGCTGGGCAGTTCATACACATCCTTGTTGACGGAACTTTCAGGAAGTCCACCAATTTGGATAACTCACGTAACTGGAAGCTATCACAATGATATATACGTGAACAACGCCAGAATATTGGTCAGTCAATCGAATGTACAAGGTTCTGGATCCAACTTATTACAGGTAAATAAAAAGAATTTCCTAAGTGACAATAAATTGCTAGCGACATATTTTATATCACATTTGATCCATTTTTTATTATAACTGCAAAAATATTACAATTTCAAAACTTCCAATGGACTATATTTCGTGAACGAAAGGAGATGTCAAAAAATCTTAAAATCGTGGAGAGGTGGAACTGAAATGATGCACACGTGGAGTAGACAGATTGAGACCACGAACACTGCAGATATCTGTTCCTACTTCTGTTTTAGAAGCATCCCTAAACATTATATGTAATTCTCGGTATCTATATGTCACAAGTATACTTTCATAATGTACTATGTTTCAGGTGCTCCACAAAATCGACGAAGTTTTGAGTCCTACGATTTCACCAAGTTCCGTGTCTAACAGAGTTTACAACCCCACAGCTTGGGAGTTCCTAGATAGTTACGACTCTCTTATTTCGAATAGTCAAACACCTTATAGAGTCAGGTGAGTTAACTGGTGAATATAATTAAGCTTTATGAATACTTTAATTAATTGTTACACTACTTTTAATTATATCAAGCAATGTATTCGTTAAAATACACCTTTTATTCGTAACAGCCAAATTGTATCTCTTTCAACCCAAAAGAACAACTAACTATACGTAACTATATCTAAAAATACACAGGGCTGGGCGGCACGTATAGGAAGGATAAACGATCCCACAGAGTCGTACTCTCCTTACATTCGGCCATCCTAATCCAGACTGTCCCAAGTCTCCTATCATCTATAATACATAAATATATATAAAATAATATATCACACCACCGCTCTGCGTTGCAGGCTTTTTATATTTCCTCCATATTTAGATCTTCCAACCATATCATGTACTACTCGATAACTCCAACAGACTCATCTTTTCTTCAAGTGTTTGGATCTACCAAGCATATCATAAACTACCTGATTATTCCAACAGATACTTATTTTCTCAAGTGTTTGGATCTGCCAAGTATATTATGTACTATACCTGGTTGTTCCAACAGACACTTATTCACTTCAAGTGTTTGGATCTACCAAGCATATCATAAACTACCTGATTATTCCAACAGATACTTATTTTCTCAAGTGTTTGGATCTGCCAAGTATATTATGTACTATCTGGTTGTTTCAACAGACACTTCTTTACTTCAAGTGTTTGGATCTACCAAGCATATCATGTACTACCTGGTTATTCCAGCAGACACTTCTCTACTTCAAGTGTTTGGATCGACCAAGCATATCATAAACTACCTGATTATTCCAACAGATACTTATTTTCTCAAGTGTTTGGATCTGCCAAGTATATTATGTACTATACCTGGTTGTTCCATCAGACACTTATTCACTTCAAGTGTTTGGATCTACCAAGCATATCATGTACTACCTGATTATTCCAACAGACACTTATTTTCTCAAGTGTTTGGATCTGCCAAGTATATTATGTACTATACCTGGTTGTTTCAACATACACTTCTTTACTTCAAGTGTTTGGATCTACCAAGCATATCATGTACTACCTGGTTATTCCAGCAGACACTTCTTTACTTCAAGTGTTTGGATCTACCAAGCATATCATAAACTACCTGATTATTCCAACAGATACTTATTTTCTCAAGTGTTTGGATCTGCCAAGTATATTATGTACTACCTGGTTGTTTCAACAGACACTTCTTTACTTCAAGTGTTTGGATCTACCGAGCATATCATGTACTACCTGATTATTCCAACAGACACTTCTTTACTTGAGTGTTTGAATCTACCAAGCATATCATGAACTACCTGATCATTCCAACAGACACTTTTAAGTGTTTGGATCTACCAAGCATATCATGAACTACCTGGTTATTCTAGAAGACACTTCTTTACTTCAAGTGTTTGGATCTACCAAGCATATCATAAACTACCTGATTATTCCAACAGACACTTCTTTACTTCAAGTGTTTGGATCTACCAAGCATATCATAAACTACCTGATTATTCCAACAGAAACTTATTTTCTCAAGTGTTTGGATCTGCCAAGTATATTATGTACTATACCTGGTTGTTCCAACAGACACTTATTCACTTCAAGTGTTTGGATCTACCAAGCATATCATGTACTATCTGGTTATTCCAGCAGACACTTCTTTACTTCAAGTGTTTGGATCTACCAAGCATATCATAAACTACCTGATTATTCCAACAGATACTTATTTTCTCAAGTGTTTGGATCTGCCAAGTATATTATGTACTACCTGGTTGTTTCAACAGACACTTCTTTACTTCAAGTGATTGGATCTACCAGGCATATCATAAACTACCTGATTATTCCAACAGATACTTATTTTCTCAAGTGTTTGGATCTGCCAAGTATATTATGTACTATACCTGGTTGTTCCATCAGACACTTATTCACTTCAAGTGTTTGGATCTACCAAGCATATCATAAACTACCTGATTATTCCAACAGATACCTATTTTCTCAAGTGTTTGGATCTGCCAAGTATATTATGTACTACCTGGTTGTTTCAACACACACTTCTTTACTTCAAGTGTTTGGATCTACCAAGCATATCATGAACTACCTGATTATTCCAACAGACACTTCTTTACTTCAAGTGATTGGATCTACCAAGCATATCATAAACTACCTGATTATTCCAACAGATACTTATTTTCTCAAGTGTTTGGATCTGCCAAGTATATTATGTACTATACCTGGTTGTTCCATCAGACACTTATTCACTTCAAGTGTTTGGATCTACCAAGCATATAATGTACTATCTGATTATTCCAACAGACACTTCTTTACTTCAATTGATGGGATCTACCAAGCATATCATAAACTACCTGATTATTCCAACAGATACTTATTTTATCAAGTGTTTGGATCTGCCAAGTATATTATGTACTATACCTGGTTGTTCCATCAGACACTTATTCACTTCAAGGGTTTGGATCTACCAAGCATATCATGTACTATCTGATTATTCCAACAGACACTTCTTTACTTCAAGTGTTTGGATCTACCAAGCATATCATAAACTACCTGATTATTCCAACAGATACTTATTTTCTCAAGTGTTTGGATCTGCCAAGTATATTATGTACTATACCTGGTTGTTCCAACAGACACTTATTCACTTCAAGTGTTTGGATCTACCAAGCATATCATGTACTACCTGATTATTCCAACAGACACTTCTTTACTTCAAGTGTTTGGATCTACCAAGCATATCATAAACTACCTGATTATTCCAACAGATACCTAGTTTCTCAAGTGTTTGGATCTGCCAAGTATATTATGTACTACCTGGTTGTTTCAGCACACACTTCTTTACTTCAAGTGTTTGGATCTACCAAGCATATCATGTACTACCTGGTTATTCCAGCAGACACTTCTTTACTTCAAGTGTTTGGATCTACCAAGCATATCATAAACTACCTGATTATTCCAACAGATACTTATTTTCTCAAGTGTTTGGATCTGCCAAGTATATTATGTACTACCTTGTGGTTTCAACACACACTTCTTTACTTCAAGTGTTTGGATCTACCAAGCATATCATAAACTACCTGATTATTCCAACAGACACTTTTTTACTTCAAGTGATTGGATCTACCAAGCATATCATAAACTACCTGATTATTCCAACAGATACTTATTTTCTCAAGTGTTTGGATCTGCCAAGTATATTATGTACTACCTGGTTGTTTCAACACACACTTCTTTACTTCAAGTGTTTGGATCTACCAAGCATATCATAAACTACCTGATTATTCCAACAGATACTTATTTTCTCAAGTGTTTGGATCTGCCAAGTATATTATGTACTATCTGGTTGTTTCAACAGACACTTCTTTACTTCAAGTGTTTGGATCTACCAAGCATATCATGTACTACCTGGTTATTCCAACAGGCACTTCTTTACTTCAAGTGTTTGGATCTACCAAGCATATCACGTACTACCTGATTATTCCAACAGACACTTCTTTGCTTCAACTTTTTCACTCCTCATTACCTGAAGAATCACTATCATTGTCGTTAGACGAACTAGATCTTTGGTTTAGTCTACTTCTATTCTTTGATGTTCCCATCATTAGACGCAGAATATTCCACTTCTGACTTCTTACACTACTTTAAATTATATCAAACGAAGTATTTGTAATAATAAAGGGTGTATTTTAACCCTTTATTCTTAACATCGATATTGTATCTCTTTCAAACCAAAAGAACAACTAACTATATGTTACTATATCTAAAAATACACTATTTTCTATACCAAGGTTAGGGCGGCAGGTATATGAAGGATAAACCATCCCACAGAGTGATACTCTCCTTACATAATATTATCTAAATAAGTTTTTGTTTATAGGAATTTTCATCAAAGAGTTAAACAAAAAGGCAAACAGGACGTGTTCAAAGACGAAGGAGGACATACGTTTTTCATACCAATCGATGAAGGCTTCGGGGTGAGTGAATAATAAACAAAGTTCAATTTATTACATAAATGCTGTAAGGTATAAACTTGTGTATGTATTAGAGGGAAGTAATTTATTGGTGACCTAGAACTTTATATCGAAGTGAGAAAACATGTTGTTACAGTCTAAATATTTTTTTTCTGCAGAATGATAGAGCAGCTTCGATCGATGAAAAAATAATCGATGGACACGTGATACCGAAACAAGTATTGTTTACAACGCCCACTAGGAAAGATGTTCCGTATCAGACTCTTGCAAATGGAGACAATAATATTAGGGTAGTCATTTTGTTTACTCAAGAAAAACGGGGTTCAGAGATAGTCAGTAAGTAACATATTCTTAATTAGCTTTCTCATCTTTTTAAAATAATTCCGAGTTTTAGGATCAATAAAAAATGTATATTTTTTCAGATTATGTTAAAAGTCACACACTTTTCGGAGATGGCAATCACACTCCAGGTGTAGTTCTTGCTCAGATTGTTAAGGCCAACATTCCAGTTAAAAACGGAGTAATTCATCTGATACAAAAGCCACTTATGGTGGTAGATAGTTCTGTGAGACAATTACTAGAAGTAAGAATCTTTTTATTATTTTTTTTATTAATATTTCCAACAGCCGTCGCACCAGATAACATGACTAGAGTGTCAGTTTTGTCCTTAAATTGTAAGGTCAATCCTTACATTGAATACAATATAATATTGACTATAGCACCGTACACTAACTAACGACAAGTAAATTCACTTGCGTCGGAACGTTTGAAATTTATAGTACATCCTGGCGCCGTTCTCCACGCTATCGCCGCGCTACTCCTGTACTCAACACTTTCTCGATTTAAACGATAGGTGGGGTAAGGAAATTTTCGGTAACCGCTGAATCGACGAAGTGAATTTACTTGTCGTTAGTTAGTGTACGGTGACTATAGATTGTTTCAACAAGTACATGAGGTATTGGAATGCAATAATCCCCTAACTAACAGGTGTTTATCGAATTTTACAGAGTTGTACTCAAAATTGACGAAATATTTCACAACAATTTAATAGTAACTTCCACATGTCGTTTTCAATTTTTTCAACGGCGCTAATGCACTTTTGCCACGGTAAATCGGTAATATTTCCAACTACACTTAATAGTGTTTCCTTTACATCTTCTAATTTGTATGTAATATTATTTCTCTCATCGAACTGGACAGGTACAGCTCTGCGTGGAATCGACCGCCTGGTGACAACTCAAGTGGTTGGTGATTAATGACCTTCTTATATTTCTGGTCGTACTTTACATAATTTTATATTCGAAGTGATCCGCCTCAAGTTTTCTTTTATAATAACATCCGATAAACACCTGTTATTTAGGGGATTATTGCATTCCAATACTGTTGTTGAAATAAAATATAGATTTAGCAACACTTCCCAGGAATTCCGTTGCCAAGACAAGCTTTATATTACTATAGTTTTTAGAGACACAAAAAATAAATGGTGACTCGCTATTTGTAGTATTGGTTGTAGTTAGTGATAATTTTAAGTTTTTTGCCGGATTATGTGATTTTTAGGACAAATGTATAGATTTTTGTAAGACGACCTTCAAAGACCCCTGCAAATGTGTTTTTTTTGTTATTCAAAAATACATTGTTGACAATTTTCTCAAATCGAAAAAATCTAAACAATCCCAAAAAAATTCGATCATTTAGATTGACATATTATTTTAACGTTTATTTAAAGGAGCAGATGGATTATATTTGCAACGTTGGCAATGTTGCTAGACACGACAATATCCCTGAATATATCCAGGATTACGAGCCGGATTACTACCAGAGATTTCCCGAATACTTACAACAGCCTGTATGTCTTAAAAAATACAAATAAACTTTAGTAATTCCAAAAGCATATTATGGAAAGTAACTGTTATTTCGTGTCGTACAGCGTACTGAATACAAGGTGGGTCTTACGACAATAATAGTCCGAAAATTTCCAATAATATACATGTTATTCGCAATAGACGAAAAGAAAAGCTGATAAAATACTTGTCTAAGTTTCAATGAAAAGTTTTAGTCTTTTTATCCTTATGTAAGATTGCTGCAAAAGACCATCTTATCTTCTGGAAGACATGCGCATCTTCTACACGTATCGTGGATAAATTGTCATTCCCATAATGTGGACAAAATCGACTATTGCGAATAACATACACACTAATTTTATTTCAATAAATCGATTTCCAGAGTCACGACATTTTCTATTTTCAAATCCACCTTATTTAACACAACTGAAGACTGCCTTATTTGAACACAGCATAAACGACTCACCTTGTATTCAGAGCTTGAAAATCCGAGCTTGTGCTAGCTAAATAACTATTAAACGCTATAGCTTGCTTGACTTACAGTATACAGGGGTAAATATTAGCAGCATTTGATGTCAATGTAGTAGATGCGTATTTAGTTAAATTTTGAATAATTTTGGAATCTATAGGGTTAGTAAAAAGTATAAAAACACTTATGTATTTTAATATTTTTAAATAAAATTGGATTTCCCACTTCCGGTTCAACTTGTACAGTTTTATTTTCGCAATTCTCCAGCCTATCATCTTTTTAGAACCAATTCTTTGATGTTCAATAAATCAATGCGGTTATGCTTTCCAAACTTTTTCTCTTAGCAACACTCGTCGTCTACACCAATCAGAAATCAATGTGTATACTGCTATTTTTAGCTTGCAGACGTTAATCACCTCCGAAAAATTATACGCATTTTATAGGGTTATTCGGAAATCTTGCTTACTAGAATATACAATACTCCAAAAGCCCCCAAAAGTTTTTTTATTAATATAGAACTAAACAGGCAGGGAGGATCAACATTTTTTATATCCTTCATCTAACAAAAATAATTCCCTCAGCCTACGGCTGTGAGAACTTTAATTACATCTGAATAATTCTATTATTTTCACAAATAATTATATTAGAATAATTTTTTGTTTACTTTTTTTTTCTTCTGCCTCTGAAGCAATATCAGGTAATTTTGATGTAACAAAGTGTTCCCCACTTGTTCTTGTCTCACACTTTAGTTATTCCTAGACCAGGAAATGTCACAGAAACATCATAGTTTTAAAAATTAAAAAAGTATAAACATTAGGAAATATATTTAAGTTTCAAAAACCTTTTTCTTTTCTCCTAAAAAGTAAGCGCGATGAAGCATCAGAAGTTCAAACCGTGCTGAGCGTTAACCTTGAGGAAGTCTCATTATTTATCAATTTAATTCCTAAATCTTTAATTTTTTTAGCATTAACTGCTTTTTACCCTAATTTCCTCTTCATCATTCTTAGTCGTTCACCTTTTCTCTTCTTTGTTTCTTGTTGTTTTTACAGTTTCTTCTTCTCTTTAACTACATTTTTATTCCTTTCCATTGGTCCTTCTACAAATAGTAACACGTGCTCCGGGATATCCACAAATTTCTGTACCGTTTCCTTATTAAAATAATATCTATGTGCTTTTCTATAAAGTACCTACCTATCGTTTTCATGTGTACTGCCTTTCCTTAGGGGTTTTAAACATTAGTAGAAGAAAGTAAAAAGAAAGTAGGGCACTTTTATTGGAAGTCTAAATGAAAATATCTGAATTGACATTGACAAATATACATTTCTTGGTCTAAAACTAAAAAATAGTTTTCACAAATGCGAGTACACTGCATGTTCGTTAAATAGAAATAAGTAATTTTATTCGTACTCAATGTATTGACATTATAGTTTATTTCAGAAAGGTATAGAGTAATAAAACCCCATTAGGTATGCAAAGGGAGCACAGAGTGACCCAACGAATATTTAAGCCTTTTTATCAAGTGCAGGTAGTACCACCCGGGCTGGGGTCAATATATGGGTTTAGCCCTTTGTTATCCATTCACAAACACTGAAAATAGTGTGCCAAAGGCGTGCCGGTAGGATACTCGTAAAAAGCAAAGAATTTTATTTTAACAGAATAAAAATTAGGCATTATGTACATAGTATTAGGTACACTTATTTTTTATTGAACTTTATACAAAAAATACATTATACAGAAATTAAATTATAAAAAATCATAATATTCTTCGTCATCTGAGGAACTGTCATCTCCTCTTGACGTTATAATTAACGGGTCGACGATGTTTGTGTAAACTTGCTATAGCTAATAGTTCTTTTTTTATCAAATTATCTTCAAATTCAATACTTTTGGCGGTTAATCAGTCAATAATTTCTTGTTTTCTCCAAGATGAAGTTGGAGTCTTCTCTATGCGTCGAGAATGATAACTCGCGTTATCCATAACTACTACTGAATCAGCCGGAAGATATTTTATCATTTCACCAAAATAGTCTTCAATAACATCCGAATCCATGTCCTCGTGTTAATCTCCCGTATGCCACGACTGAAAGGTTAGCAAACCTTCTTTTAAAAATCCCTCTTCGCTTCCAATATGGACGATTATTAGTATTTCCCCTTTACCTGAAGGCACCTTAATACCCGTTGACAGGCCTTCTATGAAAGCTTGGCGAGCACTGGTTATATTTTTGTCTTGCCACATTTTTGGTACTGTATAACCTTCATTGATCCACGTCTCATCAAGATAAAAGATTTTCTTCTGCTCTGTTCTGTACTGCTTTATACTTCTTAAGTATTTTCGTCGCCAGCAAACGATTTCATCGCTTTCCAGTAAAAGTGCTTTACGGTTATGCTTTTCCCAGGCATAATCCATATTTCTCAAAGTGGTCCATAAAAGTTTTTTAGTTATCAACGGAATACTGTCATCCTGGCCAAGCTCCATTAAAATCTTATCTAGGGTGGGTATTTCTTTTTTAAAATAAAAAGAGTGAACTTTTCTTCGAATTACACTTTTGGTGTCTTCATCAAGGACTTTTACTGGTCTGCATGGACTTTTCTTGGGAGGCTCCACTTGGCCTGCTATCTTTCTCCCCCGCAATAATTTAAAAACGATGGACTTTCCAACTCCAGTCATTCGGGAACATCGGTCGACAGTTTCTTGTACAGTAAATTTCGGGTAATCGTATTTTATGCAATCGTGTACATTTAAAATAATAAGTTTTTCATTCACTGATAGTGGAGAATTATTGGAACATCTTTTCGTTGGTGTAAATGTCGCCATTTTATTACTAATCTTATAATACTGTGAACACTATTTACGGCTAAACAGCAAATACTGATGCGTCTAACTAAACAAATATACTTATAAAGGTCTAAAAATTTTGGGTAAGGCACCTTGCGGCTCATGGTTGAGCCTAATCTGAAACAGGTTTGGAATTAGGCAGAGGCACTAATAGAAGGTTAAACGGTACCTGTTAAACGCAAAACACGTAACTGTATAATCTACTACCTAAGTAATCCCTACACAATATTTCGATATTGACACTTCAGGCCAGAAAACATACTTTTCCTAATTCTCTTACGCAATTACTTGAAATTTTAATATTATAAACAATACTATTTCAAGACCTACGCCTATGGCCAACACCGAAATTGAGCCGAACTGGACGGAATTCCCCATTTTATTACTCTATATCTTTCTGAAATAGACTATAACAATTATTGAAATTTGACAAAATAAATTGCAAAAATAATGGGAACTTGAACTTCATTGTTAGACACATCTAAATAGATGATTGGTTCTGATTATACTGTGTGTAGTAGTAATGGTAAAATGTTTTCTGTATTTTTGTCCAATTTGACCTAATTTTAACGTAATTTTATCTATAGTTTTATCCCCGTTTTATCATCACTATTATCACCAATGTTTCAAAAATTCTATAAAACAGCTTAGTATACAATAATAAAAATAATCCAATTTGAAAGGATATATCCAATTGTTTTCCCAAAAAATGAGTACAAAAAATATAAAATTGGGAATATTAGGTAAACGTTTATTTCGGAGCACACTGTATACAAGTCTTCGTGAAAAGTTGCTGCACCTTACTTTAAAACTCTCACCACTGGTTTCTTTCATTATTAACAGTTATCCAATATCAATTCTCTTTCAAGTTCCTAATTTCTGATAACTTTTGATGTCTACAGCTCAATTCACCAACACTTTTTGACATATTCCGCTTAAAGTGGGTTCATTATTTAATTCATCTTCAGTTAATCTGTCTAATTTTTAGTTTTACTTTATATAAAATAATATTTTCCTTTCCCCTTCCTGAAAAATATTTTATAACATTGTATAACATTCAGTTTTTTAAGAAGATGAAGGGAAAATGATATCGCTCAAAATGGGAATACTAATTTTATTTACTAATACAATGTATATACTAATTGTTAAACAAAAAATTTATCAATCAATATTTTATTTGACATATATTTATTGTTAGGAACAAGAAGGACGAATTCTAAGCAACTTCTTCAAGGCTATCCAGGACGCAGGTCCTGAAGGTCAAAAATTACTATCAACATTAGACAAAGGTCACGAAGTAACTCTATTTGCCCCTTGCAATAAAGCGATGGAAGGTGATTTGATTTTAAAAAAACTCTTAACCAATCCTACGAAACTGATGGACATACTCAAAATGCACGTGATCGTAGACAGCAGATTATATCTTGAGAAGATCTTCCTCGAAGGCCAAGTAAGGGTAAGTTGAAGAAATATCAATTTTCTGAAAATTCAAGTAATTTCTTTTTATAGCCTTTCAAGTTTAATACTTTGAGTACTGGAAAAACTCTTTACTTCAACGTCATATCCTCGGACATCAACAGAACTTTATCTGTAGAAGGAGGTGGTGTAAATGCAACCGTTATCCAACCCGACCTAGCTGCAACTAATGGCATTATACATATCATAGATAGAGTCCTCGGTGTACCTTACAACACAATATTGGACAAATTGAGGACAGATCCAATACTTCGGTAAGTAATCTAGTTACTTACCTCTTCAAATTCAAGAGTTGACATAATTTTACATTTTAGATATACATACCAACTGGGCAATCTCCAGAACTTCAACTATCAATTAAACGACACTAGCAAACGTTTTACTTACTTCATACCAACAAATAAAGCGTGGAAAGATGCCGAAGTTGATTTACCATCTGCCATTAAGAAAGTCTTCATGAAAGAATACGCTTTTCACGTAAGTTTTGAGAATTATTGAGAAGCTTTGTTTTATTCTTGAATTATATACAAGTTGTAATTTTATGTTAATTCTTCTTAAACATTAGTTTCTTTCTTAATTTTAGGCTACCGCAACTTTGGAACGTCATTTAGTAATTTCTAATGAATCATATACAATGGAAAGAATTAAGCAATTATCTAATGACACTAACAGTTATGGAACGTTTGGAACAAGACGAGACGTCAATTTACCAACTACAAGAGGCTCTTTGGCACTTTATATTGAAGAAAAACAAGACAACAGTGAGTATTATAACAGAAAAATGTTTAATTTAATCTGTGGTCATGATTGACGAGCTTCAGATAAAGCTGTCAGCTGTCAAATTCAAACCCAGATATTATAAATTGCCATAACAAGCTTTTTTTTCGGGTCAAGATGGGAAACTCATGTTCGAATGGGTCCTATCCAGGACCCAAACAGTATTGGACTCCTCCCCAAGGGGATGCCTACCAACCAAACCCACCGTTACCCCCGCCTCGGAATCTCTACCTTAGCATACTTCGAGACGTCGTCTTCTCCCTACCTATCACTCCTACCTCTCATGCCATATCGAGTCCTTCTCTCCTCCTAATCATTCTCTCTTCTACGCCTCTTACCTCCATCCATTCCTCCTCCCCTCTCAACATTATCATCACCATGTTCTTCCAATACACCGCCTCCCCCAGTTTCCTCTCCAACTTCTTCATCACTTCCTCGTTCTTCCTGCATCTAAACACATGCCCCACATCATCCTCCACTTCACGCCTCTCGCACACTCCAGTCTCTCTTTTCCCAATCTTGTAGAGATACCCTATTCTCGACCCATTTCCAGTGAGCACCTGTGTCAACACCCCGAATTTCCGGTCCATCCAATCTCTCCTACACCCAATCGCTCCTTTTAGTGCGCCTTCATACTCCTCCCACCTTCTCTCCAATTCCTCCTCCATCCATTCCAGTACTTCCTCTCTGGTCGCACCCCTCCAAGGTTTATTCCTGGCTCTAACCTTGCCAGCACCGCTGCTGCCAGTCTACCCACTGTCCTGCTTCCTGCACCACTCTTAAGAGCATCCTTATCTGAGACTTCTTACTTGAGATGTATTACAATCCATATATAGCTATTTGAATTTATAGAGTTATATCATTTTCTACTTTTTTACTAGTCTTCCAAATCCGAGTAAGCCTTTTTCCCCTTAAATATTTATTAGTTATAATGATTTGTCTTATCCGTTATATTCTCGTGTATTGTATTTGAATTTTGGACATTATTTTGGTAATTTTATTTCTCTTAGCTTTTAATTAAGGTATGAAAAAAAACGCCAAAAATTAGGTATTCAATGATTTATTATGATTTTATTTTTTATTAATTTACGTTTCGTTCATTTTATTGTAGCTGATGATCCAGAATCCGAAAATACATGTAAGTTTACTAACGATGAATATATTTGTTTGTTTTAATGCTTTTTGTTGGTATCGCTAAAAATATACACTGACCGTCAAAAAAATCCGGCCACCAAAAATATGAATCATTTTTAAAAGTGGTTATTTTCTTGACGATCAGTATATATTACAAATTCACAAATTACTTGCAAAAAGATCTAACATCGATTTTAAGTCTTCTTAATATTTTATTCAGTTTTATGTTGGATTTATATAGAGTCTCTTTCACTCTTTTGTTCCATGCATTTCTTTCTCACTTATTTAATCCATTACTTCATTTTTATATTTCCAGTGCTACTCCATCTTCTCCACATGATCTTCCTGCATTAACTGTTTTGACTTCTTCTTTAGTGGTTTCTTTTAATTATTTTCTTCCTTGTACCATCTTTCTATATCGTACTGCTCCTATTTTGTTTAAACTAACTGTAACTTTTAATCCAAATCTATAAATTTTCTTCTATTCTTCCATATTGATTCAACTCACCAGGCACTTGCAGACTTACTATACCCAACTCTCTCCGAAAGTACTCTCTGTTAAAATGAATACACCTCCGCACCTAAACTCATGCACAGTACACTTAACACTTTGACTTTATAGCACAGAGTCACAGAAACTACACATATTTAACGAACACCAAACTGCATACTGTAAAACTTGTAGGTACTGTCCAGGCCTTTTGATAGAGGCTTAAGATAAGTGGATCCACTTTCGACAGTTCTATTCAATCTGGTGCTAGAAAGTATAATAAGAGACAGCTTAATAGATCCAAAAGCGATAATATATCATAAATAAAACCAAGTGATAGTCTATGCAGACGATATCGCAATAATAACAAAATCACAAAAACAACTAAAGCAAATCTTTAGAAATTATATAAATGAAAAAATTAAATATTCAGAAATGGATGCCGGCGAAAACACGAAAATAGATATAACAAGCAATGGTAAAAACTATTCTTTTCAAAAAGTAAGTCATTTTGAATATCTGGGAGTAACAGTGACAGATAAAAGCGATGAAGATATGGAAATAGACAAAAGGATAATGAAAGCCAGCAAAGCCTTAGAAGCCCTAAAAAATATGATAAAATCAAGATTATAGCCAGACTACACAAAGCAATCATACAACCCGTCCTGATATACGAAAGTGAAGCTTGGATATTAAATAAAAAGAATAAAAGTAAACTGGAGAGGTGGGAACGAAAGATTCTAAGAAAAATTTACGGAGGAATTGAGGATGCGGGATAGTGGAGAAGAAGAACAAATAAAGATATCCAAGTCATGTATAAGGCACCAGTAAAATTCCCAGACTATGTGGGTAGGACGGATGACGAAAGAAGATTCTTCTTGGAGGTGAAGGAGGTAAGAAGAAAAGGGGACGACCCCAGGAAGAAATGGATGTATGCTGTTAAGGAAGACTTGAAGCAGATAGGAAAAGAGAACTGGAATATGATTGCAAGAGATCGAATGAAATGGAGAAATACTTATAACAAAAAAAGTAGAAGCTGTGGGCCTGTGAGGCCTAAAACGCTATTTTATATACATATAACTGCATACTCGTGATACTGATAATAAATATTCACACCTTTGTGGTATGCTCTGAATATATGGAATGAATTGTTAAAAAATATTTATATTTAAATGTGTTATTTATTTTCAGCGTTCACAATCATATGGAAAGGTCGCAGGATACCAGTTTTCAGACCAAACGTCGAATGCACCAATGGAATCATTCACGTAATTGATCTTCCTATGGTCAGAGATGAAGATATTGTTGTCGGATCTGCTTTTACTTTTGCTCCACAAGTGACCATGTTTATGATTTTCTTATTCTTGTTGATTTAAAGATAAATGTGAACTTTAAATCTCGTCGATCAGGGATTTTGTGAGGAGTTGTGCTAAGATCTAATTAGATAGGTACCTATGTTTCATTGTCGTTTTCTGATTTTTTTTAATAACTGAAAAATAAATTTTAAAATCAAATTCTTGTATCGGAATTATTCGATTAATTTCATGTTTCAATAAAAATTTGTGATAAATGCTAACATCGTACTGACATTATGTGTATTTCAAATAAAAATGTTCGCTTTTACCGGTTATGAATGTAATTTTTAAGACATATTTCATAAATTTACTTAGGTACATCATGAATTTAAATTAAAAAAATCTAAACAAGTTGACTGCTACTGCTAAGGGCTATCTCACTTAATTACATCATCAGATGCCCAATTCGGATTGAAGAGTTGATCCGCATTCAAATTTTGTGTCTCTAATATAATAAAATTGTCGAGAGACATTAATTTGGAACGTAGCGATTTGAAGTAATGGTTTACCATCTAAAAAATGTTGTAGAGGCCGAAACAAATAATCAGAAGGTGCCTGATCTGGGGAGTATGGTGGTTATGTGTGTATATCCCATCCAGCCTGCAAAATGATTAGATTAGATTAGAATTGGAGTGGCTCTTTGTCCTATCCCACTGCGACCTTTGCAGATCTATTGTGGTCCTCCCCCATATTTAGAGCTCGATATCTAGCTTTATTCTTTTTATTAGACCTATTAGCCTGGATACCGCCTCCTTTGCGTAGTTCTCTGCCCTCGGTTTTTCTTCTCCGAATAGGTGAAACCGCATCCTTGCTAGGCCTTCGCACTCACAGAGTAAGTGCTCCGCGGTTTCGTCTTCTTCCTGGCATAACCTACATAGGCTGTCATAACCTACATAGGCTGTCATCTGCTAGGCCAATTGTGTGCATATGCTTCCTTAGCCTACAACGCCCTGTCAGCATTCCCACCATCATCCTCGTCGTTTCTCGACTTTGACATAGTAGGTCGCGTGACAGTCTGACCAAAGGGCTTTTAAGGAATAGCTTAGTGTGCCTTTGCTCCGGAGTTTCATGCCACCAGCGCAACGCCTGGTTGTTTATCCATTGGTGGATGCTCTCCTTGGTGAGGCATTTAGCAATTCCGCAGGAAGGTTCTGGCCCTATCATGACCTCAGTCGCTCCCTGCTTGGCTAATTCATCGGTCTTTTCATTGCCTTTTATTCCTTGATGGCCTGGCACCCAGACTAGGGTCACTCTATTATGACTACCTAGACTGTTGAGGGCCTTACGACACTCCCACACCAGATTTGACGTTGTCCGATATGAGCTTATCGCTTTTAGTGCTGCTTGGATATCGGAGTAGATGACGATTCTTTGGCTATCTACCTCCCGTCTCATCAACTCTTCTGCACAGCATTGTCTGTTTTAGAGCCATCAGTGTACCAGTTGAGATTCGCTATTATAGGAGGCCCTGTATCCCAGTCCTTTCTCTCTGGAATGATTACTGTGTATCCATTTTTAAAACTATATTGTGGGGCAATCTGATCCATTGGCATTCCCAGTATTGGATCTACCTTTATTTCTTCATATAGCTTTTTGTAGACCTTACCTTGTCCTTGACTTATCGGAGGAGGCCCCTGTAATAATCTGTGACTTACAGATCTTGCATTTCCCTGAACGAAGATATGCAGTGGTGGCAGGTTCAGTATTACCTCCAGGGCTGCAGTCGACGTCGTTCTCATGGCCCCTGTGATACTTAGGCAAGCTTGCCTTTGGATACCACTTAACTGCCTTTGCGCCCCAATCTGCAGTGTCCTGGGTCACCAGACTACTGATCCATAGGTTATCATTGGCCTCACGACCTGTGTATATAACCATTTGGTCATGTTGGGATTCAATCCCCAATTCTTCCCACACATCTGCCTACACCTTCCGAGAGCGATTCTGGCCTTGTGCGTGGTTTTTTCGATGTGAGAATTCCATGTAAGCTTCTGGTCAAAGATTACCCCTAGGTACTTAACTTCTTTAGCAAATGGAATTTCCACTCCGTTAATTTGGGACTTTTGTAGACCTTGCAAATTTCTCTTTTTTGTAAACGGTACCAGTGTAGTATTGTGAGGGTTCACTGCCAGTTCCTCCTCCCTACACCAGCCACTTACTATATTAAGCGCCATTTGGGTGCGCTCTGATATCGTGTTTGGAAACCGTCCTCTTATGACGACAGCAAGATCGTCCGCATACCCTAGGCACTGAATACCTTCATCGGACAGCCGCACTAGAAGAGTATCTACAAGAATCGCCCACAAAAGGGGCGATAATACGCCTCCCTGAGGGCAACCCCTCCCCACCCCCGCCGTGATGGTTGTCTCTCCCAGGGTGGATGTGATTATCCTATTCCCTAGATTGACTGCAAGCCACCTGCAGATGATGGGTTCGATCCCTCTTCTTTCCATACACCTGGTTATAGATATTGGAGACGCATTATTGAATGCTCCCTCTATATCCAGAAAAGTAGCTACTGCTATTTCCTTGTCGTCGATCGACTTGGAAAGTAGCCTGTTCAAGTCATCCAGAGCCAGGTTTGTTGACTTGCCTTGTTGGTAGGCATACTGACGCTCGCTTAGAGGGCGAGTTATCAGAGCGTTGTCCTTTATGTACCTATCTACTAGCTTTTCCAAAGTCTTAAGCAGGAAGGACGTTAGGCTAATTGGTCTATATGAGTGGGGCGTTTGGTCTGATATTCTACCTACTTTCGGAAGGTAGATGACCTTCACCTTCCTCCATATTACCGGAGTATATTTCCAAGCTATGCTAGCATTGAAGATCTTACTTAGTTGCGGCGCTAATGCCTCTTCACCCTTCTGCAGTAGGGCTGGATAGATTCCATCCTCTCCCGGTGATTTAAAGGGTTGGAATTCATCTATCGCCCATCTTATTTTATCAGGTCTTGTAATAGCAGTGGCAATTTGCCAGTCTTCCCGACTGGGTCTACCTACCTCTTGGAGATTTCTGGCTACCTCCTGCCGACCTAGATACATGATAGCTCCTGGGAAGTGTGCTCTTGTCAGCAACTCCAAGCTTTCCTGAGCCGTTTCTGCATAGTTCCCGTCCGTTTTCTTCAGGAGACTCACCTTTTCATTGGAGCCTTCTTTGGCCAGAACTTTGTGGATTCGGGCGCATTCTGTGGTCTCTGTAATTTCCTCACAGAACCTTCTCCACGAGTCCCGTTTGGCCTTCCGGATCTCCTTATTATAGTGAGTAAGCTTACTCCTGTATAGATGCCAGTTTTGGTTGGGCCTGGCTTTATTGAATAGCCTTCTTACCTAGGTTCTTAATCCCTCTAGGTAATGATTCCACCAAACTGTGTTCCCTTTGCGTTGCCTTGTTCGTTCTGGACAGTTCACTCGGTAGGCATTCAACATTGCATCGTTAACCTGGTCAACTGCCACTTCTAGGCTTTCTTTCCCTTTAATAGTGACTGTCCCTTTCTTAAGCAAAATGATTATAAGCGGTCAAATTCGACGAATTTAATCTCTCAGTAACAATTAATACCTTTGTAGCGTTTTCATCGACAACAATAACTGGTCTTCCAGAACGTGCTGCATCTTCAACTTGAAAATAACAAATCAGTTTTGGTACTGGAGTTCTGTCAATACATCTTCTCCATACACATATCATACAGTACGACTGTGCTCTGTGCATTTATATATTCAAATTATCCTGGCAGTCAACTTGTTATAGATATATACGTTCAAATTGAAAATAAAAAATACTGCTCTGGTACTAGTCTTAAGAATAGGCTGAATCAAAGTTTTTAATGTTTGTAGATGGGTGTATATTATTAAACTTCTATATCAAAATTCACTGGACATGGATATTACTAATTAGTGAATAAATTGATGTATACATTCATTCGTGAATGAAATGTTGATGAACATTGTATTATTTTAGGAAGATTAAAACCAGTATGTCTACTGTCAAAAACCTACTGGAGTAATCTCAGACTTTTTGTTGATTGGAACAGTATTCTATTAATTTGGTACCTAGTTTATAAAGCTCATTATTATTTGAACGGAACAAAGGCTGAAAATCGCCAAAAGGGTGATTAAAAAAATATGTAAATTACAAATAATATTACTATCCAAATAATACTTTGAAAATTACAGAAAACTCAACAAAAAGAACGGCCTATATTTGTTTTTAGCGTTCAAAAATATTTGTGATGATTTAAATCCTAAAACAATTTAAAAATTTGTTGCTATATAAAAGTAGTGTCTTTTTAAATTCTATTAAGCTTACTTTGTTACATTAATTCATTTTGCAAAATGTAATCCTTGAATATAAAATATATAAATTTCAACAACTCACAATTAAAATTTTTTGTTGAATAATGGAATAAACAAAAATAATAATTATTCAAAAACTACACCTGCTGCAAATATTTTAGCACTTCGACCAATTTGCTTTTAAAACGAATTTAATGAATTGTATTTTACTGCCTTAGATTTGAATGCAATTTTCGTGTATTTAATGTAAAATAATTATATATAATATATCTTATTAGTGAATCACAGAAGACTTAACAAAGTAATAAAAAAATATATAATATAAGATTTTGAGAAGCATAAAAAGTTTCGTTAATATTAAATATATCTTTCAAATTAAGCAAATACCAAAGTTTATTTATTTTACAAATAAACAATGCTGCCTTTCGACAAAAGTGGCACTTATTGAGTGGAGACAGAATCAAAAACAGAAGCGAAAGTCAAGATATATGAATTGTAAAGGAATTGTATCCCCTTAAAGTGGCCTACCTATTTATTATTATTCTTAACCCGGTAACCGGAAATATTCTTAATCTTTTTATACATATTTTTAGGTTATTGTCAAACAATAATTTGTTCAGTTTCAATAAAATAATATTAGATGTATAATGTCCGTTGAAATCAAACGCTGCTTTCACTTTGTCCTAAAATAAAGCCAAAAACATTCAAATGTACAACCTACCATCTTTTATTTCAACGGATTAAAAACTAAATGTAATATATAATCGAACATTTTGTATAATGCTGAGCGTAAGAGATAATGCTTTTGCTTTTTTTATTTGTACATATATATGTCGACTAACTGAAATATATTTAAATAAAAAACTGTGTGAACAATCGGAAGAGTCTTCTACAGTTCCTTATATATTCTAAAAAAGTATATTCAAATCCATAAAATCAAAAAAGTATATTTTTCTCCTCCCTATATTGTAAACAACGCATTTTGACACTGTTTCGAAGGACGTAACAATTACCAAAAAGGTATCGATTGCCCTTGACGACGGGTTGTAAGTCAACTTACCACCCTTACCACCCTTATGCCATATAAAACGTGTATCTTAGGTATTTATTTATATGAATATTAATTGTACAATTAGGAACTTTATTTACAAAATGTGGATAAATGTTTTCTCGTTTTTTTCTCAATTTGTATGAAATGTTCTGACTCCATATTTTCTCCATCTCTAACCAAGACTTCAGCATGGAATATTCACACCATAAGCTTGATGGAGACTTTAATACATCAGATTTTTCGTGAAAGTACGCCAAATGCAGTAGCAGTATTTGTTTGCTTCATACCTTTTCCTTGATTTTTCTGGCAGCAGCGACAGACAAGCGATATTTTCAGATTCTTCTATATCCATTTGGCTGTTATACAAATCAGTAATTTCAATTTCTCTCAATTTTTGATAATAAATAATTTCATGCGAAAAGTATCGAATTAAATTAATAAATATCCAAGAATAAACTCTGCGGGGAGGAGAAAAAAATCTTATGTACTTCACAGGATGTAAGAATATTTACTAGTCTCGAACTTTATTGCTAGCAAAATCGTTCTCGACTAGTAGGTAAATGTTACTTACATCCCTTATAGTATAAATAACTATATTAGGTTCATTATTTTGCTACATAGATAGATGGTCAAATCAGTAAAAAATCTGTTAGAATATAAGTAAATGTGCCCTTTTTTCATTTTGTCAATTTTGAAACATCAAATTTGAATATTTATCGACATTAAAATAGAATGGAAAACATGGATTTTATCATAAGCTATTCTAACTAAATATTCCGACTGTATAAGCTTTTGTATGATTAAAGTGTGAATTGAGTTGTAAATATTTCTATTTTCAATAAAGCAGTATGTGCTCTAATCGGTGTTTCATTTAAGGCCAGTTATATAATGCAATTATAAGTACTTACACACAAATCTAATTTTCATTGACTGTCATTTAAAGCAGATACCCTCGTGAATTTAAAAAGTTTTGCTTGGGTCTTAAAATCGTCACATCAATATCCATATTTCAGAATTACAGTAATTCCGTCCACTTCGTAAACAGCGAAAGCAACACATAGGAGCATTATGCTTATGTTGCTAGTTTCTGGAACTTGTTTCTGAATGTTGCCAAAAGTTTCTTTAAGAGCGCGCTCCCAAATTAGACAGCTCAAAACAGTTGGCAGCCCTGACTTGCAACAAAATTTAGGTCATTTTGTAAACAACAAATCTAAAGAACGCAGTAAAATTAAGTGTTGAAATTTTAACACAATATAATTTGGACCTTTGTCTTTGGGGATCAGGTATTTTGGTTGAGTTTTATATTATTGTTATAAAAAGATATTAGCCATTATGTGATGGTATGTTTTTGACAGTTTTGACAATTTGTGGTCACCAATTTGAACGCCAAGATCTGATCCCCAAAAGAAAGCCTAGAGAATTCCATTCTGAAAATATGAAATCTCAAATCATTGTATTTTTTGAGATTTGTTGCATACACAATTTTGGAAACGAACATTAGTTCAGACGTTCCACCGTCTTGATGGATGGCGCTGTATGGAACTTCAATGACAGATGATGACGGTTTTGTATCCATAAAAATATTTCAAATTATTTATTATTGTTTGTTTATAGCATAGCTTGTCAGTATTTGTAAGTGGTTATAATAAAATAATCTTCATGCTGAAAAAGTAAATTTGTGCTTCGTAAATGCTCTTTATATTTACTCCACATGTGCTCCATCACAAGTAACGTGTTTAGTGCCTATAGGTGTGAAATAAACCACAAATATTTTTTGCTACTGCTAGTGATCCCACAAAAAAGTGCCCTATATTTATTGATCTCCATATCGGGGCCTTTTGGTTCCTCCGGGGACCTGTACACAACCATAGACTTCATCAGCATACATACATTGGCCACCCGAGTTAGTGAGAAAAACTACATTGGTGATAGTAATAAATGCATTCTACTAATTGACCAAAATAGACATTTCGTATTCTATTCTATACTGTTGTAATCTTTTATTTTCGAAACACAGGAATAAAAATGTTATATATTTTTGATCTTCAATTTTTCCAGGCGATGTATCGAAATGTTATTATAAATACTTTATGCAGTTTTCCTCCAGTTTGTATTGAACGGACATGCCTGTTTTTCCATTGACTCTTCTTAATCTTAATTATTAAAGTAAATTATACCAAAAATGTCTACTTTTATTGAAAACAAAAACAAATCATTTAGGCAATCTTTTTGTTTAATTATTGTAGTATTACAAATTTGAACTACAGAGTAAGTAGGCAGTTTTTATATCAATTATAATACAGAAAGAAATGATAATTAATTAGGTAAACTATGAAAATGTTTATTATAGCAATAAACAGACATGTCTGCTTTTTCAATGATCCTTATTAATTATTCAAAAACAATCACAGCAAAAATAGGTGTATGTATGTTTTTATTGATAAGAAACAAATCAAAAATATTCTATAAAAATAAATAAAATTATTATTACATTATGTTTAATGTATTTGTCTTCATATTTATTAGTACATAGCAACTGAAGTTCATCTTCCATTTTTCTCTACCATTTCTCCTCAGAACAAAAAGAAAATGAAAAGTTTATAAAATTATCCATTTTTTACGATTCTACACTCACAAAGGGGTGGTGACACCCATCGACATACTGAAGTCTTGATCCATATAGTTATAAAGACTGAAAAAAAACAACTTAATTCTAAATACTCTAAATAAATATTTTTACTAACAAAATTATTTCAAACTCATTTCAGCAAAAGTTTTAAACAATCCATTTTATCAGAACTGTAAAGGAAATAAAAAAATTAGATGTTTCTTCTAAATAGGTGTTGACATTTTTTTACTTACTGAATAGTTATAGCGAACAGTGCTATATGAAAATTATTTGGACATGTGTCACTTGTCAGTTCTGAAAATGAAAAGAAATTAGATTTTTGTAAACAAGTCTTGTTAGTGTTTTTACTTACGCATTAGTATCGGCATCCATATCTTTGCCCTAATTATCTGGATTCTGTCTTGCCAAACTTCTTTTTCTCATATTCTGATATTGCTTGCTTGATATAAGGGGGGTCAATGCATTTCTGTCCTTTTCCTATTTGATTTCTGATTATTTCAGGAGCTATACATTCTGAATAGAATTGCTTCAGTTTCAGACGCATTTTTTCGGCCCATATTTTTCTATCTATCTCAATTTCCTGTATATATAGATCTATATTATCGCAGACATACACAACAAAGTAACATCTGCTACTATTAGCACAACACAACCCCGTTGTGTTGTGACTATTAGTTATTTTGGTGTATTCTTTGATTATATTCTGGTTATATTCGATTGCCCCTGGATCTAAAAACACACGCCACCCCTACCCAGTCGAATTTGTTCGTTTTTTGCACAATAAACGTAAATGTTTAGAATTTACATAGTTGCCACAACTATAAAAATAATATTGAATTTACTTACCTAGTTATTGTAACGAGAAAATAATAATGAAAAACCTTCAATTATCTGAAATGAAACAATAACAAAATATAAGCACATACTTACCTGATATATTTCTATTTTGGAAACCCAAAAATTAATCACAATTTGCCTTATGACTAATTCAAAAATTTTCTCCTTGTTTGAGGATTTTCGTATAACATGGCAACATCGGTTGTGAATGCAGCATTCTGTATTTTACGATTTTACTTGGCTCTTTTGGATTCTAAAGCTTCGATGCCAAATGTAAAAATTATCCCTATAGAAATCCTTAGGTACAATTTAATAATCCTCTCCAATATGACGATAAAAAGAGATGAGGATGGTTATCTAGTTTTTAGTTTGCCATAGGTAATAATAATTGTTGAATAAAATTAATGAATGAGGTAGGTAACATTACATTTTAAAAAATTTCGAAGCATAAATGTTTTATAGGTAATTTTGTCTTGTCAATATACCTAGTCGAAATTACCATGCAAATTAATTGATTATATAAGCATTTAAAACAATGAGAGAAAATAAGAACCCAAATAATTATTATTAGAGGATGACTTGTAATAGTGTTAGTTGCTGATTTGAAAAATATTGTAAAACAAAGGAAGGCTAAAAAATTAATTTCGTCTACCTACTCTAGAAATGGCAATAGCGCTTCTTCGTCATAGACTTGGTAGAGTTGAAATATAGGAGCTTTATTTATTTTTTCCTTCAATCTGTTTTCTTATCTTATCAGTAGGTACCTACTAGTTATGTGGCTTCAATTATTTTTGGAATGAGGGTAGGTCCGTAGAATGGGTAAAAAAACTGAAGTTTCTATAATGTTTTAGCGAAAAGCTCGGTCAAATTCAGTTCCTTTTTGTATAAACATACCTATTTTGAAATAAGTAATCTTTTAAAAACGAAAAGATGTTTAGAATTAAAAATAACTTTCAAATAGGTATTCAATATTGTTTATTTAGATCAAAAAAATAATTTTTTCGACATTTTCTGTGAAATAAAAAAATTTTTGATGTAAAACAGTCTGTTAAATATTTGGACGTTATTTTTAATTCTAAACATCTTTTCTTTATAATTTTTGAAATTGTCCAAAATAAATGTACCTACCTACCTATCTACCTACTTGAGACTCTTGAGCAAAAATCACATCTTATTTAAATTTTGATATCTAATGTATATATTATATCTAGTTTATTTCGTATTCAATAAATTATTTAAAAAAAATGAAAAATGGTCCGTAATAATTAATAATGGGTTGTAAGTTGTGTTGTATATATTATATCTATAGGTAACTTATCACGTGAAAATATTCACAAGATTAGCTTTTTGCAGTGTTTTTTCATTCAGATAATTCCAATGGATTTTTGTTAGGTCGGCTTGGTTTGCTTTGTATTTTATCATTAGGTACCTTATACTTACCTACTTCTCAATAAATGGAAATTATAAATCTCGATATATAAAACTTGAAAATATAGAGAAACGATGATAATGATTGGAATATTATTTTAATTTCAAAATTAACCTATAAAAGTACAGTGATTATTTTCGATTAATCGATTATTTTAGATTAATCGATTATTTTCGATTAATCGATTAATCGATGTTAATCGATTAATTCGATTAATCGATTATTTTAGATTAATCGATTATTTTAGGTTAATCGATTATTTTCGATTGATCGATTAATCGAAAATAATCAATTTTCGATGATTGATAACGGCAGCTGGACCGTTACCGAAACTTTAAAAATAGAGTTTCAACAAACATCGTGATCAAGAACTATTATATTAACTAATTTTTTCCCTAACTCACGCCTTTAAAAAGATTGACAATTTGGAACTTACGAAAATATTTTGAAGTTTAAGACTTAAAAAGATTGTCAACATTTGCCAGTCGATTTTTTGGCCAAAAAACCCCTCTTTACGAATTTTTAGCATTTTTTATAATTTTTTTGTCGAAAATTTAGAACAAAGGGGTAGCTATGGAAATATTTTGCGATACAAATTGATTTTTTCTAACTCCCATAATCCTTGGAAATATGGACTCAAAATTCACTAAAATATGTAAAATTGTCCCCTCTATCGATTGGTGAAGACTAGAACGTTCTATCTTTCCTATTTGTCGAGTTATGAGTATTTTTTGTTTTGAAAAGTGGATTTTCGAAAATTTCATGACTCTATTTGAAGGCGAAATAATGATTTTATCAAAAAACTGATTGTGCCAGTCGATTTTCCGGTCCAAAAAACCCCTCTTTACGAATTTTAAGCATTTTTTATTTTTTTTTGTCGAAAATTTAGAACAAAGGGAAATATTTTGCGAATCAAATTGCTTTTTTCTAACTCCCTTAATCCTTGGCAATATCGACTCAAAATTAGGGCTGGGCGATTATCAAAAACATAATCGATTATCGATTATATAAAATAATCGATTATTTTCGATTAATCGATTAATCGATGTTAATCGATTAATTGATAAAAAATCGATCAATCGAAAATAATCGATTAATCGAAAATAATCGATTAATCGAAAATAATCGATTAATCGAAAAAAATCGATTAATCTAAAATAATCGATTAATCGAAAATAATCGAACAATCGAAAATAATCGATTATTGGAAAATAATCGAATAATCGAAAATAATCGATTAATCTAAAATAATCGATTAATCGAAAAAAATCGATTAATCGAAAAAAATCGATTAATCGAAAAAAATCGAATAATCGAAAAAACTCGATTAATCGAAAAAACTCGATTAATCGAAAATAATCGATTAATCGAAAAAAATCGATTAATCGAAAATAATCGATCAATCGAAAATAATCGATTAATCTAAAATAATCGATTAATCGAAAATAATCGATTAATCGAATTAATCGATTAATCGAAAAAAATCGATTAATCGAAAATAATCGATTAATCTAAAATAATCGATTAATCTAAAATAATCGATAAATCGAAAATAATCGATTAATCTTAAATTAACGATTAATCGGAAAAAATCGATTAATCGAAAAAAATCGATTAATCGAAAATAATCAATTTTCGATGATTCGAAAATTTATTATTTTTCATTATTCTTTATAACGGCAGCTGGACCGCTACCGAAACTTTAAAAATAGAGTTTCAACAAACATGGTGATCAAGAACTATTATATTTAAGAGGGCCCTCCGCGCAGGTGTATAAACCTTAAAACTTACACAAATCTTGTTACTTATCTAGTAATTTTTTGGTTCAAAATATTTACGATAGATGTCGCTAGTAGTACCGAATCGGCTTTTATTTATGCAACTTATTTTCTCTCTCTCTTTTTGTCTTTCCACTCTTGGCCGTATAGGTATAAAGTATTGTATTTATCTTTGCTCTTCACGATTCAAACAAACTTCTCTCCGGATCAGCTGTTTCGATGTTTTGGTTTCAAACAAACACAATTTCTGCCAGCAAATATTTTTATTTTCAATCGCAATAGGTAAATTATGATGTCATTTATTTGCTATTTTTTCTCAACAGCTAGTATGTTTATTTTACCTATAGGTATTCTCTTTTATTCTTTAATTTTTTTCTGTACTTTTATAGGTTAATTTTGAAATTAAAATAATATTCCAATCATTATCATCGTTTCTCTATATTTTCAAGTTTTATATATCGAGATTTATAATTTCCATTTATTGAGAAGTAGGTAAGTACCTAATGATAAAATACAAAGCAAACCAAGCCGACCTAACAAAAATCCATTGGAATTATCTGAATGAAAAAACACTGCAAAAAGCTAATTTTGTGAATATTTTCACGTGATAGGTTACCTATAGATATAATATATACAACCCATTATTAATTATTACGGACCATTTTTCATTTTTTTTAAATAAATATTTAACACACTGTTTTACATAAAAAAATTTTTTATTTCACAGAAAATGTCGAGAAAATTATTTTTTTGATCAAAATAAACAATATTGAATACCTATTTGAAAGTTATTTTTAATTCTAAACATCTTTTCCTTTTTAAAAGATTACTTATTTCAAAATAGGTATGTTTATACAAAAAGGAACTGAATTTGACCGAGCTTTTCGCTAAAACATTATAGAAACTTCAGTTTTTTTACCCATTCTAAAAATACTCATAACTCGACAAATAGGAAAAATAGAACGTTCTAGTCTTCACCAATTTTACATATTAAAGTGAATTTTCAGTCCATATTTCCAAGGTTTATGGCAGTTGGAAAAAATCAATTTGTATCGCAAAATATTTCCATTTCCTTTGTTCTAAATTTTCGACAAAAAAATTATAAAAAATGCTGAAAATTCGTAAAGAGGGGTTTTTTTGGCCAAAAAATCGACTGGCACAATCAGTTTTGTGATAAAATCATTATTTCGCCTTCAAATAGAGTCATGAAATTTTCGAAAATCCACTTTTCAAAACAAAAAATACTCATAACTCGACAAATAGGAAAGATAGAACGTTCTAGTCTTCACCAATCGATAGAGGGGACAAATTTTACATATTTTAGTGAATTTTGAGTCCATATTTCCAAGGATTATGGGAGTTGGAAAAAATCAATTTGTATCGCAAAATATTTCCATAGCTACCCCCTTTGTTCTAAATTTTCGCCAAAAAAATTATAAAAAATGATAAAAATTCGTGAAGAGGGGTTTTTTTGGCCAAAAAATCGACTGGCACAATCAGTTTTGTGATAACATCATTATTTCGCCTTCAAATAGAGTCATGAAATTTTCTAAAATCCACTTTCCAAAACAAAAAATACTCATAACTCGACTAATAGGAAAGATAGAACGTTTTAGTCTTCACCAATCGATAGAGGGGACAATTTTAAATATTTAAGTGAATTTTGAGTCCATATTTCCAAGGATTATGGGAGATAGAAAAAATCAATTTGTATCGCAAAATATTTCCCCTTTGTTCTAAATTTTCGACAAAAAATTATAAAAAATGCTGAAACTTCGTAAAGAGGGGTTTTTTTTGGACAAAAAATCGACTGGCACAATCAGTTTTGTGATAAAATCATTATTTCGCCTTCAAATAGAGTCATGAAATTTTCTAAAATCCACTTTCCAAAACAAAAAATACTCATAACTCGACAAATAGGAAAGATAGAACGTTCTAGTCTTTACCAATCGATAGAGGGGACAAATTTACATATTTTAGTGAATTTTGAGTCCATATTTCCGAAGATTATGGGAGTTAGAAGAAATCAATTTGTATCGCAAAATATTTCCATAGACCCCCTTTGTTCTAAATTTTCGACAAAAAAATTATAAAAAATGCTAAAAATTCGCAAAGAGGGGTTTTTTTGGCCAAAAAATCGACTGGCACAATCAGTTTTGTGATAAAATCATTATTTCGCCTTCAAATAGTCATGAAATTTTCGAAAATCCACTTTTCAAAACAAAAAATACTCATAACTCGACAAATAGGAAAGATAGAACGTTCTAGTCTTCACCAATCGATAGAGGGGACAAATTTACATATTTCAGTGAATTTTGAGTCCATATTTCCGAAGATTATGGGAGTTAGAAGAAATCAATTTGTATCGCAAAATATTTCCATAGCTACCCCCTTTGTTCTAAATTTTCGACAAAAAAATTATAAAAAATGCTAAAAATTCGTAAAGAGGAGTTTTTTTGGCCAAAAAATCGACTGGCACAATCAGTTTTTCTATAAAATCATTATTTCGCCTTCAAATAGAGTCATGAAATTTTCGAAAATCCACTTTTCAAAACAAAAAATACTCATAGCTCGACAAATAGGAAAGATAGAACGTTCTAGTCTTCACCAATCGATAGAGGGGACAAATTTACATATTTTAGTGAATTTTGAGTCCGTATTTCCAAGGATTATGGGAGTTGGAAAAAATCAATTTGTATCGCAAAATATTTCCATAGCTACACCCTTTGTTCTAAATTTTCGCCAAAAAAATTATAAAAAATGCTAAAAATTCGTAAAGAGGGGTTTTTTTGGCCAAAAAATCGACTGGCACAATCAGTTTTGTGATAACATCATTATTTCGCCTTCAAATAGAGACATGAAATTTTCGAAAATCCACTTTTCAAAACAAAAAATACTCATAACTCGACAAATAGGAAAAATAGAACGTTTTAGTCTTCACCAATCGATAGAGGGGACAATTTTAAATATTTAAGTGAATTTTGAGTCCATATTTCCAAGGATTATGGGAGTTAGAAGAAATCAATTTGTATCGCAAAATATTTCCACAGCTACCCCCTTTGTTCTAAATTTTCGACAAAAAAATTATAAAAAATGCTACAAATTCGTAAAGAGGGGTTTTTTGGCCAAAAAATCGACTGGCACAATCAGTTTTGTGATAACATCATTATTTCGCCTTCAAATAGAGTCATGAAATTTTCGAAAATCCACTTTTCAAAACAAAAAATACTCATAACTCGACAAATAGGAAAGATAGAACGTTCTAGTCTTTACCAATCGATAGAGGGGACAAATTTACATATTTTAGTGAATTTTGAGTCCATATTTCCGAAGATTATGGGAGTTAGAAGAAATCAATTTGTATCGCAAAATATTTCCATAGCTACCCCCTTTGTTCTAAATTTTCGACAAAAAAATTATAAAAAATGCTAAAAATTCGTAAAGAGGGGTTTTTTTGGCCAAAAAATCGACTGGCACAATCAGTTTTTCTATAAAATCATTATTTCGCCTTCAAATAGAGTCATGAAATTTTCGAAAATCCACTTTTCAAAACAAAAAATACTCATAACTCAACAAATAGGAAAGATAGAACGTTCTAGTCTTCACCAATCGATAGAGGGGACAAATTTACATATTTTAGTGAATTTTGAGTCCATATTTCCGAAGATTATGGGAGTTAGAAGAAATCAATTTGTATCGCAAAATATTTCCATAGCTACCCCCTTTGTTCTAAATTTTCGACAAAAAAATTATAAAAAATGCTAAAAATTCGCAAAGAGGGGTTTTTTTGGCCAAAAAATCGACTGGCACAATCAGTTTTGTGATAAAATCATTATTTCGCCTTCAAATAGTCATGAAATTTTCGAAAATCCACTTTTCAAAACAAAAAATACTCATAACTCGACAAATAGGAAAGATAGAACGTTCTAGTCTTCACCAATCGATAGAGGGGACAAATTTACATATTTTAGTGAATTTTGAGTCCATATTTCCGAAGATTATGGGAGTTAGAAGAAATCAATTTGTATCGCAAAATATTTCCATAGCTACCCCCTTTGTTCTAAATTTTCGACAAAAAAATTATAAAAAATGCTAAAAATTCGTAAAGAGGGGTTTTTTTGGCCAAAAAATCGACTGGCACAATCAGTTTTTCTATAAAATCATTATTTCGCCTTCAAATAGAGTCATGAAATTTTCGAAAATCTACTTTTCAAAACAAATATTACTCATAACTCGAATAATAGGAAAGATAGAACGTTCTAGTCTTCACCAATCGATAGAGGGGACAATTTTACATATTTTAGTGAATTTTGAGTCCATATTTCCGAAGATTATGGGAGTTAGAAGAAATCAATTTGTATCGCAAAATATTTCCATAGCTACCCCCTTTGTTCTAAATTTTCGACAAAAAAATTATAAAAAATGCTAAAAATTCGTAAAGAGGGGTTTTTTTTGGCCAAAAAATCGACTGGCACAATCAGTTTTTCTATAAAATCATTATTTCGCCTTCAAATAGAGTCATGAAATTTTCGAAAATCCACTTTTCAAAACAAAAAATACTCATAACTCGACTAATAGGAAAGATAGAACGTTCTAGTCTTCACCAATCGATAGAGGGGACAATTTTACATATTTAAGTGAATTTTGAGTCCATATTTCCAAGGTTTATGGCAGTTGGAAAAAATCAATTTGTATCGCAAAATATTTCCATAGCTACCCCCTTTGTTCCAAAGTTTCGACAAAAAAATTATAAAAAATGCTAAAAATTCGTAAAGAGGGGTTTTTTTGGCCAAAAAATCGACTGGCACAATCAGCTTTGTGATAAAATCATTATTTCGCCTTCAAATAGTCATGAAATTTTCGAAAATCCACTTTTCAAAACAAAAAATACTCATAACTCGACAAATAGGAAAGATAAAACGTTCTAGTCTTCACCAATCGATAGAGGGGACAAATTTACATATTTTAGTGAATTTTGAGTCCATATTTCCGAAGATTATGGGAGTTAGAAGAAATCAATTTGTATCGCAAAATATTTCCATAGCTACCCCCTTTGTTCTAAATTTTCGACAAAAAAATCATAAAAAACGCTAAAAATTCGTAAAGAGGGGTTTTTTTGGCCAAAAAATCGACTGGCACAATCAGTTTTGTGATTAAATCATTATTTCGCCTTCAAATGGAGTCATGAAATTTTCGAAAATCCACTTTTCAAAACAAAAAATACTCATAACTCGACAAATAGGAAAGATAGAACGTTCTAGTCTTCACCAATCGATAGAGGGGACAAATTTTACATATTTTAGTGAATTTTGAGTCCATATTTCCAAGGATTATGGGAGTTGGAAAAAATCAATTTGTATCGCAAAATATTTCCATAGCTACCCCCTTTGTTCTAAATTTTCGCCAAAAAAATTATAAAAAATGCTAAAAATTCGTAAAGAGGGGTTTTTTTGGCCAAAAAATCGACTGGCACAATCAGTTTTGTGATAACATCATTATTTCGCCTTCAAATAGACATGAAATTTTCGAAAATCCACTTTTCAAAACAAAAAATACTCATAACTCGACAAATAGGAAAAATAGAACGTTCTAGTCTTCACCAATCGATAGAGGGGACAATTTTACATATTTTAGTGAATTTTGAGTCCATATTTCCAAGGATTATGGGAGTTAGAAGAAATCAATTCGTATCACAAAATATTTCCATAAATTTTCGACAAAAAAATTATAAAAAATGCTAAAAATTCGTAAAGAGGGTTTTTTTTGGCCAAAAAATCGACTGGCACAATCAGTTTTGTGATAAAATCATTATTTCGCCTTCAAATAGAGTCATGAAATTTTCGAAAATCCACTTTTCAAAACAAAAAATACTCATAACTCGACAAATAGGAAAGATAGAACGTTCTAGTCTTCACCAATCGATAGAGGGGACAATTTTACATATTTTAGTGAATTTTGAGTCGATATTGCCAAGGATTAAGGGAGTTCGAAAAAAGCAATTTGATTCGCAAAATATTTCCATAGCTACCCCCTTTGTTCTAAATTTTCGACAAAAAAATTATAAAAAATGCTAAAAATTCGTAAAGAGGGGTTTTTTTGGCCAAAAAACCGACTGGCACAATCAGTTTTGTGATAAAATCATTATTTCGCCTTCAAATAGAGTCATGAAATTTTCGAAAATCCACTTTTCAAAACAAAAAATACTCATAACTCGACAAATAGGAAAGATAGAACGTTCTAGTCTTCACCAATCGATAGAGGGGACAATTTTACATATTTTAGTGAATTTTGAGTCGATATTGCCAAGGATTAAGGGAGTTCGAAAAAACCAATTTGATTCGCAAAATATTTCCATAGCTACCCCCTTTGTTCTAAATTTTCGACAAAAAAATTATGAAAAATGCTAAAAATTCGTAAAGAGGGGTTTTTTTGGCCAAAAAACCGACTGGCACAATCAGTTTTGTGATAAAATCATTATTTCGCCTTCAAATAGAGTCATGAAATTTTCGAAAATCCACTTTTCAAAACAAAAAATACTCATAACTCGACAAATAGGAAAGATAGAACGTTCTAGTCTTCACCAATCGATAGAGGGGACAATTTTACATATTTTAGTGAATTTTGAGTCGATATTGCCAAGGATTAAGGGAGTTCGAAAAAAGCAATTTGATTCGCAAAATATTTCCATACCTACCCCTTTGTTCTAAATTTTCGACAAAAAATTTTAAAAAATGCTAAAAATTCGTAAAGAGGGGTTTTTTGGACCGGAAAATCGACTGGCAAATCTTGACAATTTTTTTAAGTCTTAAACTTCAAAATATTTTCGTAAGTTCCAAATTGTCAATCTTTTTAAAGGCGTGAGTTAGGGAAAAAGCGTTTAAGTCATGGAGACTAGACAAGGAGATCGAACGAAAATTGACAAAATCTGTTCTCAAAATTGTCTATCCAAGCAGTTTGTTTTTCACCGCGGCGTCGCGCATTCTAACTCGTGAACCATTTTAATACTGTAACGACAATAACCTTACTTTCCATATTTGACAGTAGGCAAATACTTAGTAAATATTACTTGTGAATAATAAGAATTAGAAAATTGAAATTATTAAAAAAAATTGTACGTTGTTGAAATTTATTGCAATAGTGGTTGGTAGTGTAGATTATTTAAAACGAAGCGTGAATTAAATTCAAGTGCACCACCACTGATTGCACAAATTACTAAATATAGCCCGTTCAGTATTAAAACCGTTGCACGTCACATCTGTCATAACTGTACTATGTTGCCAAGTCCTTGAAATAATATGAGAATCTAGTATATGTCAAATGAAGTTTATCAAATATTCTAGGTTAGGTTTAGTTATTGATGGTTATTGCGTGCAAAGAAACTTCGACTTATTTCAGTTACATACAGAGATGTTACATATAAAATTTTAATTTGTATGTTAACCGTACAGCACTAAGAAATTCTTATTTTAAAAACTATGGAATTATTTTTAGCACTAAAAAGGTATGTATGGAATAGTTAACACTTTTATTTGTATGTTTATACCACATACTTAATTAGTTAGAAGTTATGGAACTATTCTAGTATTTAAAATGCATGTATGTATAAATAATATCAAGGAAAAAATATGATCTAATATAATTTTTAGGTTACAATTACCTAAGTACATGTTGGCTTCTAAAATGTTGTCACTACAATATGAAAGATTGATGTAAAGTTTACAGACAAATTATAAATAAAAAAGTTCTGATAACCTGGATCTACCTCCTTTTTAAAGGTAGGCAATTTTATTTTATATTTTGTTGAAATAAATCTTAAATTTTTTTTAGAAAAGCCGGGATGTGAAGCTTTAGTGTGTAGGTCATTCTCAACAAGGAAAATCATCCTGAGATATATGATCACTGATCATAGCAAAAGAAAATTGTGCAGCATGCACCACCACAGCTCAGAAAAGGAGAGCAAATCCATTCTATTCTCCGAGTGAAGGTATATGCAAATGATTGACTAAATCGTAGCACTGAAATCAATACATATTATAATTATCAGTATATTGGTGAATTATTTATCACTCCATCATCTTCTAATCAATCCAAATTTATATTTACCATTTTGTTTTAGCTCTCCAGCATCTACCGCAACTGAAAGTATTGCTAATAAATGATTGATCGAATGAGACCTTTCAATTCAATAAAAACTATTAAATTAATTCTTTGTAGTTTTTATAAAACTTTGTGATATACACATGTACCTTTAGAAAATGCTGCCTGAATTACTTATTTCGAATATCATGATTAAAATAAAATAATAAATAATGCCACCCCAATTTTTATGGAATTGTTTTATTAAAAAGAAACATTGCAAATTTATAAATTAGTTACTACATCGAAAAGTTTGTAATACTATTTTTTTAAATAAGGTAGAACAATAATTGTCAAATAGAAATCTTTCAAATTTGAGAGGTTCACGGACAAACCAATTCCAACCCGCAGCTTCTGGAATGCATCTATCGGCTTGCTTGGCAGTAGCCAGTATTAACTCAATAGGATTTTTAAAAAGATGGTAGGTAATACTTTATTGTGACTTTACTGTTCTATCATATCCACAATGTATTTTGTTGGGGGGTTTGTTTCTGAAAAAAACATATATTGAAAGGGCAGTATTCAAATAACCAATTCTTTTCTTTTCAAATATACCTATATTATTATTTTTGTGAAAATAAAAGTAAAACAGCATTTATTGTCTATTAGGTATAATTTGAAGTAAGAATTTTGAATGTATTAAACTAGTTGTGTAGTCTTCTGAATTCTAACATATAATTTGCTATATCACTGTTCAAATACAGTTTGTATCTACTTACTAGGCTGTAATATAAATAAGCTCAGCTTCAACATTTGTTGATTGAATTCTATATTGTGTCATTAACCTAATATTATCGAAAAGCATTGTCCATAATAAGAAAGATTCAATAGTAAGTAATTGGTTTTCAAACCATTTAAAAACATGTTCTTCATTCATTTTCCCATGATAATAACTTATCTGAGATTCATATAAAAATATACTTTCTGCTCCATCAATATAACCATTTTCATTCTCAGCATGTAATACAAAATATCTAGAATAAAAACAATTTTGCATTCTAAAATTTTACATTATCATTGTAACATACCTTTTGACATGAATGCAGCTTACAGCACCATTTTGTAAAATTCAGGATTCATTAATAAAAACAAATGTATACAGTGGTTTATTTTTGTTGAAACTTCCATAAGTCCTCTTTGTGGATGTATCATATTTTAGTAAACTACTCAGGAACATTCTACATTTAATAATTATTGTTCTTCCTCCAATTACTGCAGTAACATTCCTAAAGTGACATGATTATCTATAAAAAAATGTCCATGTATAATTGCCAAGTATTAAGAATAATGTAACAGAATATAATAAATACAGTTGATTGGGTATAATATTGAACTTATACATACTTGCTTCATAAACGCTGTAAATAGTATCAGGAGTAAATGTATCAACTATTGCATTATTATTAAGTTTCATTTATACGTTTTTTTGGATGCGACTTTAACTTTGATAACTCATTACTGCTTGTGAAAAATTACTCACAGTTCTTTGCAGTTTTTGTCACAACATAACCCCAAAAATGTCAAGACGTCAACTGAACCTGAATTAAACCATTTTAATCGCGGCAACAGCGCGCATTTTTGCCAACATAAAAAGTTTTTATTAAGACTGACGTTAGTTTGAGTTCAATATTTAATTAACCTACGAGCTGTATTTGATATGAAATTAATTACGAAACCTTTCTTTAAACATATATTTATATTCTTTAATACAATGCGACCTACAAATTTCAATATTTATTGAGTTTAGAGAGGCTTAACATAGTGATTGACAGATGATTGACAGCAGCAATCGAATGACATGATATAAACAAACGTCTCTTTTTCGACACTTTGATGACGTGCAACGGTTTTTGTACTGAACGGGCTATAACTAAATATCGCAGTGAGTGTCATGTCACTGTCATTATTAAACGAGCGTAGATGAAAAGGTTTGTATGGTCTTTAAACAAAATGTATATAAAATCGGAAGATATATTATGCCATATTCATAATTACAACGTTTGAAGAATTAAATTCAAGATATTTACTGATAAATTACTTAGTTTTACTTAAGTATAGTAAATTTTATACCCATTTAGAATAAGACCATCCTTATTTATTATTAATAAATCGGTTGAAACAAAAAATTACCAACAAAAATGAACGTCGTAACTAATTTATTAGATGTCACGTTTTTGAAGTTACGTCAAATTTTGATTTCATGTTAATGTCAGATGGTTCAAGAAGCTGCATACGTTAAGTTACTAAAACGGCTGGTACCTCTAAATAGGTATTAATTTTACTATATTTAAATAATTAAAATAAATTGTCTTAACTACCTCTTAATTCAAATATAATTAAACTTTGACTTACCTTTGACGTATTCATGTTTATTATGTTTTGTTTGTATACACGTGTTGAGTTTTGAAGTTTCCAGGTTACTTAAGCAACGTTTAGAAATCGCCTAGCAACACCAATGGTTTTCCGACGAGTCTCCCGATAAGTTTCCCTATTAATTACTACGTTTTCATGCAGAATTCAATTCGAATTGAATACACTTTCCGTATTAAAAACCTCATGAAAACAGGTATTGAAATCGAATTGAGTTTCAAGGTCGATACTGCTTTTTTTGGGATCGTATCGAGATCGAAAAATCGAAATACGACATGAAAACCGAGATGGTATTGAAACATGCGCATTCTGTGACATTCGCTGTCAAATTTATGCCAGCTGTAAGCCATATAACCTTAAAACCACTCAAAACATAAAAGTTCTTTTGATATGTCGTGCTCGTCATCTTCTAGAAATTTGTGGAGAGATGCAGATGCATTATGACTACTAGAAATCCCAGAAATCAATCAAAAACACGACGGCATTTGACACTATTGACAGATAAAATGTCAAATCTCAAAACGATTTGAAGTGTAATTGAATCGTGATTAAATCCCTATCATGAAAACAGAGATTGGTATTGGATTCAAAATGAATTCAATACTCCATGAAAACGTAGTAAATATATCGCTAACAGTGGCAGTCTTAAAACACGTGCCATGGTTAAAGCGTCTTTGTTTCCTTTCATATTTTCAACAATAAACTGCCGCTGTTTAATATACGGTGGATTATTATCAAAACGAGGTGAAGGGTGAAATTTTGTTTTTTAGTATATAGATGCCTCCCCAAACACAAAATCACAAAAAAAATTCTACGGAAATGCACCATTTTCCCGACTTTAGAATAACTAGAACCAGTTACATGAAAACTTTTTTATGCTTTATATTTTAAACATTTTTTAAATATAGACAAGCAAAAAAACTCCTGCGGAAATATGTGATTTTCATTTTTTGACAAAATTTTGTAATCTTCAGAATAACTGAAATCAATAACATGAATCAGGTGGGGCCGGCACCGCTTTGATTAAAATACATCAAAGTGCCGCAGCGAAGTGACACTACTAGGTGTTATATGTTCAGTGGTTGAGCCCTGCAATTAAATTAAAACGTGTTTCTGCTTTGCAGTATATATAAAATGTGCGAAATGAGACAACATACTCAGAAAATATATTTATTAAATAAAATATTCAATGTCAAATGACATTTTTAAAAGTAAATTTTATTAAAATTATCGAGGAGATACGGTTAGTAATGCAAGACGTTAATATTTTATATATGGTAGGAAGGCATGTTATGGGTCTATACTGCGTAGGATCGTGAGTTTGTTGCTTTTTTGAAGCAAGTGGGTCGAACCCAGTGTCAGAAATGGTGGTGTATCTTTTGGATGTTGCAGAATATGTAAAAATGATCTTGCCATTGCTTCATGCAGACTGTCAAACTTCTTATACCAGAAGTTTTGGACATGGTCAACTCCTGGTGTCTTCCAATTACTGGTGCTCTTTATAGCTTCGGTTACCTCGCTTGTCAAGTTAACGAGAGGCATTAGTTCAATGTTTATTTTTTCCTCCTCAGTTCTTATCCAGTGAGCGTTGGATTTATGTTCGACAGGGTTCGACCATAATGAAGACCATTACTCCGTTAGCTCATCTTTATTTGGGAGACTTTGGTTGTGATTGTTTACTACTGTACCGCTTAGTTGCATGTAAAATAACTTTTGATTGATATTAAATAAGTAGTTCTGTTGTTTCCTTTTCGTGCACTTGACATATCGTGACAAACGTTTGGATTTTGCCTTTAACTTTTGCCTGAGTGAATCGATATATTCACATACATGTTGTTTATGTTGTGGGTGACCTGTACAAGTTTTGATTTTTCGATAGATCTCACTCTGTTTGTTAAGCGCCTAGACGGTTTCAATTTGTTTTTAAACTCTGTAAGCTGCCCCAATTCCCTTCTGATGTCATCAATGGACTTTTCCAGACGGCGTTGCCACCAAGGCTTGTGCTGTTTGCAGTCTTCACCCCGATTGTTCTTTGGGGATTGGATTTGTTGATTGTGACTTCGAAGCACTGCTACCGCTCCACAATAGATGAGAGTGTAAAGTTGTTCCAGTGCTTCGCAGTCTTTAGCATGGTTCTACAGTAGTAAGTTCACTGCTGCTAGTATGCTGTTCGTGCTCTTATTGGTTCGCAGCTTGGGTAGTTTTGGCCGGTGTATTGGGTTGGTGCCATTAAATCCCGCTAGTGCTTTACAAAGTTCGGTATTATAGTCATTATCGGTGGTTTTGTCAACTCAAAAATATTTCCGTTTGCATCCACCCTGATGGATGGGAATGAGCTGTACTACCGAAATTACGTCGAACGTTTTGAAGCATTTCAGGAGTTATTAGACTGCATTTATTTACTATTCGTCGTCTTAGTTCTTCCAACGAAGCGGGTTCAGTTTTATAAATTTTGCTCTTTAAATAACCCCACAAATAAAATCGAGGGTTATTAAATCGGGGGATCTTACAGGCCATTCAATAGGACCTCTCCTTCCAATCCATTGCCTAGGAAATCGTTCATTAAGATATTGCCTTACAGCTCTAATGAAATGTTGAGGTGCGCCGTCTTGTTGGAAAAAGAGATCATCTTCTAAGTACCTACCTATTATCATTTTCGATTATATCTGTGAGAGTTAATAGCCTCCTCTAATAATTCAAGATATGTTTCTCCATTCAAGTTTCCATAAATAAAACATGGCCCAACAATACGATCCCCTTGAATTCCTACCCACACGTTTAATTTAAGAGGATGTTGGGTTTGTGTTTCGTGGAATACTCTAGGATTTCCGTCAGCCCAGTAGCGACAATTGTGTCGATTCACGGTAACATTAACAAAAAAGGAACATTCATCCGAAAATATTGAATAAAAAGTTTGCATTAGTATTTATTTTGTCAGTCATGAGGGCCAATTCTGTAAGCAGCTGTTAAATTTTAAATAGTTAAAAATTAGACGATCCGCTAACTTCATTCATTCATCAACATTTGCTCCTAAACACCTCCGCATGCTATGTAAGTACTTTGCATTTTCTTGGTTATGGCTGTTACCAGACACCCACAGGTCAGCTTCATCAAATTGCATTGAGTCAGCCAATGGTCAGTCGCTGTATTGCAGAAGTTACAGATCTAATAGTCAATCATTTATTTCATAGGTACATTATATTTCCTGTTGGAGAAAATAGAAATAGGGTACAGGAGACTTTCAATGAGGAGTCTCCTCATTTTAATGGGTTGTGTGGTGTGATTGACTGCATTCATATAAAGATTATATCTCCTCTTGTTAATCATGCTGTGTATCCTGTTGCACCATATTACTGTCGCAAAGGATACTATAGCATAAATACTCAGATTATTTGTGATGCCAACAAATTAATTCTTAATATGAATGGCTGATTTCCTGGTTCAACCCACGATGCTGCAATATGGCTTAGTTCTCAAGTGAAGACCTTGCTACGTCAAGACTATGTAAATGGAGGTAATAGCTATTTGATTGGTGATAGTGGATATCCTCCTGAACCATGGTTATTAGTACCATATGAAGATCCTACAGATAATTCACCTGAATCATGATTCAATACAAGTCTTTCCTCAACTCGAATTTTGATTGAGCACACCAATGGAGTTCTAAAAGCAAGATTTAGATGTCTATTGGGTCACAGGGCACTCCATTTTGACCCAATTCGTGCTGCAAATATAATTTATAGTTGTGGCGTCCTGCACAACTTGGCAGTTCAACATCGTATAAAATTACCAGACGATGATGTACCTAATCATAAATCCCAATGATAATGAAGCACAAAATAGACAAAATTTAAATGTTAACGGAAACCAATGGTTAAGAGCTGGAATGCATGTTCGTAACAATATCACTCGACAATTTTTTGTATAATTACCTAAGTATGTATGTAAATTGAGGTGACATTCACTGAGAACTAAAGGATCACAATAGATCTTACTTCTACTTAGTTCCCGAGGAAAGTCTCAGAGACTAGTAGCTCCTGTAGTCCTATTCCCCGGAGAAATTTTAGGATATCTGCAGGCTTTAATCTTAGGTAAATGTCCCTCTTCTATCTAGTAATCTCCAAGGTGTTGTGCCCTAGAATTCTGAATTGAAAAGCATCGATTATTGCCCTGTTCAGGACCTCAAGCTTATTTTCCAGATCGAGATGGTGCTTAGCCCTCTCTTTTCTCTGGATATGTGTTAAGTTTACTTTTAGACAGGTGTTATAGTTTTCCCAATCTGTTTTTCTTGGTTTTCTTCTGGGGCTCACGTCAGGTTTGCCTAGTTCTAACTTGAATGTTATGTTGCCAGTGTGAAATCTAAAACTTCTTGCTTTACCCTTGTTACAAATGTGGGGGTATTCCCTATGTTGTGAATATTAAGGTTTTTATTAAGGATATATTCTAAACGTTGCTCACCTCTCTGAATGGTATTGCTACTGCCCAAAACAGAATTGTGTGCATTGGCATCACATGCTAAGAGTAGGGGTAGTCTCTTCTCTTCACAGTACTTCACCAACCTTTGTACCTCGGGGGGTTGTGCTATCCCGTCTCCCCCAAAGTAGTATGATGCTATCTCCTTGCCCTACTTCTTGTGTTCGAGGAGTACTCGAACTGGAACGAGGTCTCGAGTCATGTATACTGAAAGACAAAAATAGTCAATATTGTTCCTTATCATAATACATGTTCTTGGTATATCACTACCTGTGTGATATACTATTTTAGCATCTTTACATGCTAATCCTCTTACCAGGTTATTATTGACCCAAGGCTCTTGGATCAAACACATTCCCCATTGGTCCTTAGTGAACAATCTTGTGATCATCGCCGAAGCTCCTTTGGCATGGTGAGTGTCTGATCCCAGATGCGACGCCCATGGAATCCCCTCCCGGTTCTTGCTGGTAGGGTGAGACCACGGACGACCTCCCCGCAACAGGCGCATTCATTGCATTTTTAACTTCAGATAGACAATAACCTTTTGTAACTACACATTTAAATTTAATGTTTGCTAGTAAATTAGTTTTAAATATATATTATCTAAAAATACAGTCCACTCTTATTTCAAAGTGATATTGGTAGTTGAGGAAATCCAAGACACCATAGACGCTACAGTGAGCATTAACCTGAGCTAAGTTAATCCCCGCCATCCTGTTGGTTTTCAGGTTGGGTATTACCCTCTTTCATCAGGGTGATGGCCCCTTCCTCCGACCCAAACTCCATTCCCTCCTCGGACAGCGGCGACTCCTCCCCAAGGAGTTTAGAGATGTGTAGGCTCTCTACACTACTCGACTCAATCAGCAGACTTGGATGGACATGAATCGGCATTCGAAATACTGCTAAAATTTGGATTGATTTGGTGCGGTCATGGAATACGTATAAAAAATTGTATTCCACTGGTGTGGAATATGAAATTTATATTCCACAGGTGTGTAATATAAGTTATGTAGTTACTATCACAAGCATAATGCGTCTATTATTAAATAGTCGTAGATAAAAGATGTAGGTATAGATATAGCAATTACACAATTACTTACCACAAAACTTGCTATGCCCTTAACCTTAAAAAACTCATCAAGTTCAATCAAGTTCTGTTGACACTGTTTCATTTAACCACATTTGACACCGCAGTTAAAATGAATGGTTTTTAAGCATCCTGTACATATTGACGTTATAGAATTGGAATTGGGTTATATTCAAATAACGGAACGTTAAAAACACATTTTTTAACGTGCCTTTAATTTTTAACCAGTTCTTATAGAATTGACCCTATAATCTCACAAAACTGATGTCGTCTGTCTGGGTCATCTTCATTTATTTCCTGTACCAAACGTATCTTGAAGGGATGAAATTTATGATGTTTCAAAACTCTACGAAAGGTAGTGCGTGAAAAAACAGATTCTTCGGCTAATTTTCTTGTACTTGTTGTAAGATCTAAATTAATATGACCTAAAATTGCTACTTCTACCGCTTCAGTCCTAAACATTTTGATAGTTCTGTATCTGTAGAGTGGGGAGAATGAGTTCAGGCCCATAGCACTTATTAGGCCACATATGTGACTCATTGTACATCCTCCCGATTAGTTGTCCTCCTAGGTCATCGTCCATCCTGTTCTTTTCAGGAAGGTAGACATGTCACTAGTAGACATCTCCTTTATATCGGCAAGTGTAGGCCAGGACTCACTTCACTAGCCCCATTGTATGGAGGTGTTTCCTTAGCTGATAGTGGCCAGTCAGAAATCCTACTGTTAAGCGTAGTTTTTCCCAAATATTTCTTCGGCGCCAGCTTCCCAGGGTCGCCCAAGGTGATCCTGGCAAGACTGCATCCTTTGATTCCATCCCATCTCTTTAGGGATTTAGCATGGGTGTAACGCTTGGCTAGTTAGGCAATTGTTGTAGTCGTCCGGCAGTAGGTGTCACTGGGTCCTAAAATTTTTAGTCCAGCCATCTGGAGTAGACTCCACATCCTGAGCCTTCTTTGGTTTTTGAGCTGTCTGTATATATGCGTATTGCATTTGCAGCATCTGACTCTGTGTTCTGTTTTATTTGTATTTTGTAGGGTTTATTAAACACAAACTTGGGCTCAAGCCGACATTGCTCATAAGCCACATATTCTCTTTTTGCTCTGCTCTGTAAGTGAGAGTTCCATGTTAGCTTATTGTCGAGGGTAATACCAAGGTATTTCACCTCTTCAGAGAAGTTTAATTTGCTATCGAAGATTTCGGAGAGTTTTAAGCCCGATAATCCTCTTTTCCTGGTGAAAAGGACCAGTCTCGGTCTTCTTGGGATTGATCGACAGTGAGTATTCCTTACACCATGTTTCTATTAATTTGAGCCCATCCTGCGCTCTATCGCACAGTGTGTTCACAAATTTTTCGGTCTGCAAGAAACTATGTCATCTGCGTATGCGATTGTGTAGAATCCATTATTGTTGAGGTGATTAATCAGGGTATCCAGGACTATGTTCCAAAGAAGGGGTGATAAGTCCCCTCCCTGCGGACATCCCCTCATGACCTCATGACTTCTACACTGACACTTATTGCTCTACTAGAGAGCATTTTGAGTATACATTCTCCCACTACCAGGGGTACATTCCTGGAGTTAAGTTGCTGGGTAATTGTTGGGAAGGTTGTTTTATCAAACGCTCCCTCAATATCTATGAATATACCCAGGGTGGATTCTTTATTGTCCAATGATCTTTCGATTCTGCCAACCACTTGGGTTGTGAACTAGCACTTCATCTCTTATATACCTCTCACATAGCCTCTCCATTGTTTTCAAAAGAACGATGTGAGGCTAATAAGTCGGAATGCTTTTGGTAAGATGTAGTCCATCCTTCCTGGTTTGGTTATAAATACCACTCGTACTTCTCTCCACTTTCTGGGAATATACCTCAGAGCTAAAGAGGCCCTGAATATTCCAACCAGGTGCGGCATAAGGATATCCATTCCCCACTGAAGTGGGGCTGGTCTCATACCGTAAGGTCCTGGTGACTTGAAAGGGGAGAAGCCCGAAATGGCCCACCTTATCTTGTCCGGGGTGGACTGTTTTCTGTGGCCCACCCTGTATAGTGTATAAAAGCCAAACAGAATAAATTAATTATATAACAGTTTTACAAATGATTGGTTACGGAGATAAAACCTGAACACAACAGGAAGTAACTCGCCTATTTAATGAGAAATTTCCTGATTTACCGCCTATATCCCAAGGAACAATTAGTAAAATAGAGAAGCAGTTTGGCGAGTTTGGTCATGTAAGATAAAAAACTAGCAGCCAATTCAATGAGTGATGAAATCAAATTAGATGTGATTGCTGAGTTTGAAGAAATCCCACATACGTCGAGCAGACAGGCATCCACTACATTCAATGCTAGCCATGCATCGATAGTAAACATATTGAAAGAATATAAAATGCATCTCTAAAAACTACTACATTATGTAAAATTTTCAATTTACCTACTCAAGTAGGTATAAAACTCGATCCCCTAGTATACCTATTTTTTCTTATATCTTCGTTTAGAAAATAGATATTGGGATGCGGTTTTTTTCCATTTTTTTAATTCCATCCTCTTAGAGACCTAGGCCAGTAATGAGAATTGTCTCAGATCACATGTAATTGTCGGCCGAAGCGAAGCTGAGGTCGACAAACATGTGATCTGAGGCTTTCTTACTTACTGGCCGAGGTTTGTATACTATTTTTCTGTTCGACGGAGCCGGAAAGTGACAGCTTCGCTTAGCGCGGTGGCCCGAAAGTTGTTGCTTTTTGGCCGGAGGAGAGAGGGTTGGAAATTATAAAAAAACTATTTAAAAGTCACTTCTAGTTATACTTCTACTTAGTTTATTTGAAATATGTATTCTTTTGAACTCCGGTCAGCCCATCGGACCTCAGTGGAAATCAAGATATAATTGTAAATATAAATGTAATTGTACCCGTCTCAACAAAATGCAAAGCTATATATATATATCTTTCCCGTGTTCATTGAGTTTTCGAGGACTTGCTACGGCTTGTCCAAGATTTCAACTCTCTGTGCATTGCCCTGTTACATAGGAGGGTGATGGGTTGAGCTACCTATCGGGAGCGTCCCCAGGTTGCGGATAGGGGAGGCCAGGGACGTCATGCAAATGAAAGAACTGGTCTGTTGGTGAATAAGGGAGGATGAGGGCTATAAACGCCCAACATTGCCAACCGAATACCCAATCGCTGACAAGCTCGTGACGCATACCGCAAACTACATAGCAGAGCAACTACCCCCTTACTAGGGTAAGGCCTGTGAGGGGCATGCCGAACTATGTGGATCGGGGGGCTTGGCTTGATTGCCTGGCCTGCGTGGATGAGGACCACTATTATAATAACCTCCCAAATCTTAAAGTTAAGTGGTCGCTGAAGGGATGGATGGCCGTGGGTTATTCGGCCACGAGACCACTAACCTCGGGGCACCTGGCGCACCCCGTTGCATTTAGCCTTGTACTTGCATAAGGAGCTCTGCAGGTACTGACCTCCTTTCTCCTATACTCGTGGGAACAAATATGGACCAAGAGAAACCAATAGCTATTACGGAGCCTATAGAGACTCCTAGTAAAAGGGATTTGGAAGATCCGGCAGCAATGGAGACAGAAGTGTCTCCAACGCAGCCAGATACTTCTGGAGCCCAAGAGCAAACCATGCCACCAGGAGACGTTATAGCGAATCCTGTGGCAAGAAAAGCTTCGTTCGGGAAACTTTCAGGTGCCCAGCGTAATAAGCTGAAAAAAATGAGGGAACGAGGAATTGACACCAAAAATGTGGTGTTGCCGACTCCCTCAACATCAAAACAGGGTGTAAACCAGCAGACAAAGGGCGTTAAGCGAACTGTGTCAGCCAGGAGCACTCCTGAGGTGAATAAAGATAAGAGGGCCAAACGTACCACTGGTACCGGTATTAAAACTGGTATTAAATACAGCGTGGCCCTCAAAGGGATCAAGGCAGCTGTGGTCCCAAAAAACTTCCCAGAGACAGTTGTCTCTGAAGATCAGGTGGGGTCTATCAAAGAGAACCTAACTGACATGATCGACGAGGTGCAGAAGGCGCCTAGGTTTGAAGCCAGTCGATACATGGACGGCTACTACGGGCTAATCTGTGACAATGAGGAGTCCTTCATTATAACGAGGGACTATTTGTCACAAAAAACCAACTGGAAGCTCATCAAGAGTGATGAACTTCCAAAGCAGCAACGAGTCCTCGCCCTACTTCCCGAGACTAAAAAAGAGGATCTGAAAGTGGGTTTGAGGAGGCTCGAGAAACAGAATCCAGGGCTGAAGGTTGATCGCTGGATGATCCTTGGCTCCAAGTCATCCGACAGGGGACTGCATGTGAGTCTCCGGATTGACGAGGAGTCCATGAAAGGACTGGTGCGGGCTCAATGGAGACCGTACTATCTATTCCAGCGGGCCAGTTTTAAAACCCTGGAAAACTCGACCGAGGAGGAAACAGGGACTGATCGAGAACCTGTACCATCAACCTCTAAGGACCTTCAAGGTGCTACAAATTAACTTGCAGCACAAAAAGACAGCCACCGCTGTTCTACAACAAAGAGTGGTGGCTGAAAACATAGACATCGTTCTAATTCAAGAACCTTGGATAAACAAAGGTAAGATACTGGGGCTTAATATTAGGGGAATGGGACTGATAATGGGAACTGATCGTACTAAAATAAGAACTTGTATTTGCTATAGATCCGAATACAACTTGATGCCGATTATGGAACTATGCACGGGTGACATGGTGGCAGCAAAGATTACACTCGAAAAAGATGGGGTAGTACTAGAGACAATAATAGTGTCTCTGTATCTTCCCATCGATTCAGAAGAACCACTACCGGGGACTAACATGGAGAACCTGATGGAATACTCAAAGAGACATAATCTGGATGTCATTGTAGGGGCTGATACCAACGCACACCATAGCAGTTGGGGCAGCAAAGACAACAACACCAGAGGTAAGAAACTATTTGACTATCTATGTACTACTGAACTTGATATTACGAATGTGGGTAATACGCCTACATTTAGAACATCGAGGGGGGAATCATTGATAGATGTAACTCTTTGCACTTTACGTGTCAGGGAGATGATTCGCAAGTGGCATGTATCGGATGAACCATCTTTATCTGATCATGCCCAAATATACTATGAAATTAACGTAGAAAAATCGGTTATTAGAACATACAGGGATCCTAAGAGCACTGACTGGGTATCTTATAAAGAGGACCTGCTTTCTAAAATCCGTTCACACTCAGGCAGACCAAAAACTGCTGAGGATTTAGAGGGAGCAGCCGTATGGCTGCAACAGTGTACACTGACCTCTTATCATAACAACTGTCCGATAAAGGAGAGTCGCTCTTCTAGACAAGCCGTCTGGTGGAATAAAGAGCTGACATCGCTAAGGAAAGAAACAAGACGCTTTTTCAACAAAGCGAAAAAAAAGGGTAACTGGGAAGCGTATAAGGCTAAACTAGGTACATACAATAAAAAAATAAAAGAATCCAAGGAGAAGTCCTGGAGAGAATTCTGTGAGGACATGCAAGGTGTCCCTGACAGCGTCAGAATCAACAGGATTCTCAAAAGGGATACTTCTAACAAACTTGGCTCTATTCAGTTGCCGAGCGGAAAGTTTTCAAAAACTGAGGCAGAGGCTCTAGAGCATCTCCTCAGTGTGCACTTTCCAGGTTCGGTAAAGATAGAGTCAAGCTCTGACAACAGGCCTGTTACCAAAACAAAGGCAACCAAAGAGGACTGGGAACTCACGAATAAGATATTCAGACCCCATCTTATCAGATGGGCCGTGAACTCATTTGACCCCTACAAAACTCCAGGACCAGATGGCATATTCCCCAAGCTTCTGCAAGAGGGACTAGACATCATAATGGGTCCTTTAGTTCTGATACTTCGAAGCAGCCATGCTCTAGGGTATATACCAATTGCATGGAGAGAGTCAAAGGTGGTGTTTATTCCTAAACCAGGAAAAGAAACGTACACACAGGCTAAATCCTACCGACCAATCAGTCTGACATCATTCATGGTGAAAACCATGGAAAAAGTCTTACAAATGTATTTACAAGAAGGAGCGCTTAAGAGCATCCCTTTACATAGACTACAATGGGCTTATCAAGCAGGGAAATCAGGTGAAGCTGCCCTGCATAATTTGGTCTCAGGTCTCGAAAGGAGCCTGAATCATAAGGAAGTAGCCCTTGCAGCATTTCTAGACATCGAAGGTGCTTTTGACAACACATCGATGTCATCAATTAACAGATCCCTTAAAAACAGAGGGATCAACAGTACCACATGCAAATGGATAGGATCCATGCTTGAGCATAGGAGAATAACAGCACATATGCATGATAAAACATACACTGTTAGGACAACTAAAGGATGTCCTCAAGGTGGAGTACTTTCACCACTTTTGTGGAACCTAGTTGTGGATGACTTGATCTGTAGGTTGAATGATCAAGGCATATGGACGCAGGGCTTTGCGGACGACATAGTGATTGTCACCAATGGGAAATTCCCGGAGGTGGTTATGAATGTCCTACAGGAAGCACTGCGAATTGTGGAGGAATGGTGCCTTACAGAGGACCTTTCAGTTAATCCAAAAAAAACCAAACTAGTTGCTTTTACGAATAGAAGAGTTCTCCCGCAGGGTAGAGTACTGTTGTTCGGAGAAGAACTAGAGATATCCAAAGAAGTCAAATATCTGGGAGTGACCCTTGATTCCAAACTGAATTGGAAGGCACACCTGGAAAAAATTACTACCAGGGCGACTAGGCTTTTCTGGCAATGCAGAAGAGTTATGGGCAAAACCTGGGGAATACGACCTGAGGTGGTTCACTGGCTCTACACAACTGTGATAAGGCCAACGATCACCTATGGAACAATAGTCTGGTGGAGGAGGACAGAAGTGTCCTCTGCAGTTAATATGTTAACTGCAATCCAAAGACAAGCGCTTCTTGGTATTACCGGGGCAATGAACAGCACGGGGACGGCATCAATGGAAGCCCTTATTGGACTTCCTCCTCTAGAACTTTTTATAAGGGCGGAGGCAATGATGGCAATTCTTAGGCTGAAATCGGGAAACTTATGGTCCCCGAACAATGTTCGAGAAGGACACACTGATACAACTGGGACATTACTAGACGAACCCATATTTCACATGAGTTTTGATAGCATGACACCAGAGAATATATTCACTGAGCGAGTGAATATCATCATCCCATCTAGGGAACAGGTGATGCACCCAGGTAATTCTGGAGAAATCATCTGGTTCACCGATGGCTCCAAAACAAACCATGGCACTGGGGCTGGTATAAAGGGACCTAGAAAGAGAATGTTCTTTAGCCTTGGTCGATATACGACTGTGTTTCAAGCAGAGACGATTGCCGCTATAGCCTGTATTGATGAAAACATCAGAAGAGGATATACCGGACAAAAAATTGAAATATTCACTGACAGCCAGGCTCTGCTTAAGGCTATCAGTAATCCTACAACTAGGTCTAGACTGGTGAAAAACTGCAAAGAATCCCTCAACAGGCTGGCAAGAGACAACAAAGTGTCTCTAATATGGGTGCCGGCACATGAGGGTATTGCAGGTAATGAAATGGCGGACCAGTTAGCTAAAGAAGGCTCTAAAGGAGACTTCATAGGTCCGGAACCGTTTTGTGGAATCACAAAAGATTGCATAAGAGGGGAAATCGGGAACTGGCTAGATAGGGAACACCAATTCAAATGGAGGGTGACACGAGGGCACCTTCATACAAAGAGTTTACTGAACAAGGTAGACAAGGAACTCTCAACCAGGCTACTGAAACTGGGTAAGAGACATTTGAAGACAGTTACCGACCTGGTGACTGGACACTGCACCTTGAGGAAACATCTGTACAATATGGGCAAAGTTAGTGAACCTATGTGCAGAAAATGTGAACTTGATGATGAAACACCTACTCACATACTCTGCTTCTGCGAGGACTTACAAGAACTTAGACGGAAGCACTTTGGAGAGGAAGTTATACAACCATCACAACTACTGAAAATCCCTCCAGTCAAACTAGTGACCTTTATAGAAGACACGAAGCTACTGGAATGGAAGTAGATAACATGGGATATGGTACAAAGATTCAGATCAAGTGCCTGGGCTGATGAGCACAACCCAATTTATGAATGAATGAATGAATGAATATATATCTTTATTAAAGCTTACTAATACTTTTATATAATCATTGGTAGACATATCAGTTATTTTACAAGATAGAGGAAAAAGTACTTGGGCAAACTTACGTAAAATGATCTAATGATTACGAATATTTTAATTTTGTGGTACTATAACGGTACATTCATAATAGAAAAATAATGTTTTTGTGTTATTATTGTGAACTACGTCCTCTAGCGGTGGAGTAGAGAACTTGAAAATAATTTCCAGCAGTTTCTCGTATGCTAGTTTGTAATACAGATTTTTTTCTCTAAGCTGTACGATAAATAATATCCGAGATACAGCGGGTTACCTCTCTTAAACAGACACCCGGTATATATCTACCTAAATACTATCAATAGTTTCCAAGAGTTGCAGTCCGGTAACGTCTCTCATGATTACTCTCTGTCCCTTTGAATTTACCGCACGAATTGTAAGTTTCCTTAATTGTATTTGATTTGTGCAGATCTGATCCCACCATATTGTTTTTTTTTGATATTTTGTAATTCCAATATTGGTGATTGTCTTTGGTATGCTAAGTTCTGCTGCTTGTTCTATATTGTCGAGCCACTGCATATAAGTAGGATTAACTGGAATATGTATTTGAGTAAGATTGTCTTGAAATACTGACCAATCTGCTTTTTTTAAATTCCATTTATACTTTGGATTATGTGTGGTTTCTACTCCCTCATTGATTACCTTTATAAGAATTGGAATATGATCACTAATGGTATCTTCTGAGGTGGTCCATGTGCAAGTTAAAGCTGATTCACCTGTTATCAATGTGATGTCTGGGCAGTTTAAAAATATCATTTTGTGATTCCCTGAACAATTTATTGAGACACACACTAAAAATATTTTGATATTTAAAAAACTACAGAGTGAATCAACACAACTTTCAGACATGATTTTTACAAACATCAATATTTGGATCCAATTACTAGGTTTGAAGAGCCGACGTGTAGTTTATACGGATGTTTATAAATAACACAAATCTTAACATGACAAGTTCATGCTGGAATTTCCTTTCCCTAGTGGTAGTTTTCAAAAATTTTGGGTTGGCAACTTGGAGCAAAGTCCCGCAAATGTCATACAAAAAAATTGTTGAATTCAAGACACCATGTCAAAAATAACTTTGCTTATGATATATTTAGAAGTGGAACTAAGGAGTTTATTTCCTATGTTTTTCAGGTGCGTGAAATTTCAATCAAATAACAAGAGGAGGAGCGTGAAAGACGTGATAACTATGTACCTACCAGAAGTTTCTGCTTTGGAACATGACATCATTGAAGTTGATCCAGATACCAAGAAAATGTTGAAAATGTTGGATTTCAATAATATCAGTGGTCTCCAACTCACACAACCCACAACCAACAAGTACATTCAATAGACGTTCTTAAGATTTTAGAATGTAATTGACTATTTAAAATAAATACAAAGTGTCTGTAGATGTGATTTTTATTTTTTGTTGACAGTTTTATTCTTATAATATAGAAATTACCGGTACAAAGATTTTGTTAAAGTGGATATTTTGAAGACATCTATAGTTGTTGTTGATCGTACAGGATTATATTTAATTTGGAGTGTTCTTGAATTAACGACGCTACCAGGAAGGGACTTCAGGATCACGAATCTAAAAAAATGAAATTGTTTAGTGACTCACTGGTCTAAATATATAAAAAAACATTGGGTGTAACTAATAATTTGATAGTTAATATAACTTTTGATATCTTGTCCTATAAAATATTCATTAGTGTTACATTTTTTATAAAGTAGTTTTTCTCTGTCCCAGCTACTGGAATAGTTATAAATCAATTTTCAAAATATTTTTTGAATATATAGCTGTATATTTAGATATTCTTTCAAAATGATTGTTTTACAAAATCTTTTTTTGTTTACTAGGTATACCTTGTAATATAAACGTTTGTGCCGTCACTGTAGTACCTACTTTATGAGCTGAAGAAATCCTCTTCTGAATATTTTACCTAGAATTATATTTATAATTTGACTAAAAATTACATTCTTTTGAAAGTATATCTTTATAATTAAGAGAATATCTTTAAATTATCTGTTAGCAAATTTTATTAATTTTTTATATCCCATAAACTTTGCCAGAAGCGTCTCCAATTTGGCTACGAGTACCTATATTTATTACATTTGCTTATTTTTTATCGAATATGTTTGTACATGGTATTCAGTTCCAAATAATAACTTACTGGTATCGTTAAAATGTTTCCTATAGTTCTAAATATCATGGTTACCCCGTCGAATAATTCTCCTACTAGAAATTTTATATACGTCTTAACAGATGATTCTGGAGCTGCTCTGGGTTTGAAGAAAATTTGAAGCATATTTTTATCGAATGTTATATAAATCAGTACGGATATCAAGATGATTCCACATGCAGCTCCCATTATAGATAGATGGCGTTCGCTTAGAAATGCTGCAATTGAGTAATTATAATTAGTGTAGGTACAGTTCCTAAAACTAAGATCACAAAAACGCGACTATATACTTAATATAGTACATACAATTAGTAGCTACTCGTGGACATTTGAAAATAATTGGTTTTTTTACTGAACTTTTTCATCTGCGACAATAATAATATTTACAAACCTTAAGTCACGTCATAATGGAGGACCTAATAGACATTTGACAATGGCGATCTCCCCCACCACTGCTTGAAGCATACATTTCAATATATAGGTACTGTTCAGTTTGATAGCAGCTTAAGTTATTATTTTTTTATCAAAGCAACAAAATATCTAACCTTTTTAGTTCACCTACCTTCAGAGAAAGAAGTTCTCTCATCTAAATACATCGAATCGATGTCGCTGCCTTTATCATAAATATAAGTTTGTGCAGAAGACGATTCTTCTTCCCCAGAAATAATCGGTGTAGTTGGACTTGACATCTGTTGTTCGGACACAGATTTTAAGTTGATATCTTCATCCGTGATAGTCAGAAGTCAGAAGTCAGAAGTCATTTATGGCAAGGAAATAATGTGTTTTCGCATTATAAGCAGTAGCCAAGTTTCTTAATCCACAATTGGTCAATTGATTAACCTGGAATTATTTGAAATCAATCTCAGTAGTTCTCATATCAAATATTTCCCAAATTTTACTTACTCGCATTCGGATTGTGGAATGTCTCCATATCCAATGCAGAAATCACTCACTGGCGATTTTCTACTCTTTCTAGGAGATTTTTTTGTTCTTCTGTGAAAAATATAAAACATAATAATTGTTAATGAAGCTCCTGTAAGTAGTGCCTTTTTAAAATATTAATTTTGATAATATTAAGGGGGTTTGTAGCAGAATGCACCATAATTTTCATCAAAGACTGTACCCGTGGAAATACTACACGTATAGTAGAGGTATATATACCATTTCTCAAATGTGTATCTAGGTATAGACACAAATAGTATGAACAATTTCCACAAGTTGCACATTTTCATAAACGTAACCGTTCACTTAGAAGAAACAACTACTTCTCGGGCTATATGTCTCGACAGACATTGAATTACACTTCTTAGTTAAACGGGGTCGGTATGATCTACAAGATTTAACCAACCATTCTGGTTTGCAATTAGAATGGACAATATCACTTGTAGACCAGTTTCGGCGTATTTGCGCCTCATCAGTACAGGGTAGATATTCTTCGTCTGACAGCACTGTGCTCTTAATCCCAGACAAAAGACGATGCTGAAATCGCAATCAATACATATACTCCAGGAAAGGAAATGTTAACGTTGTGATAACAGCGACATCTTCACCTCAAATCGCAAACCAAAATTCTAATTGACACAAATGTCTGTTTGTACTATCAATAGATTATTACAGTTTCCTGTAAAATTGTTGTTTTCAGCCTATAAGATTTTCGGTTTCGCTCCTAGTTTACAGTGTAGTTTATGTGGGCGAAGACAAACAATACATATACTCCAATAAAGAAAATCGCACACCCTCCGCTCACACTCTTCTCCCTACTATCACTCCTACCTCTCATACCATATCGAATCCTTCTCTCCCCCTAACCATGCCCTCTACTACGCCTCTCACCTCCATCCATTCCTCCTCCCCCCTCAACATTATCTCCACTACATTCTCCCAGTACACCGCCTTCCCTAGTTTCCTCTCCAACTTCTTCAGCACTTCCTCGTTCCTCCAGCATCTAAACACATCATTCTCCACTTCACACCTCTACACACTCCAGTCTCTCTTTTTCCAATTTTGTGGAGGTACCCGACTCTCGACCTATGTCCAGTGAACACCAGTGTCAAGAAGTTGTTTACCTCCCCGAATTTCCGGTCCATCCAATCTCTCCTATTCCCAATCGCTCCTTTTAGCGCGCCCTCATACTTCTCTCACCTTCTTTCCATTTCCTCCTCCATCCATTCCCGTACTTCCTCTCTGGTCGCACCCCTCCAGCATTTGTTCCTAGCTCTAGCCATTACGTCCAATGGGTAGGACTAATGCTGCCAGTCCACCCACTGTCCTTCACCCCTACACCACCCTCAGCAGTATCCCTCTCTGCACCCGCAGGAGTGGCCTAACCCTAGCATTCACCCCCGCTCTTTCACCCCTTACCACCGCACCGTACACCATACTCTGCTCTACCTTTCTACCAATTACCCTCCTCTTCCACTCTCCCAGCCCTTTCAAATTACACATTAATCTCTCCAGCCATGATGCCCTCACTTTACCCTTCTCATCCGAACTTAACATATGAGTTTTTAAGGATAATTGACTATCCAACCACACTCCTAGTATATCATAGACTCCTCCATACGAATTCTCCTTTTCTTAACCATCACCCCCACTTTCCTCGTCCTGCTCCGTCCCTTCACTAGCAACCCCACCGTCTTATCTTCCGCCACTTCCAGTCCGCACCGCTCTATCTGCTCCACAATACTGCTACACATTCTCTCCGCCTTTCTTCCTAACTCCGCCTCTCCCTTTGTCGTACATACCAGACACACATCGTCCGCATACACCGTAATCTCACATCCCTCTTCACATACTATCCCACAAACTTCATCAAACATACACTTCCTGAGCCCTGAGGCACTCCAGCCTCCGTCTCATACTTCCTCCCTCTCAGATAGTTTCCTGTAAAATTGTTGTTATCAGCCTATAAGATTTTCGGTTTCGCTCCTAGTTTACAGTGTAGTTTATGTGGGCGAAGACTTAATATAGTTAAGAGGTGTGAATAGTCGATATGAAATTAGATGCTTCATAAATTCTTACTAATGCAAATGTGTATTTAAGAGGAGCGGCTGAAGTTCCTAGGAATACCAACGTTGCCAATACCTTCTTCAATTATTTTCCTTGCCCTTATCGATAAATTAACCAATGATCTGTTATATCATGGGTTTAATGGGATTATTATTACGTTTTAAAACAGATCATTGGTTAATTTATCGATAAGGGCAAGGAAAATAATTGAAGAAGGTATTGGCAACGTTGGTATTCCTAGGAACTGTAGCCGCTAAGGATATCAACGCCAGAGAAGTCGATAGTAAATTTTAAAAATAAAATAAATAAGACATTGTCATTACAGATGTTAAATAATTGATAAACTTACAGTCTCTTTTTTTTTTCGTCCTCATTAAATTTAGTCAAATTCGCTAAATCATCCAAATTAAATTTTCCCAAATCAGTAAAGTCTTCATCCACTAAAATGTATGGAAATTAGCCTAGACATAAAAGGTGATAAAACGTTTTTATTACCTGTAATCCTCGGGCTTTTCCTTTCCATATTGGAAAAATAATAAATTATGTATAGGGTCGATTAATCACATTCGATTTGAATAATATATTTTAAAAAAATAGAAAACTCAAAATTGTACATCAGACATAAAATTCTTACGAAATAAAACTGTCAACAAAAACATTTACATACTTGATCGCTTTTTGGAATTAGATAATTAATAATGTGATCATAGAGATACTACAGAGAGAGGCAACAATCCAGCTCGGAACCCATCAGCGTATAAGAGAGAGATAGACAGTCAGAGGTCTAGGCTGTCTTTCTCTAAGGGCGTGCATGCTATAGACGAGAAAAAAAAAACAGAAAAACCTCTGACGTCTGTCTTTTTCTCTCTCACCGGAGTTCAGATGGACATTCCCACTTATACAGGGGCCTATGGCTTGTTGCCTCTATTTACGGTTTGGTCTTTGTTTTTCTTTTCAACCAGTAGAATATATAAGTAGCCGGTGAAAATGTCCACAACCGAAAGAAAATATTCCCCACCGGCCGAGGAAACCACAGACGATATCAGAAAATGTCCTGGATGCCCTTTACAGCTGGATGTCCTCTACCGGCTGCACCTGCTAGAACTTTTTACTTGCAAAGTGCACTTTTAAAAATTTACAAACAGGATAAAATAGATGTCAAAGATAATAGTTTAATACTACAGTATCCGCCAAAATAAACAGTACCGAAAATAAAAATAAAAATTAATTTTTAATTTCTGTAATGTAAGTGTTCAAAATGTTCACCATTTCGACGCAAACAAGCTTCATATCGATTTTGTAAGTCAATAAACATATTTATAAAAAGTGGTTGATGTAACTGCCGAAAAATATTTTGTATTCTTTCCCGTAGTTCGGCAATATTCGCCGGCGGATTTTCTTTGCCCTTCATTATGCCCCAAATGTATGCGTCAGGTGGCGTCAGATCAGGTGAATGAGAAGGATATTCGAAGTCTGTTCCCCGAGAAATTATTCTATTTTCCGTATGAACGAAAATAATGCTCTACCAAAAACACTTTTTCTTCCGTTGTTAGAACCATTTTCAAATCAAATTTAACTGCAGCGTACTATTAATATATCAACTAATGACAATTAAGTCAAATATGACAAATCCATATTACATAAACAGCTCCACAGCACTTTCTGTTTCGGTACTGTTTATTTTGGCGGATACCGTATTATAACGCCTTTCAAAGTTTTTGAAAAATATTTTTCAAAGAACAGAGGCCGTTCACTAAGATGCAACAACTACTTCTCGGGCTATATGCCCCGACAGACACTTCTAAGTTAAACGGGGTCGGTATGATCTACATTAAGATTTAACCAACCATTCTGGTTTGTAATTAGAAGGGATAATATATGACTTGTACTAAATACGACAATTTTACAGGCAACTGTAATAATCTATTGATAGTACAAACAGACGTTTGTGTCAATTAGAATTTTGGTTTGCGGTTGGAGGTGAAGAAGTCGCTGTTATTACAACTTTAACATTTCCTTTACTGGAGTATATATATTGATTGTGATTTATCACTCAACGTTAATATATACCGGCCGTCTTAGTGAATATAAAGATATATTATTTTTAAAACCGTATTTTTTAGGCTTATTTTGTGGACTTTTCTGAGTATTTTGATAAAAAGAAAAAGTTAAGATGTACTCATTATATCTGACAACTGAGAATCGATACCACTTGAAATTTCTTCAATTTCTGACGCTGTTAATTATTGTGAAGCTAATACTTTATTATCATATTCTAAATTGATTTCTATTTATTCGTCCATTTCTTTAATAATTCGCTATAATCGATTTAAATCTTTACTTTTTTGAGGTTAAGCTGTCATTTTGTAAACCACCAAATTCATCCACCACTTCGAATGGCTTGCAATTTTTGTTGATGCAAAAGTAATAAATGAACGCTTCATATCTTCAATCTGAAATCCACCAATGAATATAAAAACGCAGTTGGTGAATTGGTGAGTCTACCGGTGAATAAAAAAACATGTTTATTAACTTGCAGTTGCCGTTCCCGTTGAAAGTTAAAAAGGTAGTTTCATATTATTTGTGCATTTATTTTCTCCGTTCATGTTACTGTTCGCCGTTGAGCGTGACGTTCCCTGACGTTCAGACATAACGAAGTTTTAAGTGTTTGAAGTTCGCTGTTCGTGTCGTTCGCATATAAACCAATCAAAAGCCTGGTCGTTTGACAGGAATCGGGTTTAGTGGGTTTAACATAACCTTAAATATGTTATTTAAAGCTGAGTAGCAGAGAATACCTAAATAGATGTCATCGTCATCCATTTTAGTCAAAAAGGCACAAAGTAGTCAACGAAAATCGCACGACAATCTTCTTCTTCTTTTCACTTTGATGTTTTTGACCTTAAATATATTAGATTAACTACCCTGAACATTACGGAGGCGAACATCAAACGTCACGGTTTATAAATTGACACTATCAACGGCAACAGCAACGGGAGCGGGAACGGTAATGGAGACGGCAACTGCAAGTTTATGAATTTCAAGGATATATCGCCCGTAAAGTATTAAAATCGTTGCACGTTATCAAAGTGTCGAAAAAGAGACGTTCGCTTCTATTATATCATTCTTTTGCTGCTGTCAATCAGCATGTTTTGCCCCACTTTAATCCTAATAAATATTGAAATTTATACGTCGCATGTTATCAAAAAATTGGAAAAATATCAATACCTATATCAGAGACAACAATTAGTTGTCCCTGCTCTGCAATATACGCTTGAAGAGGTTTCGTAATTAACTTATTTCAAAAATAACCTACATTGGCAAATATTTCACAAAATAAAATGAAAGATTCAGAGGAAGTGTTGACATCCAACGGGTTGGTGGTGCTGAATGATGAACTACTGCCCACCTTCGTGGTGGCTGGGGGAAAGAGTGACTAGTTGGAGGGTTCTGGAGGATATGTGGAGGTATGTGGAGACGGATATAAGGAAAGGGAAAAAGGAATTATTGGAAGAGTGGGGATGGAAGTGGACGCAGGCCGAGGCAGAGAGTATGAGAAAGAAAGTAAGAGAGGAGATAGGAAGGGGACTTGGACATGATGCAGATGAATTGAACAAGGTAATACAGGGCTGTAAAAGAGAGGGAAAGAGGGGCAATAGGCGTGAGCGAAGGGCCAATTACAGGTGGAATGAGAAAATAGAGGAGTTCTGGAGGGAGCGTAAGAAAGAACGAAGACGGATGCTGAGGGGAAGAGGAAGGATACAAAGAGAAGAAGGAACTGGAGCGTAGGGTGGAGAGGACAAAAGAGGGGAGTGGAAAAAGTTACTGGAGGAATTGGAAAACAATCCATATGGAAAGGCGTATGAGATAGCGATGGGGAGGATGGGTGGAAATATTAACGAGGTGCTAGAGGAGGATTGGGAGAAGGAGATTCTAGAGAAATTGTTCACAGGGGGAGAAGGAGGAGTGGGGGGGTAGAATTCGAGAAATCCAGGATACTAGGGGGGTAGGGAAAATGAGAGGGATAAGGCCGGTAGAGAAGTGGGAAGTAGAGGAGAGAGGAAGAAACATTAAAATGAGGAAAGCCCCTGGGATAGATAACCTGAGGGGTGATATGATGAAGAGGCTGTTGGGTGACAATGGGGAGTACTTCTGCGAACTATTCAACAGGGTGCTGAGGAACGAGGAGTTCCCGGGAGGATGGAAGGTGGCCAGGGTGATACTGATGAAGAAGGCGGGTAGAGAGGGGAAGCGGGCGGGAGACTACAGGCCTATCAGCCTGCTGTGTGGTCTGGGTGAATTGATGGAGGGTATAATAAAGGATAGGTTTGAGGAGGAAGTTGGTAGGAATGGGGATATTAGGGTAAACCAGCACGGGTTCACGAAAGGGAAATCTTGCATCTCGGCACTAGGCAAGGTGATGGGCTTGGCGGTAAGAGCTAGGGAGGGCAGCTGGAGAAAGAAGAAATTGGTCCCACTCGTGTTCTTCGACGTCGGGAAAGCGTTCAACAGTGTCAGCAAACTGGCAGTGTTGAGCGCGTTGCTGAGGCTTGGAGTGAGGCAGGGATTGGTTAACATGGTGGAGGACTACCTGACGGGGCGTGTAATTGTAGACTCCAGAGGGAGGAGGAATGAGACGGAGGCTGGAGTGCCTCAGGGCTCGGTTCTTGGACCGACGCTCTGGAAGTTTGTGTTTGATGAGGTTTGTGGGATAGTATATGAAGAAGGACGTGAGATTACGGTGTATGCGGACGATGTGTGTCTGGTATGTACGGCAAAGGGAGAGGCGTAGATAGAAAGTAAGGCGGAGAGAATGTGTAGGAAGAGTGTGAAGAAGATAGGGCGGTGCGGACTGGATGTGCAAGTTAATAAACATGTTTTTTTATTCACTGGTAGATCCACCAAATGCGTTTTTATATTCATTGGTAGATTTCTTCATTTATTACTGTTGCATCAACCAAAGTTGCAAACCATTCGAGGTGGTGGATAAATTTGGTGGTTTACAAAATGACAGCTTAACCTCAAAAGAGTAAAGATTTGAATCGATTATAGCGAATTATCTATTAAAGAAATAGACGAATAAATAGAAATCAATTTAGAATGTGATAATAAAGTATTAACTTCACAATAATTAACAGCGTCAGAAATTGAACAAATTTCAAGTGGTATCGATTGTCAGTTGTCAGATATAATGAGTACATCTTAACTTTTTCTTTTTCATTAAAATACTCAAAAAAGTCTACAAAATAAGCCTAAAAAATACGGTTTTAATAATAATGTATCTTTATATTCACTAAGACGACGGCCGGTATACAGTATGTCGCTAATGTATGGAATAAATTCATTATTTCCAAAATGAACGACTTTTGGAAAAAAATCCAAAAACAGGTTAATTTTAATTTTTGAATCGTCACCACATGATGTAGATGTAACGAACATTGCGTTACCAGTATTAACGTGGTGACGTAATCGGCAATTTTTTTAAATGCAACCATGTGTCTCAAGACCCCTCATTGGAAAAGTCTTCTAATCGTCTTTACAACGCGGTGATTATTCGAATATTTATTTCTACAGGGTCGCCCAAAACTGTTTATTTGGTAAATTTTAAATATAAATTGTGATTCAATGAACTAAGTTATTGTAAGGACCGCCACTGGAAATGTAACATCGTAGTGTACCCCAAAAATATTTCTGTTTTTGGATATGTTACTGATAATAGTACTAAATTTTAATTTAACACTAGATGTGTATCAGTAAAGTGTTCAATAGTTAAAATCTTTAAATTAGCATAATTTAGTAATTTATTTATTTATTTATTTATAAACCCAACAGGATTGATGCCTTATTACAAGATTTAATTTTAACAAATGCTGATATACAAATAAATACATGAATGGCATGACCCAAATATATAAAAACACACCCCAGATATGTAGAGGTTCAAATAGCAGTCTTTTCAAGTTACTACATAGAAGTGTTAATAACGTGGTTTAGAATCAGATTATAAAACTTAGTTTCAGATAATGACCAATCTATATCAATTAGCAAATTGAAATTATTTACAAGTTTCAAAATTCCTGGAAGAGGAGCTCTTGTTGTTAATGTAGTTTTTGGTATTCTAAACATTAATAGCGAACGTGTTTGTCGGCTAGGAACATTAAAAGGGATAAGTAAGATTATCTCAGGACAGTTTATCTTATTATTAATAACTCTTCGTACAAAAACATAGTAACTGATAAATTACGTCTTTGCGCTCTAAGATCTTTTGATCTCACGGTATTGTATTCAGGCCAATTATTATATTTTTTGAAGAAGAAGAAATTTATTTATATATATTTATAGTTATAACTTCAGAGAACCAAATTGTGCTGGCAAATTCTAATTTTGGTCTAACTAGAGTAAAATATAACAATTTTATTACATCAATATTATTAAAAGCCTCTGTTTGCCTAATAACAACACCTAAAACTCTGTTTGCTGCAGAAACCAAGTTTCTAATGTGTTTTACAAATGAAAAAGTGTTGTTGTAAGTAACACCAAAGTCTTTAACTTCTGTACATCTTATTAATACTTCTCCACCCATTTCATAATCAAAAATAATTACATCTTTTGCCCGAGACAGACTCATAACATTGCACTTTTTAAGATTGAAGTGTAATTTGTTTACTAAACTCCATTCATATACATTGTGTATGTCTCTCTGCAGTAAGCTACAATCTCGCACTGTCCTATATAATAATTTAAGATCATCTGCAAATAAGAGACATTCACAATGTTTAAGTACTGAAGGTAAGTCGTTAATAAATAAAAGAAATAGAAGCGGTCCTATATTTGAACCCTGAGGTACTCCCGAGTTCGCATGCAATTTCCCAGAGGCATTTCCATTACATCTAACAATGAATTTCCTGTTTTCTAAATAACTTTTAATTCTATAAGATCCTTCCCAATACCCATCTTATGTATCTTTTTCAACAGGATATCGTGATTAACACGATCAAATGCCTTACGAAAATCAGTAAAAACTACATCTAATTGTGATTGTTCGCCAATTGTCTCAAAAACATGATTGCCAAGTATAAATAAGTTTGTATTTATAGATTTATTCGAAACACTATGTATTTTTCAATGTTTGGGTATATGATATTTTCAAAGAATTTGGCAGGAGCACACATTAATGATATGGGTCTATAATTTTCTACGTTTCTTTTATAGCCGGATTTAAAAATCGGTATAGTAATTGCAGTTTTCCAAATTTCAGGAAAAACTTTGAACTCTACTATTCTATTAAAGATATGTAAAAGTGGAATTTTAAGCCATTCGCTACACCCTTTTAAAACATAGGGTGGAATTCCATCCACACCCGAAGCTTTTTTTGGTTTTAGCTTTTTTACTGCTAGATCATAATCGCTAGGTGATATTGTTCTAATAAGAAAGTTTTCATTTTTATTAGGTTTATCGTCAAAATTTAAATTATAAGTAGCTCGATCCTAATCATAAACAGAGTAGAAATGTTTGGCGAAGATATCTGCAACTTCTTTATTCTCCTCAATTTCTTTGCCTTTGTACAAAAATTCACCATCACTTTTCTACCATTAATGTAGTTCCAAAAATAGTTAATATCATTTGAAACATTTTCTTGTGACTGATTATTGTATTTATTCTCTTCAATTTTTATTAGATATTTTAGTGTTCTTCTAGTTTCAATATATTTTAATTTATAATAATCTGACACCGTTCTTAACTTCCTATGTTTGTCATTTTCTTTGAGAGTATCTCTTATTTCCCTAGTAAACCAAATAGGAAATTTTTTGTGACTACTGAAAACCCTAAACTTTAGCACATGAAAAGACACAAGTTCATTCCACACCGAATAAAAATTTTCTAATGCCGCGTTTGCATCGCGTTAGCCCAACAAGTTCCTTGTATTTCCCGAACTAACCTATCAAAATTGGCTTTTTTGAAGTTATAACCTCCCTCATGCTTTAGTTTAGAGATAATCTGACTATTTTTTTGATACTGAATGGTTATGTTTAGACATGGATGATAAAGATCTACACTTTTCACGATTATTTTCGGAAGCTATTATTAAGTCCAAAGTCTTTCCTTGAGAATTCCTAATATTATTAAAAAGTCTTAATGAATTAAAATCTAATAATTCCTGAAATATAGAATTTTTTTCATTTAATACAACCCTTTCGAAATGATACGCTACTGTGCAGTGTACTCACCCTGATTTATGTTGCGACCAAAACATTTTAATGGTAATAATGTGTGAAGGCTAGTCTATCTTTAATACTACGTCATTGGTACTATCAATAGATTATTACAGTTGCCTGTAAAATTGTCGTATTTAGTACAAGTCATATATTATCCCTTCTAATTACAAACCAGAATGGTTGGTTAAATCTTAATGTAGATCATACCGACCCCGTTTAACTTAGAAGTGTCTGTCGGGGCATATAGCCCGAGAAGTAGTTGTTGCATCTTAGTGAACAGTCTCTGTTCTTTGAAAAATATTTTTCAAAAACTTTGAAAGGCGTTATAATAGTATTAAACTATTATCTTTGACATCTATTTTATCCTGTTTGTAGATTTTTAAAACTGCACTTTGCAAGTAAAAAGTTCTAGCAGGTGCAGCCGGTAGAGGACATCCGGTTGCTTATATTTTTTACTGGTTGGAAGAACTTCCTTCTATATTTGGGATATTATATTAATAAAGGCGAAACCATAGTAACAAACCCCTAACTTACAGCCAATCATCATCTAATTCCAAAAAGCGATCAAGTATGTTAATGTTTTTGTTGACAGTTTTATTTTGAAAGAATTTTATGTCTGATTCTGATGTACAATTTTATATTTTCTATTTTTTTTGAATATATTATCCAAATCAAATGTGATTAATTGACTCTATGAATTATACGTTATTTTGTCAATATGGAAAGTGAAAACCCGAGAATTACAGGTAACAGAAACATTTTATCACCTTTCATGTCTAGGCTAATTTCCATACATTTTAGTGGATGAAGGCTTTATTGATTTGGGAAAATTTAATTTGGATGATTCAGTGAATGGTGACTTCGTGAATTCAAGAAAATTTAACGTGGACGAAAAAGAAAAGAGACCGTAAGTTTATCAATTATTTGACATCTGTAATGACAATGTCTTATTTATTTTTAAAATTTACTATCTACTTCTCTGGCGTTGATGTCCTTAAATACACGTTTGCATTAGTAAGAATTTATGAAGCATCTAATTTCATATCGACTATTCACACCTCTTAACTATATTAAGTCTTCGCCCACATAAACTACACTGTAAACTAGGAGCGAAACCGAAAATCTTATAGGCTGATAACAACAATTTTACAGGAAACTATCTGAGAGGGAGAAGGAATGAGACGGAGGCTGGAGTGCCTCAGTGCTCGGTTCTTGGACTGACGCTCAGGAAGAGTGTGTTTGATGAGGTTTGTGGGATAGTATGTGAAGAGGGACGTGAGATTACGGTGTATGCGGACGATGTGTGTCTGGTATGTACGACAAAGGGAGAGGCGGAGTTAGGAAGAAAGGCGGAGAGAATGTGTAGCAGTATTGTGGAGAAGATAGAGCGGTGCGGATTGGAAGTGGCGGAAGATAAGACGGTGGGGTTGCTAGTGAAGGGACGGAGCAGGACGAGGAAAGTGGGGGTGATTGTTAAGAAAAGGAGAATTCGTAAGGAGGAGTCTATGAAATACTAGGAGTATGGTTGGATAGTCAATTATCCTTAAGAACTCATATGTTAAATGCGGATGAGAAGGGTAAAGTGAGGGCAGCATGGCTGGAGAGATTAATGTGTAATTTGAAAGGGCCGGGAGAGTGGAAGAGGAGGGTAATTGGTAGAAAGGTAGAGCAGAGTATGGTGTACGGTGCGCTGGTAAGGGGTGAATGAGCGGGGGTGAATGCGAGGTTTAGGCAACTCCTGCGGGTGCAGAGAGGGATACTGCTGAGGGTGGTGTAGGGGTAAAGGACAGTGGGTGGACTGGCAGCATTAGTCCTACCCATTAGACGTGATGGCTAGAGCTAGGAATAAATGCTGGAGGGGTGCGACCAGAGAGGAAGTACGGGAATGTATGGAGGAGGAAATGGAGAGAAGGTGAGAGGAGTATGAGGGCGCGCTAAAAGGAGCGATTGGGAATAGGAGAGATTGGATGGACCGGAAATTCGGAGAGGTAAACAACTTCTTGAGACTGGTGTTCACTGGACATAGGTCGAGAGTCGGGTACCTCCACAAGATTGGGAAAAGAGAGACTGGAGTGTGCAGAGGTGTGAAGTGGAGGATGATGTGTTTAGATGCTGGAGGAACGAGGAAGTGCTGAAGAAGTTGGAGAGGAAACTAGGGAAGGCGGTGTACTGGGAGAACGTAGTGGAGATAATGTTGAGGGGGGAGGAGGAATGGATGGAGGTGAGTGCCGTAGTAGAGAGCATGGTTAGGGGGAGAGAAGGATTCGATATGGTATGAGAGGTAGGAGTGATAGCAGGGGAAAGAGTGTGAGCGGAGGGTGTGCGAGGGACCGCCGCCCGTCTCGAAGTATGCTAGGGTAGTGATTCCGAGGCGGGGGTAACGGCGAGTTTGAGGTGGGTTTGGTTGGTAGTCATTCCCTTGGGATGAGTCCAACAATGTTTGGGTCCCGGACCCATACGAACATGAGTTTCCCATCTCGGCGCAAAAAAGTCTGATAACTACAATTTTACAGAAAACTGTAATAATCTATTGATAGTACAAACAGAGGTTTGTATCAATTAGAATTTTGGTTTGCGGTTGGAGGTGAAGATATCGCAGTTATCACAACTTAAACATTTTCTTTATTGGAGTATATGTATTGATTGTGATTTCAGCATCGTCTTTAGTTTGGGATTAAGATCACATAGCTGTCAGACGGAGAATATCTACCTTGTACTGATGAGGCGCAAATACGCCGTATCCGGTCTACAAGTGATATTGCCCATTCTAATTGCAAACCAGAATGGTTGGTTAAATCCTGTAGAACATACCGACCCCGTTTAACTTAGAAGTGTAATTAAATGTCTGTCGGGACATATATCACGAGAAGTAGTTGTCTCTTCAAAGTGAACGGTCACGTTTTTGAAAATGTGCAACTTGTGGAAATTGTCCATAGTATTTGTGTATATATACATATGAGAAATGGTATATATATATATATACTATATGTGTACCTAGTATTTCCACGGGTACAGTCTTTGACGAAAATGATGGCGCATTTTGCTACAAACCCCCTTAATATAATCAAAATGAATATTTCAAAATGGCACTACTTACAGGAGCTTAATTAACAATTATTATGTTTTATATTTTTTACAGAAGAACAAAAAAATCTCCTAGAAAGAGTAGAAAATCGCCAGTGAGTGATTTCTCCATTGGATATGGAGACATTCCACAATCCGAAAGCGAGTAAGTAAAATTTGGGAAATATTTGGTATGAGAACTACTGAGATTGAGTTCAAATAATTCCAGGTTAATCAATTGTGGATTAAGAAACTTGGCTACTGCTTATAATGCGAATACACATTATTTCCTTGCCATAAATAATGACTTTTTTCTTTTCTAGAAATTTACTAAATATCACGGATGATGAATATCTCAACCTAAAATCTGTGTCCGAACAAGAGATGTCAAGTCCAACTACACCGATTATTTCTGGAGAAGAATCTTTAGGTATGTAAATATTATTATTGTCGCAGATGAAAAAGTTCAGTAAAAAAACCAATTATTTTCAAATGTCCACGAGTAGCTACTAATTTTATCTACTATATTAAGTATATAGTCGCGTTTTTGTAATCTTAGTTTTAGGAACTGTACCTACACTAATTATAATTACTCAATTGCAGAATTTCCAAGCAAACGCCATCTATCCATAATGGCTACTGCATGCGGAATCCTTTTGATATCCGTACTGATTTATATAACATTCGATAAAAATATGCTTCAAACCTTTTTCAAACCCAGAGTAGCCCCAGAAACATTTATTAAGTCCTATATCAAATTTCTGGTAGGAGAATTATTCGACGGGGTAACCAAGATTTTTGGAATTATAGGACACATCTTATCCATTCCAGTAAGTTATTATTTGGAACTGAATACCATGTACAAACATATTCGATAAATAATTAGCAAATGTAATAAATATAGGTACTCGTAGCCAAATTGGAGACGCTACTGGCAAAGTTTATGAATTGCAGAAATACGGGATTTAAAAAATTAATAAAATTTACTAACAGATAATTTAAAGATATTCTCTTAATTATACCTGAAATCGTTACAGATATACTTTTAAGAGAATGTAATTTTTAGTCAAATTATAAAAATAATTCTAGGTAAATTATTCAGAAGAGGATTTCTTCAGCTCATAAAGTATGTACTACAGTGACGGCACAAACGTTTATATTAGAAGGTATACCTAGTAAATAAAAAAAGATTTTGTAAAACAATCATTTTGAAAGAATATCCAAATATACATCTATATATTCAAAAAATATTTTGAAAATTGATTTATAACTATTCCAGTAGCGGCTCGTAACTGGGACAGAGAAAAACTACTTTATAAAAAATGTAACACTACTGAATATTTTATAGGACAAGATATCAAAAGTTATATTAACTATCAAATCATTAGTTATACCCAATGTTTATTTATATATTTAGACCAGTAAGTCACTAAACAATTTGATTTTTTTAGATTCGTGACCACGATGTCCCTTCCTGGTGGCGTCGTTAATTCAAGAACACTCCAAAGTAAATATCATCCTGTACGATCAACAACACCTAAGGGTGGCTTCAAAATATTCACCTATTTTTTATTATTCCTATTTTGATTCATTGTTTGGGTTGTGCTAAACAGCCCAGGCACTTTAACAAAATCTTTGTACCGGTAATTTCTATATTATAAGAATAAACATCAAATCTACAGACACTTTGTATTTATTTTAAATAGTCAATTACATTCTAAAATCTTAAGAACGTCTATTGAATGTACTTGTTGGTTGTGGGTTGTGTGAGTTGGAGACCCCTGATATTATTGAAATCCAACATTTTCAACTACGCCTCTGCTACTGTCGTCGCTTATTGATTAGGAAGAGGTGCTATTTCCGACCATTCATAAAAATAATCCATTACAACAATCAGGTTCCTTTTTCTTTCAAAGGAAGTGAGCCTAGAAAATTAATTGCAAGTCTTTCAAAAGGCTCTCCGGAAAGACACTGTTCCATTTTTCCCCGTCTTCTTGTTTTAGGACTTTTTCTACTATTGCACAGATCACACTTTCTTGCACCTACCTTCCACGTCCCTTCAACAGTTGACCCAATAATATCTTTCTCGAACTCGTGACAGTGTTCTTTTGGTACCAAAATGTCCTCCTGAGTGGCTACTATGAAGTTCTTCTAACACACACTTCTGATGTGTGATCTTGGCAGTACCAATTGGTCATGAAGATGCAGTGAATCCCACTGAGCCCAGTACCCTTTCAAGCTTCCACTATATCTGGCTACCTCTTGTCAAGTAGGTCTGACTCTATTTTTAAGCCATTCTCTTATAACTTTCAAGTCATTGTCTTTCTTTTGATTTTTTCTAAGGATTTTAAAGGGATTCTGATTGTCATAACTTTCTGGTTTGATTGAGGTTATCTGTAGACGTAACTTCTTCTACTGGGTTCTCATTTTCTTCAAGCCTTTTACAGTACGGGCATTGTCGTTCTAAGCAGAGTCGCCTGGAAAGTATATCGGCATTGCTATGGAGACGTCCTTTTTGGTGCACAATTACAAAGCTATATTGCTGTATTCACTCTATTCACCTAGCAACTTGGCCTTCAGGCTACTTAAAATACAATAACCACTACAAAGCGCGACGGTCACTTCTTATAACAAAACTTCTACTATAAAGAAAAGTATGGTGACGCAATAATTTTTCTCAGCCTTTCCCATGGTTTTACTTACGTATGCAGTCACTTTTTCTTCGCCTTCTTGTTCTTGTGATAGCACGGCGCATATGCCGTGTTGGGATGCATCACAATCCAAAATATGACAAAATAAACGTTCCTTTCTCCCGAGGGTAGGCTAGAATCGGTGCTGTGGTTAATCGTTTCTTCAACTCTACGAAAGCATTTTGACATTCCGGCGTCCAGGCAAATTCAATGTTGTTCTCAGTTAGTCGATGAAGAGGTTCAGCAATTGCACCAAAGTCCTTGATAATGATTTTTCGGTAATATGAACAAAGTCCAAGAAATTAACTCCTTGTTTCCTTTTTGTCCCTTGGTTTAGACCAGTCTTTAATAGCTACAATTTTCTCCGGATCGGTATTAATTTCTTCTGCGGAAACGGTATGTGCCAGATAATATATGCCTCCGTTTGGAACAGTGAACAATTCTTGGGATTCAGTTTTAAATTGGCATCCCTTATTCGGTCAAATACTTCTTTAACATTCTTTAAATGCTCATCAAAAGTTTTCGACATGATCGCATTATATCATCAAGATATACTAGACAGGATTTCCAGGTTAATCCTCTTAACACTATCTACAACAGTCGTTCAAATGGGACCGGAGTATTACAGGGTCCGAATGGGAGAACCTGGAACTGGTAGAGACCGCTCCCAGTAGAAAAAGCTGTTTTGTCTCGATCATCAGGGTGTACTTCTACTTGCCAGTATCCACTATTTAAGCCTAGGGTGGAGAACCACTTCGCACCTGATGGAGTATCTAGTGTATCGTCTATTGTTGGCAGTGGATAGCTATTTTTTTGTGTAACCTGATTTAGTCTTCGATAGTCTACACTAAATCGAGTTGATCTGATCCATCTTTCTTAGTTACCAGGACCACGATTGAACACCAAGGACCAGAAGCTTATTCAATAATATTTACATCCATCATGTCTTCTGTCATATTTTCTACTTCTTTTCGTTTAGAAAATGGTAATCTCCTTGGCATTTGACGAATTGGTCTTGCATCTCCTGTATAAATTCTACGCTTTACTAGACTGGTGCGTCCCTTAGGTTTTCCCGTCTCTTGTTAATTTTTCTTAATTTTTCAGTTGTTAGATGGTCATAATTTTTAACTAGCTGTTTCATGAGGCTGGCGTCAGCTGCGTTCCTTGTGGTGGTCTTGTCTTTGGACCTACTTTCGCACTTGATTATGCTTTTCACCGGTGTGCAAAGTCCTATATATTTTGTTCTTTCTTTAATTTGAAAAGTTTCTTCGATAAATTAGCAACTCTAACATCATGCTACCAGAATTCCTTCATTCACTAGTACCTCACTTTCCACAATGCCCAAATGTAGATCTTTTGGTTTTTGGTAAGTCTCTCGAAGACGATTCCTGCAGAATTTTCGGGAACTTCTGTATCTTTGTCCACTATAACCTTTATCTGAGAAGTATCTTCTTCCGAATTTAGGATAATCTCTTCATTTCCAATTACTAGAATTTTATTTTGGAGGTCTATGATAAATTTATTCTGCATAATATCCATACCAAGGATGCATCGATCTTTAAAATCTGCCACCAGAAATAAATTTTATCAGAGTATTACCAATCTTTAAGCTGTTGTTATTTCTCCTCGAACAGGAACAGTGTGTCCTGCAGCTGTTTCCAGACCTAAATTCCTTTCAGTAGGTGTTAGTTGCCGATTCAGGATCCCTGTTCGAATGAAAGACTTGGTGGCACCGGTATTAATGACGAAAGTGCAATTTTGATTGTTTGATTCCCATTCAAAATATAAGAGCGGATTTTGAGACTCCCAGTAGATGCCCGCTCCGTAGTGTCAACTTTTATTCGTTTCCTTAATGAAAGCTGGCTAGGTGTGGGAGAATGACTTCCCAGAGGCGCATATTTACTGTGGTTATTTCTTATTGGACTTTGTGAGTGGCTCCGGGATGGCGATCTTCTGACTTTATTTCTCGACTCCCTATTCGTTGAACGGGCTCTGCTTTTGCAAGTTCTCTGAATGTGTCCCATGCTTCCGCAGTTGCATCTCCTACTTTCATTTTGGGTATATCTTCGCATAGTTTGGAGTATATCCAAGATTTGTGAGAGAGTAGATTGTGGGTGCCTATTGGAAGTTATCTCTTCGTGTTTTTCAAATCTTATTTCTCTCAATTTAGGACGGAAAGATTTTGATATGCTTTTTGCTGTCTCATATTCCTGAGCTGCAATAAGAGTTTTATTTAACGTTTTGTGGTGTTGTAGCCGGAGAGCTTGTTGCATTTCCACATCTTGTAATCCATTAACGAATGCCTGTGTGCCGATTTGCTCTAGGAAATCTTTAGGTGCCTGAGGATAGGCAAGATGCAACCATTTTTTTTATATCGGCATCAAATTTCTGTAGGCTTACATTTATTTTTTGATTGCGGACTTTTAGCTGACTCTGGAATAATTGCTTCAAGTGCCGTTTGCCATACCTTGACTCTAAAACCTGTACGAGGGACGCATGTCTTGAGACGGCGTGTTTTGTGGAAGAAACTGCAAAACGGATGCTGCGCCTGCCCACGAAGCGACACTATCAATGAAGCAGCCATCTGTGTCTCAGTCCAGCCATTGGCTTTGGCCGCAGCTTCAAATTGGAGTCGATATGTTTCCCATGTCGTTTGACCATCAAATGTGGGTGGTTTTAGGGTCTTGTTTAAGTGGCTTTGAGAAACTGTACTTTGAATGGGGACAGGTGCGGTTATAGAAGAGGACGACGTCGTGCCTTCAATTTCCATATTAGTTACTGAAGATTGGGTATGAATTCTTCTTTCTAAGTTAACTATTTCATTTCTTATTTGCTTTTCTAAATCAGATCTTAAATGCTCTTATTGTTTCAAATTATATTTTAAATTTTCTTGTTGGTGTTCTAAATGGTCTACTCTATTATCAAGCTCTCCTACCTCTAGCTTTAATGTTTCTTGAATTTGTGTTAGGCCATTCATAATTTCTACATCTGCTTGTCTACGCTTCTCCCCCTTCTCCTCTTCTTCCTTCTTTTTACTTCTCTTCCACACGTCTTTCCTTCTCTGCTTCTTCCTCTTTTCTACGTCTTTCTTTCTCTGCTTCCATCATTAAAAACCATGCTGGGGGTCCGGAAGTATCCATGTCTCTGTCGTATACGGTGGTTCTAGTATTTACCTTAAGCAGATAGACTCCATTTCACATAAGAAGAAGCCACGTGAAGTTTGCCAACTGTCTTGCGCAGAAACCAAAATCGGTCTTGTTTATCTATGTCGCCTCGTAACGACCGTTTCATGCCATTGGCGTTACAAACGATTTTCATGCCGACAGTCATTTTATTATTCACATCTGAGGTTTTGTTCGAAGCAATCATTTACTGTTGAATATTTATGATATTTAAATATTTTAAGACGTTTAGCTAGTTTATCTGTGAGTGTTGTGTGATTCATTTGATCTAAAACCATGCCTCCTAAAAAACTTGTTGGTGTCAAAGGGAAAACTATCCACATTATTCTAATTTTGTGTTAGCCTACAAAATGTGAAAACGTTACGCTACTGATTTGAAGTCGAATGTCAATTTTACAATATGGCGCTGAATTTGACAACAAGCTCGCGCATACGACTGCAACTTCAAGTGGGTTCTTCTCACGTGAAACGGAGTCTACAAATATTTCTTAGATCCCACCGCTGTCACCAATGCTACTACACTACTACTACTAATTTAGTTAGGCGAACCTTGTCCAAGTAAATCTCAAGCCAAGGTTCCGGCACTGAGGCCACTGGCGGGCCCATTGCGCCATTCCTGCTACTTATGCATCCATGAAGCCGAGTCCCTCGATGAAGGACTCAATCCTCTTCAGTGGATGCCTGCTTATGTCCCCAGGGGCCATAACAGGGACTCCGAAGATTTGCCTGCGTAGCACAGCCCAATGTGGACAGACGAGGAGAACATGGTCCGACGTTTTGTCAGTCATGCCGCAACCCCTACATAGGGGACTTTCCTCTAAACCTAGGTTACAGAGGTGTTTCCTCAGACAGCAGTGCCCTGTTAGGAGTCCTCCTAACTTTTTTAACCTACTCCTTGGTAGTTCTAGAGCAGCTCTTGCATGTACATCAGCCCATCCCCTCAATAGGAGCTTGGACTGCCTGAGACCCTGTAGAGCCCTCCAGTGAGCGAGATGCTCGTTTCTCAACCAGTTCCTCGTCTCCTTACGGATTGTTTGTTTTGTGAGGCCCAAGGTCGGGCCCGGGTCGTTAAAAGGGGTAGCCGCCCCTTCCACAGCCAGCGCATCCGCCCCTTCATTGCCTTCAAAACCAGAGTGGGCCGGAATCCATTCTAGCCACACTGTGTTCCGCCTTGCTAGGTCAGCAAGGCGTTCACGACATTCAGCAGCAAGCCCTGAGTTGATGGTATATCCACTCCAGGGCCTTGATTGCCGCCTGACTATCTTTGTATATGGTTATGCGTTGGTCCGTATAACCTCTGTCTAGGTTTATCTGCGCACATTCCAAGATAGCGTATACCTCAGCCTGATATTCAGACACACCCTTGCCCAATGGAACACAGACTTGTGTCCTTGGGTTCTTGGAGTAAATTCCAGCCCCCTCCCCATCGCCAGAGCATGAGCCATCTGTGTACCAGACGATCCCATGAGGCTGTGAATTTCCCTCTCTTTCCCAGGATTCTCTATTCCGGATCTTCATCCTATAGGGGGTTACGAAGGAGTACCTGCGCAGGCAGACATCAGCCGCTCGAGCCAGAGAACAGGGACATCTCCCATTGACGTACGTGCCTGCACCCTTCCCCGTTTCGCACATATCCCAAACTTTTCAAGCGTAGTGCCCTCCCAGCCTCAGCCTCGAAGAAGAGGCCGAAGTTCAAGAATCACCTCCAACGCAGCAGTTGGTGTAGGTTTCATGCAGCCAGTTTCCCCCAAACCGACCACACTTTGGAGGCTAAAAAGAATACTTAACATGTAACTACGCCACTGCAATTTTTTAATATTGTGTGTTCACTCAGAAGAGAGATGTTATTGGCTACTGAAATGACATAGATGTTTCTATTGGAATAATCTAAGATACGCTACCTCAGAAACAAAAATTGTCTACAAGATAAAAACTAGAAAATAAATAACGTCAAAAATAATCAGGTCCGACGAAAACATACATTCATCTGTACAATGCGATGGGGAAATAAGAGATTTTGAAGAAAAATGTAACGGCAATAATTGCAAGAAGATCCTCCACTATAATTGCAGCTGATCATTGATTATTGTTTGGAAAAAAGAGTTTCTAGTTTTACAGTTTCAGAGTTATACATTTTTTTATATTTTTTTTATTGCCAGGATATCAAGGATTGTATATTATTACAAAAATGTTAACTGAGGCGTAGTAAAAGCGTAGAAGTTTGATAATATTTTAGAGTTTATATAATGTCAGATAATTTGATGTTTTAATAAAAATATAATTCATAATTTTTCATGTTTTTCTCACATATTCAGTTAATATTGATAAAAATATGGTACATTTAGATGCAGTTGAATGATATTTATATTAATTCATTTTCTCAGTTTACGAACTTTTTTGGCTATAAAACCAGTGATATAGCTCCTAACATTCGATGCAATTTTGGATTTTCTATTTATTGGTACATCTTGCAGATGAGGTACTGCAATATTTTCTGGGCATCTAATGTCAGGAGTTATCTCACCAGTTAAAAACCTCTTCAGGTTATCTAAAGCTCCCTCACTGTGATCCTCTTGACAGTTGGCTCCTGGCGAATGGTTGGAAATAAAATTGTTTATAATTAAAGCCTTAAAAGAGGTTACAAAATGGCATGCAGTGGGTGATATTTCACGTGCTCCGTGACTACGGATGCTACCAAAAACATTCTCCAAAGCATCTTGCTGGAAAGGCCTCGTCATTATGTATCTGTTATTTTTGCCTTCCAATAACAGAGGACATAAATATATAAATCCCTCTAGGGTGAAAATAAAATTTTTCACAGAAGGGATTGATATAAAGGCCTTTTTTTTACAAAAATATTTCATTGTTTTCAATATTTCTATGCATCGCCTCCAAAAGAGCATATGAGACGAAGCTGCTTTTAACGGTTTTCCAGGTGGATAAATTCTTTGACTGGAGTTTATGCTGTCAAAAAGCTCTTAAAAAAATAAAACAGCAGTGCCTCAGCAGTGTCAATGACTTTCTCATCCAGCTTGATTTCGGGCTTTTCTAAAAAAATGAAATTATTATATCAACATATTCGATTTATAGCCAAAATTAAAGTGAATGTACCAAAAAGTTATAACCCTAAGCCACTGCTGTACTTACTCCATTTCAAAATTCGCTTCATGAGATTTCCCACTCGTCGACTGAAAACTTGAGTGCAGCACTTTCATTTTATTAATTTTCCCCCTGAAAATAAGATGAAATATTAAATATAGTATCATTTAAAATATACAAAATATTAAACAAAAAGAAATAAAAATGAAAAGCTAACCTAATAATGTGGCTATCAGTCAAATTGCTGCAAATTTGGTTCTTATCCTCTGCATCCAGCATATAAAATTGCTCTAAATGCTCCCACTTGGCAATTCTTTGGTCACCATCCTTAATAAAGTGCATTTCTTTATTCAATAAATTGTTCCTTATTCCCTTAATGAGATGAGAACCATCAAAAAGTGGAACTATTTCCTTCTCATTAACGAAAAACCCAAAATGATTATATTTTTGATTCCTCCTCAAAAAGTCTGCCTTTGTGTCACCAATAAGGCTTCGGATGGCAGCTTGATTGGCACTTCCTTGGTCGCAAATTATTGCTATAACATCAAGGCCTGCTTTTTGACATTTTTCAATTACCTGTGAAACAACAACTCATGAATAAATGATTATATTATTATTATTATTAACAAAACAATAGCACATATAGCACAATAATAATGTGAATTTTAACAAAATTAGTTACCTTTCTAATTTGGCATTTCAAGTCGAATGTCTTAATAGGACCATTACTAAATGTGTAGGAAAGTGGCTGTTTCCATTGCCTGTAAAGTCCTTTTACCATAAAAACATTGACATGATTTGACAATGGGGACTTTCTGTCATTGCCTCCTAGAACATGGAAGCCATAGATGTAGTGTTCTCTTTGATTATACGTTAGTTCCATATCAATTGATATCTCATCAAATATAATAATTGATTTCCTGTCAATTATTTTTAATTTATCTACTTGCGTTTTTAAAGATTCCATCAAAGGATTATCTATCCCTGTTGGCAAGTGGACCTTGTTTAAAAGGTTTAGTCTTTTCTTTGTGGGTAAGGTGAAAACCTTGGAGAAGAGTCGATAGCCTTTACCACTTGCTTTTAAAATGCTTAAACAAAAAATTTTCTCATCCAAAGTCAATCTCCTTGCATTTGGTCTTTGTTTTTGAGTCCTTATTTGGGACATTATGAAATTATACGTAGGTTCATTAACTTTGTCCATAATGCCTTGGAATTGAGATCAAGCATTTTGAGCAGAATTTAGACGATCCCCAAAATTTTTCATTCTACTGCTCATCTGTGCCATTCTGTTGGATACCTTAACCACTTTTTTGTAGAAATGTCTTGCTGTTGGTGATAACATTGACTGGCGAGTAACACTGACTTCTTTTAAAATTTTTGATTCTGCAATAAAACAATTTTATTAAGTAATAGTATTACAGATGAATCATTATTATAAATATGATTGACTTTTAATTTAATATTGCATTTGGATAATTGTGTAATACTCTATTTGATTAGTCATGTCATGTCTGTTACATGCATAAGAATACTTACTCCTCGAAGTTGTAGGAGTAGGCATTGGGCAGGCTTGAGTTGCCTCTGCAATGCTTATTTGAGCCTCCATATTCATTTCCTCCATAGTTTTAGTAGAAGAATGTGCGGGGGTAGTTGTTGGATCCATTAATACAACATCTTAAGCAAAAAATCAATTTTTACATAAAACAACGACTTCCAATATTTTGAATAGATGGAAAAAAAAGAATATTACTTTCAAATGCTTTCAAGTATAACGAAGGCAAAGCATCTTTCTTCAACAATTTTCTACCACAGTTTTGAACGTAAGATTTTTCTTCAAAGTGCAAGCTACACACTCTACGATTGTTGTACATCTCTAAGGTCTTCGTTGTTAATTAAACTGAGCCAAATTTGCAAACGACCTGGGTTCTTTGGGAACCGGTGCATTACACGTGAACCAGAGCAATTTGGAACACAACATTTTTTCTTGGATTCTACATTCAAATGATTCATATTTGATTTTATTACAAGTCTTTGTAATTTATCTGCAACAAATGATTTTGATTATTATTTTATTCCATTGTTTCCTTATATATATTAATAAATTCAATGAGGACCTATAGGAGGTACTTATTTAATTGTAAAACACTATATCACTCATGTGATAGTTTAAAATAAAATATTTGTTCAACTCACAATCCACATATGGATTGTGGTGTAACTTTTGAATACTTACCAAAATGTATAAGAAAATCGCAAACTCAAAACTATCACTAACACAATGTCTAATAAAAATATTTAAAAAAGCTGGGTTGGGAAACAAAAACACAAAATACTACGAATGAACTTACTCAAAACACGATCAAACACAAAATGGTCGGTTAAAACGGCTTCCGTTTCGTAGCTGATTTGAAAGCATAACAATAATAGTGGCGCCCTCACGTCTTTCTGGTTAGGTCGGAAACTATTATTTTTATTTGGCCTTGTCCATAAAGCTTTCCTTTCTAAGTCCGTAGATTAATGTTTTGTGGTTTCTGACTGCCGGGTTATGCACGTGTTGTTATAATTTTTTGGCTGATTTGTTGACCACCTTTTCAGGCTAAGATCCAAAGGGAACGGTCTGCAAAATTAAAAGAGGTAAATATATGTTTTTAGGTAACTTTTATTCGCTAGTGAAACTCTGTCTTTTTTCCACTTATTATGTTGTCTCGATGTCCTTTCGGTTAATATGGTCCACAGAAGTAGCGGGTTATATGGCACTGGGCCATATAACCCGACAGATGAGCACATTAACCTTCGTAATTACAACAAAAATTAATTTTTTTTAGTTTTGAGATGGGGAAAATATGCAAGAATTTACGCAAGCGACGGTCTCAAGACCAACTTGAACAGGCCATAGCAGCTGCCAGAAATGGAGAATCTTAAAGAAATGTTTGTACTAGATTTCAAATACCGAGGCGAACTTTACGGCGATATTTACATCAAGGATTGTCGGAAAAGAAACTGGGTCGTCCAAGCATACTGAATTGTCAGCAGGAAAGAGATCTTGTGCAGCGGATTAAGTGATACTGTCAAATTGGATCACCGGAGCACTCCCAAATTTGTCCGTCATCAAATGTTTCGATATTGTGATATAAACAACATTCGCAATAATTTTAACAAAACAAAGCAGCTTGCTGAAAAGGACTCGCTCTATTTGTTCCTGAAAATAAATGGACTGTGCTGAGAACGCGAAATACTGACTTCGCGTGCATTTGATTTGGATAATATATTTTAAAAAAATAGAAAACTCAAAATTGTACATTAGACATAAAATTCTTACGAAATAAAACTGTCAACAAAAACATTTACATACTTGATCGCTTTTTGGATTTAGATAATTAATAATGTGATCATAGAGATACTACAGAGAGAGGCAACAATCCAGCTCGGAACCCATCAGATGAGAAGAAGGTGTTCGAGCTGATGCGTCGGCTGTTTGGGGAAGTGAGGAGCGGGAACAGCATTGGACTCCACAGGCTTGAGCAGGTAGAGGTGGTGGTGCTGAAGAAGATGGTGGCGTGAGTGAGAGGTGACGGAGAGGAGGCGGAGGCGGAGGCGGAGGTAACAATCTATACAGATGGGGAAAAGGAAAAGGGGGGTAGGAATGGGGCGATAATCCTGAAAGATATCGGGGAAGTCGATCAGGAAGGGATTTAAAGGATTAAGAAGGGGTTGGGGGAGATGAAAGGGGAGTGGGTGGATAGACTAAGAGTCTCAAGATATAGGGAGGTGGTTATAGAGGCAAAGAAGGGGGTTGAGGTGAGGGGAATTCTGGAGGAGGTGGAAAGGGTGATAGGAGCTAGGGCGGTGGAAGCGGGGAGGGGAACAAAAACCATAAAAATGGTAGGGATAGACCCGTGGATGAAAGATAAAGGGGTGAGGGTGAAAATAGAGAAATGGATTGGGAAAGAGACAAAGTTGATTAAAGTGGAAAAGGAGAAGAACGGGGTGAAAATGACGGTGGTGAAGGCGGAAGCCTTACTGGGAAAAAGGGAAATTAGATTGGGGTGGAACAGGGTAACTATTGTAGAGGGTAGAGAGGTGGGCAGATGCTTTGGATGTGGGGTGAAGGGGCACAAAGTAGCAGGGTGTAAGGTAAAGGGAATCAAGAAGAGGAATTACTGCTGGCTATGTAAGAGTGAGGATCACATGACCAGAGACTGTCGGCAGGCCTTCCTTTGTAGAGTATGTGGGGAAAGGGGACATAATCCAGGTAAGATAGAATGTAATAGGGGAAGGAAAGAAGTAGATGAAGATGATGGAAAAGGTGAAGGAAAAAATGGTAGGGACCCTCCGGACCCCTCGGAGGGGACGAGAAAGGGGCGAGCATTGCGCGGGAAGAAGGGATGTAGGGGATGGATGGACGGTGTTACAGATAAATTTAGGGAAATGCATGATATATTGGATGTAGTGATTTTTAGGGGGGAAGTGGATGTGGTGTGTGGATCCGACGTAAATGCTAGATATGTGGGGAAGCAGGAGGATGGATTATGGACGATACAAGAGAGACAGGAATAAGAGTGGTAGGGGATGAACTGTGGGCGGATGAAGTGAGGAACGGAAACGGATGGGTGGTAGTGCGAATGGGAGACATGGTGGTGTACAGTGTGTATATAAGCCCCAATGTCAGCCTGGAAGAATATGAGAGGAGCATGACAGGATTAGAGGACGATCTGAGGGTGTCAAAAGGAAAAAGGAGGATCATAAGGAGAATGGTGGCAGGGGACTTCAATGCTAAGAATACTGTATGGGGGGAAGAAAACGGACAGGAGAGGGGAGATTCTGGAGGAAGTGTTGACATCCAACGGGTTGGTGGTGGTGAATGATGGACTACTGCCCACCTTCGTGGTGGCTGGGGGAAAGAGTGACTAGTTGGAGGGTTCTGGAGGATATGTGGAGGTATGTGGAGACGGATATAAGGAAAGGGAGAAAGGAATTATTGGAAGAGTGGGGATGGAAGTGGACGAAGGCCGAGGCAGAGAGTATGAGAAAGAAAATAAGAGAGGAGATAGGAAGGGGACTTGGACATGATGCAGATGAATTGTACAATGTGATACAGGGCTGTAAGAGAGAGGGAAAGAGGAACAATAGGCGTGAGCGGAGGGCCAATTACAGGTGGAATGAGAAAATAGAGGAGTTCTGGAGGGAGTGTAAGAAAGAACGAAGACGGATGCTGAGGGGAAGAGGAAGTATACAAAGAGAAGAAGAAGGAACTGGAGCGTAGGGTGGAGAGGACAAAAGAGGGAAGTGGGAAGAGTTACTGGAGAAATTGGAAAACAATCCATATGGAAAGGTGTATGAGATAGCGGTGGAGAGGATGGGTGGAAATAGGAACGAGGTGCTAGAGGAGGATTGGGAGAAGGAGATTCTAGAGAAATTGTTCACAGGGGGAGAAGGAGGAGTGGGGGGCAGAATTCGAGAAATCCAGGATACTAGGGGGGTAGGGAAAATGAGAGGGATAAGGCCGGTAGAGAAGTGGGAAGTAGTGGAGGGAGGGAGAAACATTAAAATGAGGAAATCCCCTGGGATAGATGGCCTGAGGGGTGATATGATGAAGAGGCTGTTGGGTGACAATGGGGAGTACTTCTGCGAACTATTCAACAGGGTGCTGAGGGAGGAGGAGTTCCCGGGAGGGTGGAAGGTGGCCACGGTGATACTGATGCAGAAGGTGGGTAGAGAGGGGAAGCGGGCGGGAGACTACAGGCCTATCAGCCTGATGTGTGTGTGGTCTGGGTGATTTGATGGAGGGTATAATAAAGGATAGGATTGAGGAGGAAGTTGGAAGGAATGGGGATATTAGGGTAAACCAGCACGTACTCACGAAGGGGAAATCTTGCATCTCGGCACTAGGAAAGGTGATGGGCTTGGCGGTAAGAGCTAGGGAGGGCAGCTGGAGGAAGGAGAAATTGGTCCTACTCGTGTTCTTCGACGTCGGGAACGCGTTCAACACTGTCAGCAAACTGGCAGTGTTGAGCGCGTTGCTGAGGCTTGGAGTGAGGCAGGGGTTGGTTAACATGGTGGAGGACTACCTGACGGGGCGTGTAATGGTAGACTCCAGAGGGAGGAGGAATGAGACGGAGGCTGGAGTGCCTCAGGGCTCGGTTCTTGGACCGACGCTTTGGAAGTTTGTGTTTGATGAGGTTTGTGGGATAGTATATGAAGAAGGACGTGAGATTACGGTGTATGCGGACGATGTGTGTCTGGTATGTACGGCAAAGGGAGAGGCGGAGATAGAAAGTAAGGCGGAGAGAATGTGTAGGAAGAGTGGGAAGAAGATAGAGCGGTGCGGACTGGATGTGGCGGAAGATAAGACGGTGGGGTTGCTAGTGAAGGGACGGAGCCGGAAACTAGCTTTTTAACTTTCAACGGGAACGGCAACTGCAAGTTAATAAACATGTTTTTTTATTCACTGGTAGATCCACCAAATGCGTTTTTATATTCATTGGTAGATTTCTTCATTTATTACTGTTGCATCAACCAAAGTTGCAAACCATTCGAGGTGGTGGATAAATTTGGTGGTTTACAAAATGACAGCTTGACCTCAAAAGAGTAAAGATTTGAATCGATTACAGCGAATTATCTATTAAAGAAATAGACGAATAAATAGAAATCAATTTAGAATGTGATAATAAAGTATTAACTTCACAATAATTAACAGCGTCAGAAATTGAACAAATTTCAAGTGGTATCGATTGTCAGTTGTCAGATATAATGAGTACATCTTAACTTTTTCTTTTTCATTAAAATACTCAAAAAAGTCTACAAAATAAGCCTAAAAAATACGGTTTTAAAAATAATGTATCTTTATATTCACTAAGACGGCCGGTATACAGTATGTCGCTAATGTATGGAATAAATTCATTATTTCCAAAATAAACGACTTTTGGAAAAAAATCCAAAAACAGGTTAATTTTAATTTTTGAATCGTCACCACATGATGTAGATGTAACGAACATTGCGTTACCAGTATTAACGTGGTGACGTAATCGGCAATTTTTTTAAATGCAACCATGTGTCTCAAGACCCCTCATTGGAAAAGTCTTCTAATCGTCTTTACAACGCGGTGATTATTCGAATATTTATTTCTACAGGGTCGCCCAAAACTGTTTATTTGGTAAATTTTAAATATAAATTGTGATTCAATGAACTAAGTTATTGTAAGGACCGCCACTGGAAATGTAACATCGTAGTGTACCCAGAAAATATTTCTGTTTTTGGATATGTTACTGATAATAGTACTAAATTCTAATTTAACACTTGATGTGTATCAGTAAAGTGTTCAATAGTTAAAATCTTTAAATTAGCATTATTTAATAATTTATTTATTTATTTATTTATAAACCCAACAGGAATGATGCCTTATTACAAGATTTAATTTTAACAAATGCTGATATACAAATAAATACATGAATGGCATGACCCAAATATATAAAAACACACCCCAGATATGTAGAGGTTCAAATAGCAGTCTTTTCAAATTACTACATAGAAGTGTTAATAACGTGGTTTAAAATCAGATTATAAAACTTAGTTTCAGATAATGACCAATCTATATCAATTAGCAAATTGAAATTATTTACAAGTTTCAAAATTCCTGGAAGAGGAGCTCTTGTTGTTAATGTAGTTTTTGGTATTCTAAACATTAATAGCGAACGTGTTTGTCGGCTAGGAACATTAAAAGGGAAGTAAGATTATCTCAGGACAGTTTATCTTATTATTAATAACTCTTTGTACAAAAACATAGTAACTGATAAATTACGTCTTTGCGCTCTAAGATCTTTTGATCTCACGGTATTGTATTCAGGCCAATTATTATATTTTTTGAAGAAGAAGAAATTTATTTTGGACCTTTTCTATTTCCTTTAGTATAGTTATAACTTCAGAGAACCAAATTGTGCTGGCAAATTCTAATTTTGGTCTAACTAGAGTAAAATATAACAATTTTATTATATCAATATTATTAAAAGCCCCTGTTTGCCTAATAACAACACCTAAAACTCTGTTTGCTGCAGAAACCAAGTTTCTAATGTGTTTTACAAATGAAAAAGTGTTGTTGTAAGTAACACCAAAGTCTTTAACTTCTGTACATCTTATTAATACTTCTCCACCCATTTCATAATCAAAAATAATTACATCTTTTGCCCGAGACAGACTCATTGTTTGCGCCGATATCAAATATTCTCCTCGTTACCTTTAAATGTCGCTACCACCGTCCTAAATCCTTAATTAAGGACCACTTCGAAAAGCTTGACTACCGGACAACGGCGCCAAAAAGACGAGAGTCGGCGATAACAGGGAGAAAGGGTTGAGATTCCGACGGAATAACACGTATTTAATAAGCTTTTGTAAATAACCCAAATATTGTTTAATTTCTTAATTTCTTTCATTGTGCTAGTATAAACAAATATAAATTGTGTAAAAAAAAAAAGTAAAAAGTGTGCTTTATTCAAATAAAGCTGGTGTATCCCAGCCAAACGAGAGGTACTGGACACCGGCAAATGCAAAAACCAAAAGGCCTTAACCAGCGTTGCGCCATTTTGGTCCTTCTAACCGAATCAAGTCAACAAGCAAGAAAACAAAATACAGTCCACAACAATCAAAGGTCAGTTTCCTAATTATATTCCTTAATTTTTTTTCCTAAATAAAAAACATTCGTACTAAGTACAGGATATATGTGTGCAATTCTCGTAAGTTAGTTGTTTAATATAAATCGTCTCATCACTTTAAATTAGCTACATAATATTATTTACTATTGTTAGTTTTCAACTTCCTTTATTCATATTTCAATACGAGAAACATATGAATAAATTAAATTGTATACACAGTGGTATATTTTTTGATACATAAATTTAAAAATAAAAATAAAAAAAAAAAATTAAATAAATAAATAAAAACGCCGAGGAAACTGATTAATATAAAAATTCATTTTATGCAATCACGCTTTGTTACTGTCAAAATTAACATATACTTGGAAATATTTACACATATACAGTGCTATTCGCAAATCAACCTTACTTCAACCTATATAAATAATTTATAATTGCAATTTATAAAAAACCAACCTTGCAACTTGCAAACTCAACTTTACTTTAGCCTCTATTTATAAGTGCAACTCATAAAATATAATCTTGCAACTAGCAAATGTATCCTTACTTCAACCTATATAAATAATTTATAATCGCAATTCATAAAATCAAACCTTGCAACTCGCAAATTCAAATCTATTTTAACGCATTCACATATAAAATAGTCTATATCTGCAATTTGTCTCAGTCTGATTATTAACCGTTAACCTCACTTGATACTATAAATATTACAAAAAAAATATCCAACCTTTATAAAATCCAGCTTCTCAACTTTTCATAAATTTTTAGCATATTTATTGTTTCTTATAATCATGACTGAGACTAATGACACGGAAAATATAAAGTACCTTGTAGCTCGCCGCGGAATAATTAAATCATCTTTAACAAGATTCGATAATTTTTTAAAGAAATGCACAACACCTTTAAGCCACGAAATTCAAATTGAATTACAAACTCGCGTGGAGATGCTACAAACTGTTCCTTCTGATTTTGAAAATGTCCAATGCGAACTCGAACAACATTACATAGAGTCTGATAATGCGGAATTCCTAAAGCAGGGAGACGGGCGTGAATCTTTCGAAATTCGGTTCCATGCCTTGGTAGCTCGAGCCAAAGCCTTACTTCAATCGTTTGAAGTCTTACCAGCTTCATCAGCACCTCCGCCACAATCCTTCACACAGCCAACAGGCTCATTAAATTATATTTCACGACTGCCATCAATTCCCTTACCCAAATTTAATGGCTCATATGATTCTTATACCAATTTCAAGGAAACATTCGAATCTCTTATTCACAACAATCCACATATTTCCAACATTGAAAAATTTCATTACTTGCAGTCTAGCCTCACAGGTGAAGCCGCCAACATTATAAAATCACTATCTGCTTCCGATAGCAATTACCAATCAGCCTGGAAGTTGATGAACGAAAGATACGAAAATAAAAAGGCCATAATCCATGCTCATATTAAAGCCATTTTCGAACTACCAGCCTTAAAAGAAGAATGTCATCAAACCCTTAGAAAATTCTTAGATCATTTCAAAACCCATTACGCCTCTCTCCAAAACTTGGGCGAAAAGGTTGTCGAATGGGACACCATACTCATTTTCCTATTAACCTCAAAACTAGATTTAGCCACTCGAAAGGAATGGGAGCAAACCTCCAGAGACACACCAATTCCAACTATCGATCAGCTGTTAAAGTGCCTCATAACAAGATGCAACTTCTTAGAATCTCTTAACTTCAAAATCAGCCAAAAAAGAACAGATATCAAGCCTGAGTCCAAATCACTCAACCATGCAAGAACGTACAGTAATAAGCCTATTAGTTCCTTCATGACTCAGACGAATAATTGTCCTCTATGTAAGCAAAATCATTTTATTTATCTATGTAAACTATTTTCCGACATGCCTACAAACCTCAGATTCTCGGAGGCCAAGCGCCACCAACTCTGTACCAACTGCTTACGTCCTGGTCACAAAACCACTGATTGTAAATCAAATTTTACATGCAAAACGTGTAAATCTAAACACCATTCCTTACTTCATATAACTCGCAGCTCATCTAACAATCAGAATTCAGAGAGCGTTGCAAATCATCGCACTGACCAATCCAATGCCAGAGCAACCTCATCGAGCAATGCTGTTCAATCCAACCCCATCCTTGATTCTCAAGCCAATTTAGAAACCTCGTTAAACCTTCACTCCGCTACCCAGAACGCTAACGCATTCATTTTGCTATCAACCGCAATAGTAAATATATTAGACAAACATCAAAGACCTATAATTTGTAGAGCAATACTCGATAATGGAAGCCAGTCTAATTTCATTACACAATCCCTTTTCGAAAAACTGAACCTTCCCTACAAGAAGATTAATATGCCTATATCCTGCTTGAACCAATCATCATTCTCTGCCTCAAAAAGGGTAAAAGTTGAAATTAAATCACTCCATGGCAACCATAATTACAAAATGCCAGCTTTGGTTGTCCAAAACATATCTAATCTTACACCTCAACATTTCATCAATACCCAAAATCTTAGTATTCCCATGCACCTGCCACTTGCGGACAACCTTTTTAACAAACCAGCTGAAATCGAAATGTTGATTGGCTCCGGCCTGTTCTTTAACATGCTAAACTCGGGCCAGATTAAACTAGGCAAAAACCTGCCAATTCTGCAGGAAACTAAATTGGGATGGATCGTCAGTGGTCCAATTCCCTTATCCTCAGCTCAAGCATTGCATTCACAATCATCTTCTTTCTTAACAACTTCTTCAGATCGCATTCAAAATTCATTGGAGCGATTCTGGCAAATTGAAGAAAATCTTCAAACTAGCTTATCTCCTCATACTATCGAGGAAGAAGAGTGTGAAGCCCATTTTCAGTCTTCTACTACTAGGGACGAAACTGGTCGGTTCATAGTAAGCTTACCACTTAAACCCCAATATACCCTACTTGGTGAATCATATCAAACCGCCCTCAAACGATTTCTTGCTGTCGAGCGAAAACTCCAGAAAAACCCTTCATTAAAACGATCCTATACCGACTTTATATCCGAATATAGTGCTTTGGGGCATATGAAGCGAATCGAACCACCCAATGAAACAAATACCAAGTATCCAACTCACTACCTACCCCATCATGCTGTGGAGAAGAGCGACAGCCTTACTACCAAAATCAGAGTAGTTTTTGACGCATCTGCCACCACCACTTCTGGTGTATCTTTAAATAATGTTCTAAAGGTAGGACCCACCGTTCAAAACGATCTTTTCTCTATATTGATCCGATTCCGACAACACAATTATGTTCTTACAGGCGATATTGCCAAAATGTACCGCCAAATTCGCCTTGAACCTGCACAATGTATGCTCCAACATATAATTTGGCGGAGCAATCCCACTGATAAACTCGAAACGTATCAGCTACAAACTGTAACCTATGGAATGGCTAGCTCTAGCTACCTAGCTACGAGATGCCTTAAGGAAATAGCCATTCAAGCGGAATCAAAATTCCCTACGGAAAGCCATATTCTAAATAGAGACACCTATGTTGATGACATAATCACTGGAGCCGTTTCCGAGGAATCCCTTACTCAAATACGGTGTAACTTAACCCACATTTTACAATCGTACGGTTTCGAGCTAAGAAAATTTTCTTCCAACAGTCCTTCTGCACTTTTAGACTTAGACCCAAATGACTCTAACATTGAATATATTATAACAGATGATACAAATGTAAAAACCTTAGGAATCAATTGGAATTCACAGGCGGATGTGTTCATCTACAACTCCTGTCTAAATATTAAATCCACGTCAATCACAAAAAGGATTATCCTGGCCTTGATTTCTACCATTTTTGACCCAACGGGTCTCTTAGGACCCATGATTATTCCTCTTAAAATCCTTCTACAACAACTATGGCTATTGAAGAAAAACTGGGACGATCCTATTCCCGCGCACTTGTGCAATATCTGGAAAACCTTCGTAGTAAACCTAAACTCTGTTCATACTTTCCAAATACCCCGTCAAGTCACTTTACCTAGCCCCGTCTACATTGAATTGCATGGTTTTTGTGATAGCTCTATAAATGCATATGGCGCATGCGTCTATGTGCGCTCTATAGATACGCAAGGAAACATTCTGAGCCGCTTACTGTGTGCCAAATCCCGTGTCACTCCATTAAAGGCCATATCTCTGCCTAGGTCTGAGCTGTGCGGTGCAGTAATGTTAGCTCGCTTAATGAGCAAATTGAGAGAGTGTCTTGATATAAAATTAGACAAGACATTTTATTATACAGATTCTACCATAGTTTTGTGTTGGTTGGGCTTGGAATCCAGATCTTTGAAGACATTTGTCAGCAATAGAGTATCAGAAATTCAAAACTTATCCAATACTTTAGAATGGTATCATGTAATATCTTCAGAAAACCCTGCTGATTTGATTTCTAGAGGAGCTAATCCAGACGAACTTCGTAGCTGCAATCTTTGGTGGAATGGCCCAAGCTTCTTATCCCTACCCACTGAGTCTTGGCCGACTAGTAATCATATATCTTATTTTGCAAGAACACCTTCCGATGCCAACATTCCTGAATATAACCCCAAGTCAATCGTACTGGCCTCCCAAACTCAAGAACAAAATTCCAATTTTCCATTTATTAAGGATCTATCCAATCTGCCTAAATTACTTCGCATTGTCGCTTATTGTTTGAGGTTTATTAGCCATTGTAAAAACCCTAATCAAAGACAGGCCCAACCCCTCACGGCTTTTGAAATTGAGAATAGCCAGGTCCAATTGATCAAAATTGTCCAAAGGCAATGTTTCTCTGAAGATTTGCACTCTCTTAAAATGCATAAAAGAGTAAAAGCTTCAAGTAAGCTAAATTCCTTGAATGTATTCACAGACGAACAAGGAATCCTCCGAGTAGGAGGAAGATTAAAAAACTCCACTCTTCAATTCGAAAATAAACACCCTATAGTTTTACCGTATAAGCACATTTTCACCAACCTCATAATTACTCATATACACCAAAGCAATCTTCATGCGGGTGCGCATGCAACTTTAGCTTTTATACGACAAAAATTTTGGCCTTTAAACGGAAGAAGTGCCGTAAGAAAAATTATAAGAGAATGTCTACCCTGCTATCGCGCTAATCCGCAGCCATTATCCAATATTATGGGAGATCTGCCCAACCCCCGAGTCACTGTATCTCATCCATTTGCTCATACTGGAGTGGATTATGCTGGTCCTTTCATATTAAAAGAGTCCAAATTCAGAAATCGCCGTTTTACTAAAGCTTATATCTGCATTTTTGTGTGCTTAGCTACCAAGGCAATTCACATAGAATTAGCCAGCGAACTGACCTCGGAATGTTTTATTGGCTTATTGCGTAGGTTCATTTCTAGACGCGGATTTTGTGCTAACTTTTATTCCGACAATGGAACCAACTTTACTGGAGCTTACTCCGAGCTAAAAGGTATTTTAGAAGTCCTCCAAAATGAAAAATTAGCATATTTTTATCAAGACAATAAAATTCAATGGCATTTCAGTCCAGCCCGATCTCCCCACTTTGGTGGGATCTGGGAAAGCGCAGTAAAATCAGTCAAGAGTCACTTACGTAGAATAATTAACGATAAAAATCCTCTGACGTACGAGGAGTTGTACACATTGCTTGTGCAGGTTGAGGGTGTTCTTAATTCCCGACCATTAATGCCCCTAAGTAATGATCCCAACGACCTAGAAATGTTAACTCCTGGCCACTTCCTAGTTGGTCGCCCCATCAATTTACTCCCTGACCTCAATCTTCAAAATGAACCTATAAACCAATTGTCAAGATACCAGCTGCTGCAGCACATGCTTCAAGGTTTCTGGTCAAGATGGAAAAATGAATACCTTCACAACCTACAACAGCGCGCCAAGTGGCGCTTTTCTACCGACACCTCCCATCTCCTCGGTGCCCTAGTTTTACTGAAAGAGGATCACGCTCCACCCTGTAAGTGGACTCAAGGTCGGGTTTCCGCAGTGCATCCTGGTCCAGATGGGCAAGTGCGCGTAGTGAGTGTTACCACGCCAAATACTGTGCTACGGCGCAGTATTGTCAAAGTGTGCCCCTTACCTATAAAATACCCTCCTTCCGATTAAAATACTTTAATATATATATAGTTTTACTTGGGACACTGAAAACTTTACTTTAGACTATTATGAGATCACTTCTCACACGCTAATGTATTTTTTTTATTTTTTTTGAAAAACCTTAGTTTTTTCAAGGGCGGCGGTATGTTTGCGCCGATATCAAATATTCTCCTCGTTACCTTTAAATGTCGCTACCACCGTCCTAAATCCTTAATTAAGGACCACTTCGAAAAGCTTGACTACCGGACAACGGCGCCAAAAAGACGAGAGTCGGCGATAACAGGGAGAAAGGGTTGAGATTCCGACGGAATAACACGTATTTAATAAGCTTTTGTAAATAACCCAAATATTGTTTAATTTCTTAATTTCTTTCATTGTGCTAGTATAAACAAATATAAATTGTGTAAAAAAAAAAGTAAAAAGTGTGCTTTATTCAAATAAAGCTGGTGTATCCCAGCCAAACGAGAGGTACTGGACACCGGCAAATGCAAAAACCAAAAGGCCTTAACCAGCGTTGCGCCACTCATAACATTGCACTTTTTAAGATTGAAGTGTAATTTGTTTACTAAACTCCATTCATATACATTGTGTATGTCTCTCTGCAGTAAGCTACAATCTCGCACTGTCCTATATAATAATTTAAGATCATCTGCAAATTAGAGACATTCACAATGTTTAAGTACTAAAGGTAAGTCGTTAATAAATAAAAGAAATAGAAGCGGTCCTATATTTGAACCCTGAAGTACTCCCGAGTTCGCATGCAATTTCCCAGAGGCATTTCCATTACATCTAACAATGAATTTCCTGTTTTCTAAATAACTTTTAATTCTATAAGATCCTTCCCAATACCCATCTTATGTATCTTTTTCAACAGGATATCGTGATTAACACGATCAAATGCCTTACGAAAATCAGTAAAAACTACATCTAATTGTGATTGTTCGCCAATTGTCTCAAAAACATGATTGCCAAGTATAAATAAGTTTGTATTTATAGATTTATTCGAAACACTATGTATTTTTCAATGTTATTTGTGTATATGATATTTTCAAATAATTTGGCAGGAGCACACATTAATGATATGGGTCTATAATTTTCTACGTTTCTTTTATCGCCAGGTTTAAAAATCGGTATAGTAATTGCAGTTTTCCAAATTTCAGGAAAAACTTTGAACTCTACTATTCTATTAAAGATATGTAAAAGTGGAATTTTAAGCCATTCGCTACACCCTTTTAAAACATAGGGTGGAATACCATCCACACCCTGAGATTTTTTTGGTTTTAGCTTTTTTACTGCTAGATCATAATCGCTAGGTGATATTGTTCTAATAAGAAAGTTTTCATTTTTATTAGGTATATCGTCAAAATTTAAATTATAATAGCTCGATCCGAATCATAAACAGAGTAGAAATGTTTGGCGAAGATATCTGCAACTTCTTTATTCTCCTCAATTTCTTTGCCTTTGTACAAAAATTCACCATCACTTTTCTACCATTAATGTAGTTCCAAAAATAGTTAATATCATTTGAAACATTTTCTTGTGACTGATTATTGTATTTATTCTCTTCAATTTTTATTAGATATTTTAGTGTTCTTCTAGTTTCAATATATTTTAATTTATAATAATCTGACACCGTTCTTAACTTCCTATGTTTGTCATTTTCTTTGAGAGTATCTCTTATTTCCCTAGTAAACCAAATAGGAAATTTTTTGTGACTACTGAAAACCCTAAACTTTGGCACATGAAAAGACACAAGTTCATTCCACACCGAATAAAAATTTTCTAATGCCGCGTTTGCATCGCGTTCTAACAATTTAGTATCCCAACAAGTTCCTTGTATTTCCCGAAGTAACCTATCAAAATTGGCTTTTTTGAAGTTATAACCTCCCTCATGCTTTAGTTTAGAGATAATCTGACTATTTTTTTGATACTGAATGGTTATGTTTAGACATGGATGATAAAGATCTTCCTTCACAAAAGGATTTAAATCTCTAGTTACTGTACACTTTTCACGATTATTTTCGGAAGCTATTATTAACTCCAAAGTCTTTCCTTGAGAATTCCTAATATTATTAAAAAGTCTTAATGAATTAAAATCTAATAATTCCTGAAATATAGAATTTTTTTCATTTAATACAACCCTTTCGAAATGATACGCTACTGTGCAGTGTACTCACCCTGATTTATGTTGCGACCAAAACATTGTAATGGTAATAATGTGTGAAGGCTAGTCTATCTCTAATATTACGTCATTGGTACTATCAATAGATTATTACAGTTGCCTGTAAAATTGTCGCTTTTAGTACAAGTCATATTATCCCTTCTAATTACAAACCAGAATGGTTGGTTAAATCTTAATGTAGATCATACCGACCCCGTTTAACTTAGAAGTGTCTGTCGGGGCATATAGCCCGAGAAGTAGTTGTTGCATCTTAGTGAACAGTCTCTGTTCTTTGAAAAATATTTTTCAAAAACTTTGAAAGGCGTTATAATTGTATTGAACTATTATCTTTGACATCTATTTTATCCTGTTTGTAGATTTTTAAAACTGCACTTTGCAAGTAAAAAGTTCTAGCAGGTGCAGCCGGTAGAGGACATCCAGCTGTAAAGGGCATCCAGGACATTTTCTAGTATCGTCTGTGGTTTCCTCCGCCGGTGGGGAATATTTTCTTTCGGTGGTGGACATTTTCAGCAGTTGCTTATATTTTTTACTGGTTGGAAGAACTTCCTTCTATATTTGGGATATTATATTAATAAAGGCGAAACCATAGTAACAAAACCCTAACTTACACACACTCATCATCTAATTCCAAAAAGCGATCAAGTATGTTAATGTTTTTGTTGACAGTTTTATTTTGAAAGAATTTTATGTCTGATTCTGATGTACAATTTTATATTTTCTATTTTTTTTGAATATATTATCCAAATCAAATGTGATTAATTGACTCTATGAATTATACGTTATTTTGTCAATATGGAAAGTGAAAACCCGAGAATTACAGGTAACAGAAACATTTTATCACCTTTCATGTCTAGGCTAATTTCCATACATTTTAGTGGATGAAGGCTTTATTGATTTGGGAAAATTTAATTTGGATGATTCAGTGAATAATGACTTCGTGAATTCAAGAAAATTTAACGTGGACGAAAAAGAAAAGAGACCGTAAGTTTATCAATTATTTGACATTTGTAATGACAATGTCTCATTTATTTTATTTTTAAAATTTACTATCTACTTCTCGGGCCTTGATCTCCTTAAATACACATTTGCATTAGTAAGAATTTATGAAGCATCTAATTTCATATCGACTATTCACACCTCTTAACTACGAGCGAAACCGAAAATCTTATAGGCTGATAACAACAATTTTACAGGAAACTATCTGACGGGGCGTGTGATTGTAGACTCCAGAGGGAGGAGGTATGAGACGGAGGCTGGAGTGCCTCAGGTCTCGGTTCTTGGACTGACGCTCAGGAAGTGTGTGTTTGATGAGGTTTGTGGGATAGTATGTGAAGAGGGACGTGAGATTACGGTGTATGCGGACGATGTGTGTCTGGTATGTACGACAAAGGGAGAGGCGGAGTTAGGAAGAAAGGCGGAGAGAATGTGTAGCAGTATTGTGGAGAAGATAGAGCGGTGCGGACTGGAAGTGGCGGAAGATAAGACGGTGGGGTTGCTAGTGAAGGGACGGAAAAGGGCGAGGAAAGTGGGGGTGATGGTTAAGAAAAGGATAATTCGTATGGAGGAGTCTATGAAATACTAGGAGTATGGTTGGATAGTCAATTATCCTTAAAAACTCATATGTTAAATGCGGATGAGAAGGGTAAAGTGAGGGCAGCATGGCTGGAGAGATTAATGTGTAATTTGAAAGGGCCGGGAGAGTGGAAGAGGAGGGTAATTGGTAGAAAGGTAGAGCAGAGTATGGTGTACGGTGCGGTGGTAAGGGGTGAACGAGCGTGGGTGAATGCGAGGGTTAGGCCACTCCTGCGGGTGCAGAGAGGGATACTGCTGAGGGTGGTGTACGGGTAAAGGACAGTGGGTGGACTGGCAGCATTAGTCCTACCCATTGGACGTGATGGCTAGAGCTAGGAACAAATGCTGGAGGGGTGCGACCAGAGAGGAAGTACGGGAATGGATGGAGGGGGAAATGGAGAGAAGGTGAGAGGAGTATGAGGGCGCGCTAAAAGGAGCGATTGGGAATAGGAGAGATTGGATGGACCGGAAATTCGGGGAGGTAAACAACTTCTTGACACTGGTGTTCACTGGACATAGGTCGAGAGTCGGGTACCTCCACAAGATTGGGAAAAGAGAGACTGGAGTGTGCAGAGGTGTGAAGTGGAGGATGATGTGTTTAGATGCTGGAGGAACGAGGAAGTGCTGAAGAAGTTGGAGAGGAAACTAGGGAAGGCGGTGTACTGGGAGAACATGGTGGAGATAATGTTGAGGGGGGAGGAGGAATGGATGGAGGTGAGTGCCGTAGTAGAGAGCATGGTTAGGGGGAGAGAAGCATTCGGTATGGTATGAGAGGTAGGAGTGATAGTAGGGAGAAGAGTGTGAGCGGAGGGTGTGCGATTTTCTTTATTGGAGTATATGAATTGATTGTGATTTCAGCATCGTCTTTAGTCTGGGATTAAGATCACAGAGCTGTCAGACGGAGAATATCTACCTTGTACTGATGAGGCGCAAATACGCCGAATCCGGTCTACAAGTGATATTGCCCATTCTAATTGCAAACCGTAATGGTTGGTTAAATCCTGTAGATCATACCGACCCCGTTTAACTTAGAAGTGTAATTAAATGTCTGTCTGGACATATAGCCCAAGAAGTAGTTGTGTCTTCAAAGTGAACGGTCACGTTTTTGAAAATGTGCAGCTTGTGGAAATTGTCCATAGTATTTGTGTATATATACATATGAGAAATGGTATATATATACTATATGTGTACCTAGTATTTCCACGGGTACAGTCTTTGACGAAAATTATGGCGCATTTTGCTACAAACCCCCTTAATATAATCAAAATGAATATTTCAAAATAGCACTACTTACAGGAGCTTAATTAACAATTATTATGTTTTATATTTTTTACAGAAGAACAAAAAAATCTCCTAGAAAGAGTAGAAAATCGCCAGTGAGTAATTTCTGCCTTGGATATGGAGACATTCCACAATCCGAAAGCGAGTAAGTAAAATTTGGGAAATATTTGGTATGAGAACTACTGAGATTGAGTTCAAATAATTCCAGGTTAATCAATTGACCAATTGTGGATTAAGAAACTTGGCTACTGCTTATAATGCGAATACACATTATTTCCTTGCCATAAATGACTTTTTTCTTTTCTAGAAATTTACTAAGTATCACGGATGATGAATATCTCAACCTAAAATCTGTGTCCGAACAAGAGATGTCAGTTTCAATTACACCGATTATTTCTGGAGAAGAATCTTTAGGTATGTAAATATTATTATTGTCGCAGATGAAAAAGTTCAGTAAAAAAACCAATTATTCTCAAATTTCCACGAGTAGCTACTAATTTTATCTACTATATTAAGTATATAGTCGCGTTTTTGTAATCTTAGTTTTAGGAACTGTACCTACACTAATTATAATTACTCAATTGCAGAATTTCCAAGCAAACGCCATCTATCTATAATGGGAGCTGCATGCGGAATCATCTTGATATCCGTACTGATTTATATAACATTCGATAAAAATATGCTTCAAACCTTCTTCAAACCCAGAACAGCTCCAGAAACATTTATTAAGTCCTATATCAAATTTCTGGTAGGAGAATTATTCGACGGGGTAACCAAGATTTTTGGAATTATAGGACACATTTTATCCATTCCAGTAAGTTATTATTTGGAACTGGATTCCATGTACAAACATATTCGATAAATAATTAGCAAATGTAATAAATATAGGTACTCGTAGCCAAATTGGAGACGCTACTGGCAAAGTTTATGAGTTGCAGTAATACGGGATTTAAAAAATTAATAAAATTTACTAACAGATAATTTAAAGATATTCTCTTAATTATACCTGAAATCGTTACAGATATACTTTTAAAAGAATGTAATTTTTAGTCAAATTATAAAAATAATTCTAGGTAAATTATTAAGTAAAGGATTTCTTCAGCTCATAAAGTATGTATTACAGTGACGGCACAAACGTTTATATTACAAGGTATACCTAGTAAACAAAAAAAGATTTTGTAAAACAATCATTTTGAAAGAATATCCAAATATACATCTATATATTCAAAAAATATTTTGAAAATTGATTTATAACTATTCCAGTAGCGGCTCGTAACTGGGACAGAGAAAAACTACTTTATAAAAAATGTAACACTGCTGAATATTTTATAGGACAAGATATCAAAAGTTATATTAACTATCAAATCATTAGTTATACCCAATGTTTATTTATATATTTAGACCAATAAGTCACTAAACAATTTGATTTTCTTAGATTCGTGACCATGATGTCCCTTCCTGGTGGAGTCGTTAATTCAAGTACACTCCAAAGTAAATATCATCCTGTACGATCAACAACACCTAAGGGTGGCTTCAAAATATTCACCTATTTTTTATTATTCCTATTTTGATTCATTGTTTGGGTTGTGCTAAACAGCCCAGGCACTTTAACAAAATCTTTGTACCGGTAATTTCTATATTATAAGAATAAAACTGTCAACAAAAAATAAAAATCACATCTACAGACACTTTGTATTTATTTTAAATAGTCAATTATTACATTCTAAAATCTTAAGAACGTCTATTGAATGTACTTGTTGGTTGTGGGTTGTGTGAGTTGGAGACCCCTGATATTATTGAAATCCAACATTTTCAACTACGCCTCTGCTACTGTCGTCGCTTATTGATTAGGAAGAGGTGCTATTTCCGACCATTCATAAAAATAATCCATTACAACAATCAGGTATTTGTTTCCTCTTTCTTTCAAGGAAAGTGGGCCTAGAAAATTAATTGCAAGTCTTTCAAAAGGCTCTCCGGAAAGACACTGTGCCATTTTTCCCCGTCTTCTTGTTTGAGGACTTTTTCTACTATTGCACAGATCACACTTTCTTGCACCTATCTTCCACGTCCCTTCAACAGTTGACCCAATAATATCTTTCTCGAACTCGTGACAGTGTTCTTTTGGTACCAAAATGTCCTCCTGAGTGGCTACTATGAAGTTCTTCTAACACACACTTCTGATGTGTGATCTTGGCAGTACCAATTGGTCATGAAGATGCAGTGAATCCCACTGAGCCCAGTACCCTTTCAAGCTTCCACTATATCTGGCTACCTCTTGCCAAGTAGGTCTGACTCTATTTTTAAGTCATTCTCTTATAACTTTCAAGTCATTGTCTTTCTTTTGATTTTTTCTAAGGGATTCTGATTGTCATAACTTTCTGGTTTGATTGAGGTTATCTGTAGACGTAACTTCTTCTACTGGGTTCTCGCATTTTCTTCAAGCCTTTCACAGTACGGGCATTGTCGTTCTAAGCAGAGTCGCCTGGAAAGTATATCGGCATTGCTATGGAGACGTCCTTTTTGGTGCACTATTACAAAGCTATATTGCTGTATTCACTCTATTCACCTAGCAACTTGGCCTTCAGGCTACTTAAAATACAATAACCACTACAAAGCGCTACGGTCACTTCTTATAACAAAACTTCTACTATAAAGAAAAGTATGGTGACGCAATAATTTTCCTCAGCCATTCCCATGGTTTTACTTACGTATGCAGTCACTTTTTCTTCGCCTTCTTGTTCTTGTGATAGCACGGCGCATATGCCGTGTTGGGATGCAACACAATCCAAAATATGACAAAATAAACGTTCCTTTCTCCCGAGGGTAGGCTAGAATCGGTGCTGTGGTTAATCGTTTCTTCAACTCTACGAAAGCATTTTGACAATCCGGCGTCCAGTCAAATTCAATGTTGTTCTCAGTAAGTCGATGAAGAGGTTTAGCAATTGCACCAAAGTCCTTGATAATGATTTTTCGGTAATATCAACAAAGTCCAAGAAAACTCCTTATTTCCTTTTTGTCCCTTGGTTTAGGCCAGTCTTTAATAGCTACAATTTTCTCCGGATCGATATTAATTTCTTCTGCGGAAACGGTATGTACCAGATAATATATGCCTCCGTTTGGAACAGTGAACAATTCTTGTGATTCAGTTTTAAATTGGCATCCCTTATTCTGTCAAATACTTCTTCAAATGCATTCTTCAAATGCTCATCAAAAGTTTTCGACATGATCATTATATGATCAAGATATACTGGACAGGATTTCCAGGTTAATCCTCTTAACACTATCTTCAACAGTCGTTCAAATGGGACCGGAATATTACAGAGTCCGAATGGGAGAACCTGGAACTGGTAGAGAGACCGCTCCCAGTAGAAAAGGCTGTTTTGTCTCGATCATCAGGGTGTACTTCTACTTGCCAGTATCCACTATTTAAGCCTAGGGTGGAGAACCACTTCGCACCTGATGGAGTATCTAGTGTATCGTCTATTCTTGGCAGTGGATAGCTATCTTTTTGTGTAACCTGATTTAGTCTTCGATAGTCTAGACAAAAGCGAGTTGATCTGATCCATCTTTCTTAATTACCAGGACCACGATTGAACACCAAGGACCAGAAGCTTATTCAATAATATTTACATCTATCATGTCTTCTGTCATATTTTCTACTTCTTTTCGTTTAGAAAATGGTAATCTCCTTGGCATTTGACGAATTGGTCTTGCATCTCCTGTATAAATTCTACGCTTTACTAGAATGGTGCGCCCCTTAGATTTTCCCGTCTCTTGTTAATTTTTCTTAATTTTTCAGTTGTTAGATGGTCATAATTTTTAACTAGCTGTTTCATGAGGCTGGCGTCAGCTGTGTTCCTTGTGGTGGTCTTGTCTTTGGACCAACTTTCGCACTTGATTATGCTTTTCACCGGTGTGCAAAGTCCTATATATTTTGTTCTTTCTTTAATTTGAAAAGTTTCTTCGATAAATTAGCAACTCTAACATCGGGCTACCAGAATTCCTTCATTCACTAGTTCCTCACTTTCCACAATGCCCAAATGTAGATCTTTTGGTTTTTGGCTAAGTCTCTCGAAGACGATTCCTTCAGAATTTTCGGGAACTTCTCTATCTTTGTCCACTATAACCTTTATCTGAGAAGTATCTTCTTCCGAATTTAGGATAATCTCTTAATTTCCAATTACTAGAATTTTATTTTGAAGGTCTATGATAAATTTATTCTGCATAATATCCATACCAAGGATGCATTGATCTTTAAAATCTGCCACCAGAAATAAATGTTATCAGAGTATTACCAATCTTTATAGCTGCTGTTATTTCTCCTCGAACAGGAACAGTGTGTCCTGCAGCTGTTTCCAGACCTAAACTCCTTTCAGTAGGTGTTAGTTGCCGATTCAGGATCCCTGTTCGAATGAAAGACTTGGTGGCACCGGTATTAAAGACGAAAGTGCAATTTTGATTGTTTGATTTCCATTCAAAATATAAGAGCGGATTTTGGGACTCCCAGTAGATGCCCGCTCCGTAGTGTCAACTTTTATTCGTTTCCTTAATGAAAGCTGGCTAGGTGTGGGAGAATGACTTCCCAGGGGCAAATCATTTACTGTGGTTATTTCTTATTGGACTTTGTGAGTGGCTCCGGGATGGCGATCTAGGCGATCTTCTGACTTTATTTCTCGACTTTTTGCAAGTTCTCTGAATGTGTCCCATTCTTCCGCAGTTGCATCTCCTACTTTCATTTTGGGTATATCTTCGCATAGTTTGGAGTATATCCAAGATTTGTGAGAGAGTAGATTGTGGGTGGCTATTGGAAGTTATCTCTTCGTGTTTTTGAAATCTTATTTCTCTCAATTTAGGACGGAAAGATTTTGATATGCTTTTGGCTGTCTCATATTCCTGAGCTGCAATGAGAGTTTCATTTAACGTTTTGTGGTGCTGTAGCCGGAGAGCTTGTTGCATTTCCACATCTTGTAATCCATCAACGAATGCCTGTGTGCCGATTTGCTCTAGGAAATCTTTAGGTGTCTGAGGATAGGCAAGATGCAACCATTTTTTTTATATCGGCCTCAAATTCCTGTAGGCCTACATTTATTTTCTGATTACGGACTTTTAGCTGACTCTGGAATAATTGCTTCAAGTGCCGTTTGCCATACTTTGACTCTAAAACCTGTACGAGGGACGCATGTCTTGAGACGGCGTGTTTTGTGGAAGAAACTGCAAAACGGTTGCTGCCTGCCAAATTGGAGTCGATGTTTCCCATGTCGTTTGACCATCAAATGTGGGTGGTTTTAGGGTCTTGCTTAAGTGGCTTTGCGAAACTGTACTTTGAATGGGGACATGTGCGGTTATAGAAGAGGACGACATCGTGCCTTCAATTTCCATATTAGTTACTGAAGCTAGGGTATGAATTCTTCTTTCTAAATTAACTCTTTCATTTCTTATTTGCTTTTCTAAATCAGATCTTAAATGTTCTTATTGTTCCATATTATATTTTAAATTTTCTTGTTGGTGTTCTAACTGGTCTACTCTATTATTAAGCTGTCCTACCTCTAGCTTTAATGTTTCTTGAATTTGTGTTAGGCCATTCATAATTTCTACATCTGCTTGTCTACGCTTCTCCCCCTTCTCCTCTTCTTCCTTCTTTTTACTTCTCTTCCACACGTCTTTCCTTCTCTGCTTCTTCCTCTTTTCTACGTCTTCCTTTCTCTGCTTCCATCATTAAAAACCATGCTGGGGGTCCGGAAGTATCCATGTCTCTGTCGTATACGGTGGTTCTAGTATTTACTATAAGCAGATAGACTCCATTTCACATAAGAAGAAGCCACGTGAAGTTTGCCAACTGACTTGCGCAGAAACCAAAATGGGTCTTGTTTATCTATGTCGCCTCGTAACGACCCTTTCATGCCATTGGCGTTACAAACGATTTTCATGCCGACAGCCATTTTATTATTCACATCTGAGGTTTTGTTCGAAGCAATAATTTACTGTTGAATATTTTTGATATTTGAATATTTTAAGACGTTTAGCTAGTTTATCTGTGAGTGTTGTGTGTTTCATTTGATCTAAAACCATGCCTCCTAAAAAACTTGTTGGTGTCAAAGGGAAAATTATCCACATTATTTTAATTTTGTGCTAGCCTACAAAATGTGAAAACGTTACGCTACTGATTTGAAGTCGAATGTCAATTTTACAATATGGCGCTGGATTTGACAACAAGCTCGCGCATACGACTGCAACTTCAAGTGGGTTCTTCTCACGTGAAACGGAGTCTACAAATATTTCTTAGATCCCACCGCTGTCACCAATGCTACTACACTACTACTACTAATTTAGTCAGGCGAACCTTGTCCAAGAAAATCTCAAGCCAAGGTTCCGGCACTGAGGCCACTGGTGGGCCCATTGCGCCATTCCTGCTACTTATGCATCCATGAAGCCGAGTCCCTCGATGAAGGACTCAATCCTCTTCAGTGGATGCCTGCTTATGTCCCCAGGGGCCATAACAGGGACTCCGAAGATTCGCCTGCGTAGCACAGCCCAATGTGGACATACGAGGAGAACATGGTCCGACGTTTTGTCAGTCATTCCACAACCCCTACATAGGGGACTTTCCTCTAAACCTAGGTTACAGAGGTGTTTCCTCAGACAGCAGTGCCCTGTTAGGAGTCCTGCTAACTTTTTTAACCTACTCCTTGGTAGTTCTAGAGCAGCTCTTGCATGTACATCAGCCCATCCCCTCAATAGGAGCTTGGACTGCCTGAGACCCTGTAGATCCCTCCAGTGAGCGAGATGCTCGTTTCTCAACCAGTTCCTCGTCTCCTTACGGATTGTTTGTTTTGTGAGGCCCAAGGTCGGGCCCGGGCCGTTAAAAGGGGTAGCCGCCCCTTCCACAGCCGGCGTATCCGCCCCTTCATTGCCTTCAAAACCAGAGTGGGCCGGAATCCATTCTAGCCACACTGTGTTCCGCCTTGCTAGGTCAGCAAGGCGTTCACGACATTCAGCAGCAAGGCGTTCACGACATTCAGCAGCAAGCCCTGAGTTGATGGTATATCACTCCAGGGCCTTGATTGCCGCCTGACTATCGGTGTATATGGTTATGCGTTGGTCCGTATAACCTCTGTCTAGGTTTATCTGCGCACATTCCAAGATAGCGTATACCTCAGCCTGATATTCAGACACACCCTTGCCCAATGGAACACAGACTTGTGTCCTTGGGTTCTTGGAGTAAATTCCAGCCCCCTCCCCATCGCCAGAGCATGAGCCATCTGTGTACCAGACGATCCCATGAGGCTGTGAATTTCCCTCTCTTTCCCAGGATTCTCTATTCCGGATCTTCATCCTATAGGGGGGTACGAAGGAGTACCTGCGCAGGCAGACATCAGCCGCTCGAGCCAGAGAACAGGGACATCTCCCATTGACGTACGTGCCTGCACCCTTCCCCGTTTCGCACATATCCCAAACTTTTCAAGCGTAGTGCCCTCCCAGCCTCAGCCTCGAAGAAGAGGCCGAAGTCCAAGAATCACCTCCAACGCAGCAGTTGGTGTAGGTTTCATGCAGCCAGTTGCCCCCAAACCGACCACCCTTTGGAGGCGTGCCAGTTGCGACCTAGCCGTGGCCAGGGTTACCCTTGGCTACCAGACCAGAGCCGCGTATGTGAGCATTGGAAGCATGATCACTTTAAAGAACCACAAGATCGTCTTGGGGGTTAGTCCACATTTCGGACCAATGGCTCTCCTACAGGCCCAGTACGTGTTAGTCACCTTGCCCAGGCGACTATCAAGGTGAGCCTTCCATGCATGTCAGCGACTTATCCAGGATCACTTCCAGATATTTCACTTGTTCAACCACTGAAAGTGGCACTCCACCAAGGTGCAGACCAGCAGGTCTTATACCTCTCTTCTTGGTGAAAGCAATTACCTCAGCCTTGGCAGGATTAACTGCAAGTTCGTGGTCGTTGCACCACCCCTGTACCCTATTCAGGGCTCTTTGTATTAGGTCCCTGAGGACGGTGGTATGCCTTCCAGCAACAAGGACAACGATAACATCGGCATACCCAATTACAAGAAAGCCCTCACCGTTCAATAAGGATATTAACTCGTCGACTACTAGGTGCCACAATGTGGGCGAAAGGACTCCCCCTTGTGGACATCCCCTGTCGATGACCATCTTAGCCACATGTTCTTTCCATGCAGCCTCTACTGTGCGGTTACGTAGCATGGCCTCTAGCCAATGAATTACCATTGGCTGTATTCTATGGTCTACTGCAGCCGGTACACATTGATTCTACGGGGGTGCTGTCGAAAGGGCGATCATGCCACTTTCAAGCGCCTTTTCCATCTGTGTTACCAGTTGGTGTAAGGCATGCTGGTTGTTGTGCGAAGGATACCTAAGCCCAACCTTTAATCAGAATTCTGAAGCTGTAAATACTAATAAATTAATTAACTAAAAAGAATACTTAACATGTAACTACGCCACTGCAATCTTTTAATATTGTGTGTTCACTCAGAACGAGAGTGATGTTATTGGCTACTGAAATGACATAGATGTTTTTATTGGAATAATCTAAGATACGCTACCTCAGAAACAAAAATTGTTTACAAGATAAAGACTAAAAATAAATAACGTCAAAAAATAATCATGTCCAACGAAAACATACATTCATCTGTACAATGCGATGGGGAAATAAGAGATTTTGAAGAAAAATGTAACGGCAATAATTGCAAGAAGATCCTCCACTATAATTGCAGCTCATCATTGGAGTTCGTGGAAGTCAACAAGAGCATCATTAAATTGTTCTGTGACGATTGTTTCCGCAAACTAAACTTAAAATTATTGTTTGGAAAAAAGAGTTTCTAGTTTTACAGTTTCAGAGTTATACCTACATTTTTTTATATTTTTTTTATTGCCAGGATATCAAGGATTGTATATTATTACAAAAATGTTAACTGAGACGTAGTAAAAGCGTAGAAGTTTGGTAATATTTTAGAGTTTATATAATGTCAGATAATTTGATGTTTTAATAAAAATATAATTCATAATTTTTCATGTTTTTCTCACATATTTAGTTAATATTGATAAAAATATGATACATTTAGATGCAGTTGAATGATATTTATATTAATTCATTTCATCAGTTTAAGAACTTTTTTGGCTATAAAACCAGTGATATAGCTCCTAACATTCGATGCAATTTTGGATTTTCTATTTATTGGTACATCTTGCAGATGAGGTACTGCAATATTTTCTGGGCACCTAATGTCAGGAGTTATCTCACCAGTTAAAAACCTCTTCAGGTTATCTAAAGCGCCCTCGCTATGATCCTCTTGACAGTTGGCTCCTGGCAAATGGTTGGAAATAAAATTGTTTATAATTAAAGCCTTAAAAGAGGTTACAAAATGGCATGCAGTGGATGATATTTCAAGTGCTCCGTGACTACGGATGCTACCAAAAACATTTTCCAAAGCATCTTGCTGGAAAGGCCTCGTCATTATGTATCTGTTATTTTTGCCTTCCAATAACAGAGGACATAAATATATAAATCCCTCTAGGGTGGAAATAAAATTTTTCACAGAAGGGACTGATATAAAGGCATTTTTTTTTACAAAAATATTTCATTGTTTTCAATATTTCTATGCATCGCCTCCAAAAGAGCATATGAGACGAAGCTGCCTTTAACGGTTTTCCAGGTGGATAAATTCTTTGACTGGAGTTTATGCTGTCAAAAAGCTCTTAAAAAAATAAAACAGCAGTGCCTCAGCAGTGTCAATGACTTTCTCATCCAGCTTGATTTCGGGCTTTTCTAAAAAAATGAAATTATTATATCAACATATTCGATTTATAGCCAAAATTAAAGTGAATGTACCAAAAAGTTATAACCCTAAGCCATTGCTGTACTTACTCCATTTCAAAATTCGCTTCATGAGATTTCCCACTCGTCGACTGAAAACTTGAGTGCAGCACTTTCATTTTATTAATTTTTTCCCTGAAAATAAGATGAAATATTAAATATTATATCATTTAAAATATACAAAATATTAAACAAAAAGTAATAAAAATGAAAAACTAACCTAATAATGTGGCTATCAGTCAAATTGCTGCAAATTTGGTCCTTATCCTCTGCATCCAGCATATAAAATTTCTCTAAATGCTCCCACTTGGCAATTCTTTGGTCACCATCCTTAATAAAGTGCATTTCTTTATTCAATAAATTGTTCCTTATTCCCTTAATGAGATGAGGACCATCAAAAAGTGGAACTATTTCCTTCTCATTAACGAAAAACCCAAAATGATTATATTTTTGATTCCTCCTCAAAAAGTCTGCCTTTGTGTCACCAAAAAGGCTTCGGGTGGCAGCTTGATTGGCACTTCCCTGGTCGCAAACTATTGCTACAACATCAAGGCCTGCTTTTTGACATTTTTCAATGACCTGTGAAACAACAACTCATGAATAAATGATTATATTATTATTATTATTAACAAAACAATGGCACATATAGCACAATAATAATGTGAATTTTAACAAAATTAGTTACCTTTCTAATTTGGCATTTCAAGTCGAATGTCTTAATAGGACCATTACTAAATGTGTAGGAAAGTGGCTGTTTCCATTGCCTGTAACGTCCTTTTACCATAAAAACATTTACATGATTTGACAATAGGGACTTTCTGTCATTGCCTCCTAGATCATGGAAGCCATAGATGTAGTGTTCTCTTTGATTATACGTTAGTTCCATATCAATTGATATCTCATCAAATATAATAATTGATTTCCTGTCAATTATTTTTAATTTATCTACTTGCGTTTTTAAAGATTCCATCAAAGGATTATCTATCCCTGTTGGCAAGTGGACCTTGTTTAAAAGGTTTAGTGTTTTCTTTGTGGGTAAGGTGAAAACCTTGGAGAAGAGTCGATAGCCTTTACCACTTGCTTTTAAATTGCTTAGACAAAAAATTTTCTCATCCAAAGTAAATCTCCTTGCATTTGGTCTTTTGTTTTTGAGTCCTTATTTGGGACATTATGAAATTATACGTAGGTTCATTAACTTTGTCCATAATGCCTTGGAATTGAGAGCAAGCATTTTGAGCAGAATTCAGACGATCCTGAAAATTTTTCATTCTACTGCTCATCTGTGCCATTCTGTTGGATACCTTAACCACTTTTTTGTAGAAATGTCTTGCTGTTGGTGATAACATTGACTGGCGAGTAAAATTGACTTCTTTTAAAATTTTTGATTCTGCAATAAAACAATTTTATTAAGTAATAGTATCACAGATGAATCATTATTATAAATATGATTGACTTTTAATTTAATATTGCATTTGGATAATTGTGTAATACTCTATTTGATTAGTCATGTCATGTCTGTTACATGCATGAGAATACTTATTCCTCGAAGTTGTAGGAGTAGGCATTGGGCAGGCTTGTGTTGCCTCTGCAATGCCTATTTGAGCCTCCATATTCATTTCCTCAATAGTTTTAGTAGAAGAATTTGCGGGGGTACTTGTTGGATCCATTAATTCAACATCTTAAACAAAAAATCAATTTTTACATAAAACAACGACTTCCAATATTTTGAATAGATGAAAAAAAAAGAATATTACTTTCAAATGCTTTCAAGTATAACGAAGGCAAAGCATTTCTTCAACAATTTCCTACCACAGTTCTGAACGTAAGATCTTTCTTCAAAGTGCAAGCTACACACTCTACGATTGTTGTACATCTCTAAGGTCTTCGTTGTTAATTAAACTGAACCAAATTTGCAAGCGATCTGGGTTCTTTGGGAACCGGTGCATTACACGTGAACCAGAGCAATTTGGAACACAACATTTTTTCTTGGATTCTACATTCAAATGATTCATATTTGATTTTATTACAAGTCTTTGTAATTTATCTGCAACAAATGATTTTGATTTTGATTACTATTTTATTCCATTGTTTCCTTATAGATATTAATAAATTCAATAAGGACCCATAGGAGGTACTTATTTAATTGTAAAACACTACAACACTCATGTGATAGTTTAAAATAAAATATTTGTTCAACTCACAATCCACATATGGATTGTGGTGTAACTTTTAAATACTTACCAAAATGTATAAGAAAATCGCAAACTCAAAACTAACACTAACACAATGTCTAATAAAAATATTTAAAAAAGCTGGGTTGGGAAACAAAATACTACGAATGAACTTACTCAAAGCACGATCAAACACAAAATGGTCGGTTAAAACGGCTTCGTTTCGTAGCCGATTTGAAAGCATAACAATAATAGTCTTTCTGGTTAGGTCGGAAACTATTATTTTTATTTGGCCTTGTCCATAAAGCTTTCCTTTCTAAGTCCGTAGATTAATGTTTTGTGGTTTCTGACTGCCGGGTTATGCACGTGGTGTTATAATTTTTTGGCTGATTTGTTGACCACGTTTCCAGGCTAAGAACCAAAGGGAACGGTCTGCAAAATCAAAAGAGGTAAATATATGTTTTTAGGTAACTTTGCATGGAATATTTATTCGCTAGTGAAACTCTGTCTTTTTTCCACTTATTATGTTGTCTCGATGTCCTTTCGGTTAATATGGTCCACAGAAGTAGCGGGTTATATGGCACTGGGCCATATAATCCGACAGATGAGCACATTACCCTACGTAATTAAAAAAAAATTAATTTTTTTTTAGTTTTGAGATGGGGAAAATATGCAAGAATTTACGCAAGCGATGGTCTCAAGACCAACTTGAACAGGCCATAGCAGCTGCCAGAAATGGAGAATCTTAAAGAAATGTTTGTACTAGATTTCAAATACCGAGGCGAACTTTACGGCGATATTTACATCAAGGATTGTCGGAAAAGAAACTGGGTCGTCCAAGCATACTGAATTGTCAGCAGGAAAGAGATCTTGTGCAGCGGATTAAGTGATACTGTCAAATTGGATCACCGGAGCACTCCCAAATTTGTCCGTCATCAAATGTTTCGATATTGTGATATAAACAACATTCGCAATAATTTTAACAAAACAAAGCAGCTTGCTGAAAAGGACTCGCTCTATTTGTTCCTGAAAATAAATGGACTGTGCTGAGAACGCGAAATACTGACTTCGCGTGCATTTGTGTTCTTGATTTTAAAGGTTTTCCATAAAAAAAACCTTTTGACGATGCAACCTTTAGTGTTAAATCGAATTAAGCGAGCACAAAAAGTACAAAAATGTGGCTATTCTATAAGTTCAAATTAGTATTATAAATAAGCAAAACTTATTTTTCGAATAAATATGCTCAATAATTCGATGCTATAAAACTATAACTATCGTTTAATTACCTTATTAATTTAATATTTTCTAATTATCCATAAATTAATAACAATCAAATATAAGATTAAATATCAATTAGATAATATCGATAAATCCAATGATCGAATTTCCGATTATTCGAAAATAATCAATTTAACGATTCAAAAATTTATTTTCTGAATAATTATTTCAACATAATTCAATATCAGAATCTTAAGTACTTCCAAATATCTTCTGTAGGTTCCTTGTGGTTGTTGATTCATTATTTTGTTTGTTTTTATTGAGAATCAAACCACAATCGTTCTTTTGAAACTTTATTTCAACGTTTCGATAGCTTTTACCACGTATCGTTATCAAGAACTATTGTATATAATTACTTTTTCCCTAACTGATGCCTTAAGAAAATCTTGACAATTTTTTTAAGTCTTAAATTTCAAAATATTTTCGTAAGTTCCAAACTGTCAATCTTTTTAGAGGCGTGAGTTAGGGAAAAATTAGTTAAATATAATATTTCTTGATCACGATGTTTGTTGAAACTCTATTTTTAACGTTTCGGTAGCGGTCCAGCTGCCGTTATCAAGAATAATGAAAAACAATAAATTTTCGAATAATCGAAAATTGATTATTTTCGATTAATCGATTATTTTCGATTAATCAATTATTTTCGATTAATCGATTATTTTAGATTAATCGATTATTTTCGATTAATCAATTAATTATTTTCGATTAATCAATTATTTTCGATTAATCGATTATTATCGATTAATCGATTATTTTCGATTATTCGATTATTTTATATATCCATAATCGATTATATTTTTTTATAATCGCCCAGTCCTAGTGATAACTATATACCTACCAGAAGCTTCTGCTTTGAAACATGACATCATTGAAGTTGATCCAGATACCAAGAAAATGTTGGATTTCAATAATATCAGTGGTCTCCAACTCACACAACCCACAACCAACAAGTACATTCAATAGACGTTCTTAAGATTTTAGAATGTAATAATTGACTATTTAAAATAAATACAAAGTGTCTGTAGATGTGATTTTTATTTTTTGTTGGCAGTTTTATGCTTATAATATAGAAATTACCGGTACAAAGATTTTGTTAAAGTGGATATTTTGAAGACATCTATAGTTGTTGTTGATCGTACAGGATTATATTTAATTTGGAGTGTTCTTGAATTAACGACGCTACCAGGAAGGGACTTCAGGATCACGAATCTAAAAAAAAAAGAAATTGTGTAGTGACTTACTGGTCTAAATATATAAATAAACATTGGGTATAACTAATAATTTGATAGTTAATATAACTTTTGATATCTTGTCCTATAAAATATTCAGTAGTGTTACATTTTTTATAAAGTAGTTTTTCTCTGTCCCAGTTACGAGCCGCTACTGGAATAGTTATAAATAAATTTCCAAAATATTTTTTGAATATATAGCTGTATATTTAGATATTCTTTCAAAATGATTGTTTTACAAAATCTTTTTTTTGTTTACTAGGTATACCTTGTAATATAAACGTTTGTGCCGTCACTGTAGTACCTACTTTATGAGCTGAAGAAATCCTCTTCTGAATAATTTACCTAGAATTATTTTTATAATTTGACTAAAAATTACATTCTTTTGAAAGTATATCTTTATAATTAAGAGAATATCTTTAAATTATCTGTTTTATTAATTTTTTATATCCCATAAACTTTGCCAGAAGCGTCTCCAATTTGGCTACGAGTACCTATATTTATTACATTTGCTTATTTTGAATCGAATATGTTTGTACACGATATTCAGTTCCAAAAAATAACTTACCGGTTTCGATAAAATATTTCCTATAGTTCTAAATATCCTGGTTACCCCGTCGAATAATTCTCCTACTAGAAATTTTATATACGTCCACCAAATGCGTTTTTATATTCATTGGTAGATTTCTTCATTTATTACTGTTGCATCAACCAAAGTTGCAAACCATTCGAGGTGGCGGATAAATTTGGTGGTTTACAAAATGACAGCTTAACCTCAAAAGAGTAAAGATTTGAATCGATTATAGCGAATTATCTATTAAAGAAATAGACGAATAAATAGAAATCAATTTAGAATGTGATAATAAAGTATTAACTTCACAATAATTAACAGCGTCAGAAATTGAACAAATTTCAAGTGGTATCGATTGTCAGTTGTCAGATATAATGAGTACATCTTAACTTTTTCTTTTTCATTAAAATACTCAAAAAAGTCTACAAAATAAGCATAAAAAATACGGTTTTAAAAATAATGTATCTTTATATTCACTAAGACGACGGCCGGTATACAGTATGTCGCTAATGTATGGAATAAATTCATTATTTCCAAAATAAACGACTTTTGGAAAAAAATCCAAAAACAGGTTAATTTTAATTTTTGAATCGTCACCACATGATGTAGATGTAACGAACATTGCGTTACCAGTATTAACGTGGTGACGTAATCGGCAATTTTTTTAAATGCAACCATGTGACTCAAGACCCCTCATTGGAAAAGTCTCTTAATCGTCTTTACAACGATGTGATTATTTGAATATTTATTTCTACAGGGTCGCCCAAAACTGTTTATTTGGTAAAATTTTGAATATAAATTGTGATTCAATGAACTAAGTTATTGTAAGGACCGCCACTGGAAATGTAACATCGTAGTGTACCCAAAAAATATTTCTGTTTTTGGATATGTTACTGATAATAGTACTAAATTCTAATTTAACACTTGATGTGTATCAGTAAAGTGTTCAATAGTTAAAATCTTTAAATTAGCATTATTTAATAATTTATTTATTTATTTATTTATAAACCCAACAGGAATGATGCCTTATTAGAAGATTTAATTTTAATAAATGCTGATATACAAATAAATACATGAATGGCATGACCCGAATATATAAAAACACACCCCAGATATGTAGAGGTTCAAATAGCAGTCTTTTCAAATTACTACATAGAAGTGTTAATAACGTGGTTTAAAATCAGATTATAAAACTTAGTTTCAGATAATGACCAATCTATATCAATTAGCATATTGAAATTATTTACAAGTTTCAAAATTCCTGGAAGAGGAGCTCTTGTTGTTAATGTAGTTTTTGGTATTCTAAACATTAATAGCGAACGTGTTTGTCGGCTAGGAACATTAAAAGGGAAGTAAGATTATCTCAGGACAGTTTATCTTATTATTAATAACTCTTTGTACAAAAACATAGTAACTGATAAATTACGTCTTTGCGCTCTAAGATCTTTTGATCTCACGGTTTTGTAATCAGGCCAATTATTATATTTTTTGAAGAAGAAGAAATTTATTTTGGACCTTTTCTATTTCCTTTAGTATAGTTATACCTTCAGAGAACCAAATTGTGCTGGCAAATTCTAATTTTGGTCTAACTAGAGTAAAATATAACAATTTTATCATATCAATATTATTAAAAGCCTCTGTTTGCCTAATAACAACACCTAAAACTCTGTTTGCTGCAGAAACCAAGTTTCTAATATGTTTTACAAATGAAAAAGTGTTGTTGTAAGTAACACCAAAGTCTTTAACTTCTGTACATCTTATTAATACTTCTCCACCCATTTCATAATCAAAAATAATTACATCTTTTGCCCGAGACAGACTCATAACATTGCACTTTTTAGGATTGAAGTGTAATTTGTTTACTAAACTCCATTCATATAAATTGTGTATGTCTCTCTGCAGTAAGCTACAATCTCGCACTGTATATTTAATAATTTAAGATCATCTGCAAATAAGAGACATTCACAATGTTTAAGTACTAAAGGTAAGTCGTTAATAAATAAAAGAAATAGAAGCTGTCCTATATTTGAACCCTGAAGTACTCCCGAGTTCGCATGCAATTTCCCAGAGGCATTTCCATTACATCTAACAATGAATTTCCTGTTTTCTAAATAACTTTTAATTCTATAAGATCCTTCCCAATACCCATCTTATGTATCTTTTTCAACAGGATATCGTGATTAACACGATCAAATGCCTTACGAAAATCAGTAAAAACTACATCTAATTGTGATTGTTCGCCAATTGTCTCAAAAACATGATTGCCAAGTATAAATAAGTTTGTATTTATAGATTTATTCGAAACACTATGTATTTTTCAATGTTTGGGTATATGATATTTTCAAATAATTTGGCAGGAGCACACATTAATGATATGGGTCTATAATTTTCTACGTTTCTTTTATAGCCGGATTTAAAAATCGGTATAGTAATTGCAGTTTTCCAAATTTCAGGAAAAACTTTGAACTCTACTATTCTATTAAAGATATGTAAAAGTGGAATTTTAAGCCATTCGCTACACCCTTTTAAAACATAGGGTGGAATACCATCCACACCCTGAGATTTTTTTGGTTTTAGCTTTTTTACTGCTAGATCATAATCGCTAGGTGAAATTGTTCTAATAAGAAAGTTTTCATTTTTATTAGGTATATCGTCAAAATTTAAATTATAATAGCTCGATCCGAATCATAAACAGAGTAGAAATGTTTGGCGAAGATATCTGCAACTTCTTTATTCTCCTCAATTTCTTTGCCTTTGTACAAAAATTCACCATCACTTTTCTACCATTAATGTAGTTCCAAAAATAGTTAATATCATTTGAAACATTTTCTTGTGACTGATTAATGTATTTATTCTCTTCAATTTTTATTAGATATTTTAGTGTTCTTCTAGTTTCAATATATTTTAATTTATAATAATCTGACACCGTTCTTAACTTCCTATGTTTGTCATTTTCTTTGAGAGTATCTCTTATTTCCCTAGTAAACCAAATAGGAAATTTTTTGTGACTACTGAAAACCCTAAACTTTGGCACATGAAAAGACACAAGTTCATTCCACACCGAATAAAAATTTTCTAATGCCGCGTTTGCATCGCGTTCTAACAATTTAGTATCCCAACAAGTTCCTTGTATTTCCCGAACTAACCTATCAAAATTGGCTTTTTTGAAGTTATAACCTCCCTCATGCTTTAGTTTAGAGATAATCTGACTATTTTTTTGATACTGAATGGTTATGTTTAGACATGGATGATAAAGATCTTCCTTCACAAAAGGATTTAAATCTCTAGTTACTGTACACTTTTCACGATTATTTTCGGAAGCTATTATTAAGTCCAAAGTCTTTCCTTGAGAATTCCTAATATTATTAAAAAGTCTTAATGAATTAAAATCTAATAATTCCTGAAATATAGAATTTTTTTCATTTAATACAACCCTTTCGAAATGATACGCTACTGTGCAGTGTACTCACCCTGATTTATGTTGCGACCAAAACATTGTAATGGTAATAATGTGTGAAGGCTAGTCTATCTTTAATACTACGTCATTGGTACTATCAATAGATTATTACAGTTGCCTGTAAAATTGTCGTATTTAGTACAAGTCATATATTATCCCTTCTAATTACAAACCAGAATGGTTGGTTAAATCTTAATGTAGATCATACCGACCCCGTTTAACTTAGAAGTGTCTGTCGGGGCATATAGCCCGAGAAGTAGTTGTTGCATCTTAGTGAACAGTCTCTGTTCTTTGAAAAATATTTTTCAAAAACTTTGAAAGGCGTTATAATAGTATTAAACTATTATCTTTGACATCTATTTTATCCTGTTTGTAGATTTTTAAAACTGCACTTTGCAAGTAAAAAGTTCTAGCAGGTGCAGCCGGTAGAGGACATCCGGTTGCTTATATTTTTTACTGGTTGGAAGAACTTCCTTCTATATTTGGGATATTATATTAACAAAGGCGAAAGCATAGTAACAAAACCCTAACTTACAGCCAATCATCATCTAATTCCAAAAAGCGATCAAGTATGTTAATGTTTTTGTTGACAGTTTTATTTTGAAAGAATTTTATGTCTGATTCTGATGTACAATTTTATATTTTCTATTTTTTTTGAATATATTATCCAAATCAAATGTGATTAATTGACTCTATGAATTATATGTGATTTTGTCAATATGGAAAGTGAAAACCCGAGAATTACAGGTAACAGAAACATTTTATCACCTTTCATGTCTAGGCTAATTTCCATACATTTTAGTGGATGAAGGCTTTATTGATTTGGGAAAATTTAATTTGGATGATTCAGTGAATAATGACTTCGTGAATTCAAGAAAATTTAACGTGGACGAAAAAGAAAAGAGACCGTAAGTTTATCAATTATTCGACATTTCTAATGACAATGTCTCATTTATTTTATTTTTAAAATTTACTATCTACTTCTCTGGCTTTGATCTCCTTAAATACACATTTGCATTAGTAAGAATTTAAGAAGCACGTTGCGTCATCTAATTTCATATCGACTATTCACACCTCTTAACTATATTAAGTCTTCGCCCACATAAACTACACTGTAAACTAGGAGCGAAACCGAAAATCTTATAGGCTGATAACAACAATTTTACAGGAAACTATCTGAGAGGGAGAAGGAATGAGACGGAGGCTGGAGTGCCTCAGGGCTTCTTGGACCGACGCTATGGAAGTGTGTGTTTGATGAGGTTTGTGAGATTACGGTGTATGCAGACGATGTGTGTCTGGTATGTACGACAAAGGGAGAGGCGGAGTTAGGAAGAAATGCGGAGAGAATGTGTAGCAGTATTGTGGAGAAGATAGAGCGGTGCGGATTGGAATTGGCGGAAGATAAGACGGTGGGGTTGCTAGTGAAGGGACGGAGAAGGGCGAGGAAAGTGGGGTTGATGGTTAAGAGAAGGAGAATTCGTATGGAGGAGTCTATGAAATACTAGGAGTGTGGTTGGATAGTCAATTATCCTTAAAAACTTATATGTTAAGTGCGGATGAGAAGGGTAAAGTGAGGGCAGCATGGCTGGAGAGATTAATGTGTAATTTGAAAGGGCCGGGAGAGTGGAAGAGGAGGGTAATTGGTAGAAAGGTAGAGCAGAGTATGGTATAGGGTGCGGTGGTAAGGGGTGAAAGAGCGGGGGTGAATGCGAGGGTTAGGCCACTCCTGCGGGTGCAGAGAGGGATACTGCTGAGGGTGGTGTAGGGGTAAAGGACAGTGGGTGGACTGGCAGCATTAGTCCTACCCATTGGACGTGATGGCTAGAGCTAGGAACAAATGCTGGAGGGGTGCGACCAGAGAGGAAGTACGGGAATGGATGGAGGGGGAAATGGAGAGAAGGTGAGAGGAGTATGAGGGCGCGCTAAAAGGAGCGATTGGGAATAGGAGAGATTGGATGGACCGGAAATTCGGGGAGGTAAACAACTTCTTGACACTGGTGTTCACTGGACATAGGTCGAGAGTCGGGTACCTCCACAAGATTGGGAAAAGAGAGACTGGAGTGTGCAGAGGTGTGAAGTGGAGGATGATGTGTTTAGATGCTGGAGGAACGAGGAAGTGCTGAAGAAGTTGGAGAGGAAACTAGGGAAGGCGGTGTACTGGGAGAACATGGTGGAGATAATGTTGAGGGGGGAGGAGGAATGGATGGAGGTGAGTGCCGTAGTAGAGAGCATGGTTAGGGGGAGAGAAGCATTCGGTATGGTATGAGAGGTAGGAGTGATAGTAGGGAGAAGAGTGTGAGCGGAGGGTGTGCGATTTTCTTTATTGGAGTATATGAATTGATTGTGATTTCAGCATCGTCTTTAGTCTGGGATTAAGATCACAGAGCTGTCAGACGGAGAATATCTACCTTGTACTGATGAGGCGCAAATACGCCGAATCCGGTCTACAAGTGATATTGCCCATTCTAATTGCAAACCGTAATGGTTGGTTAAATCCTGTAGATCATACCGACCCCGTTTAACTTAGAAGTGTAATTAAATGTCTGTCTGGACATATAGCCCAAGAAGTAGTTGTGTCTTCAAAGTGAACGGTCACGTTTTTGAAAATGTGCAGCTTGTGGAAATTGTCCATAGTATTTGTGTATATATACATATGAGAAATGGTATATATATACTATATGTGTACCTAGTATTTCCACGGGTACAGTCTTTGACGAAAATGATGGCGCATTTTGCTACAAACCCCCTTAATATAATCAAAATGAATATTTCAAAATGGCACTACTTACAGGAGCTTAATTAACAATTATTATGTTTTATATTTTTTACAGAAGAACAAAAAAATCTCCTAGAAAGAGTAGAAAATCGCCAGTGAGTGATTTCTCCATTGGATATGGAGACATTCCACAATCCGAAAGCGAGTAAGTAAAATTTGGGAAATATTTGGTATGAGAACTACTGAGATTGAGTTCAAATAATTCCAGGTTAATCAATTGTGGATTAAGAAACTTGGCTACTGCTTATAATGCGAATACACATTATTTCCTTGCCATAAATGACTTTTTTCTTTTCTAGAAATTTACTAAGTATCACGGATGATGAATTTCTCAACCTAAAATCTGTGTCCGAACAAGATATGTCAGTTTCAACTACACCGATTATTTCTGGAAAAAAATCTTTAGGTATGTAAATATTATTATTGTCGCAGATGAAAAAGTTCAGTAAAAAAAACAATTATTTTCAAATGTCCACGAGTAGCTACTAATTTTATCTACTATATTAAGTATATAGTCGCGTTTTTGTGATCTTAGTTTTAGGAACTGTACCTACACTAATTATAATTACTCAATTGCAGAATTTCCAAGCAAACGCCATCTATCCATAATGGGAGCTGCATGTGGAATCATCTTGATATCCGTACTGATTTATATAACATTCGATAAAAATATGCTTCAAAACTTTTTCAAACCCAGAGTAGCCCCAGAAACATTTATTAAGTCCTATATCAAATTTCTGGTAGGAGAATTATTCGACGGGGTAACCAAAATTTTTGGAACTATAGGACACATTTTATCGATACCGGTAAGTTATTATTTGGAACTGAATACCATGTACAAACATATTCGATACAAAATAAGCAAATGTAATAAATATAGGTACTCGTAGCCAAATTGGAGACGCTACTGGCAAAGTTTATGGGATATAAAAAATTAATAAAATTTGCTAACAGATAATTTAAAGATATTCTCTTAATTATATCTAAAATCGTTACAGATATACTTTTAAGAGAATGTAATTTTTAGTCAAATTATAAAAATAATTCTAGGTAAATTATTATTCAGAAGAGGATTTCTTCAGCTCATAAAGTAGGTACTACAGTGACGGCCCAAACGTTTATATTACAAGGTATACCTAGTAAACAAAAAAAGATTTTGTAAAACAATCATTTTGAAAGAATATCTAAATATACAGCTATATATTCAAAAAATATTTTGGAAATTAATTTACAACTATTCCAGTAGCGGCTCGTAACTGGGACAGAGAAAAACTACTTTATAAAAAATGTAACACTAATGAATATTTTATAGGACAAGATATCAAAAGTGATATTAACTATAAAATTATTAGTTATACCCAGTATTTATTTATATATTTAGACCAGTAAGTCACTACATAATTTCATTTTTTTTAGATTCGTGATCCTGAAGTCCCTTCCTGGTAGCGAGTCGTTAATTCAAGTACACTCCAAATTAAATATAATCCTGTACGATCAACAACATTTATAGATGTCTTCAAAATATCCACCTATTTTTTTATTATTCCTATTTTGATTCATTGTTTGGGTTGTGCTAAACAGCCCAGGCACTTTAACAAAATCTTTGTACCGGTAATTTCTATATTATAAGAATAAAAGTGTCAACAAAAAATAAAAATCACATCTACAGACACTTTGTATTTATTTTAAATAGTCAATTATTACATTCTAAAATCTTAAGAACGTCTATTGAATGTACTTGTTGGTTGTGGGTTGTGTGAGTTGGAGACCCCTGATATTATTGAAATCCAACATTTTCAACTACGCCTCTGCTACTGTCGTCGCTTATTGATTAGGAAGAGGTGCTATTTCCGGCCATTTATAAAAATAATCCATTACAACAATCAGGTATTTGTTTCCTCTTTATTTCAAAGGAAGTGGGCCTAGAAAATTAATTGCAAGTCTTTCAAAAGGCTCTCCGGAAAGACACTGTGCCATTTTTCCCCGTCTTCTTGTTTTAGGACTTTTTCTACTATTGCACAGATCACACTTTCTTGCACCTATCCTCCACGTCCCTTCAACAGTTGACCCAATAATATCTTTCTCGAACTCGTGACAGTGTTCTTTTGGTACCAAAATGTCCTCCCGAGTGGCTACTATGAAGTTCTTCTAACACACACTTCTGATGTGTGATCTTGGCAGTACCAATTGGTCATGAAGATGCAGTGAATCCCACTGAGCCCAGTACCCTTTCAAGCTTCCACTATATCTGGCTACCTCTTGCCAAGTAGGTCTGACTCTATTTTTAAGCCATTCTCTTATAACTTTCAAGTCATTGTCTTTCTTTTGATTTTTTCTAAGGATTTTAAAGGGATTCTGATTGTCATAACTTTCTGGTTTGATTGAGGTTATCTGTAGACGTAACTTCTTCTACTGGGTTCTCATTTTCTTCAAGCCTTTTACAGTACGGGCATTGTCGTTCTAAGCAGAGTCGCCTGGAAAGTATATCGGCATTGCTATGGAGACGTCCTTTTTGGTGCACTATTACAAAGCTATATTGCTGTATTCACTCTATTCACCTAGCAACTTGGCCTTCAGGCTACTTAAAATAAAATAACCACTACAAAGCGCCATGGTCACTTCTTATAACAAAACTTCTACTGTAAAGAAAAGTATGGTGACGCAATAATTTTTCTCAGCCATTCCCATGGTTTTACTTACGTATGCAGTCACTTTTTCTTCGCCTTCTTGTTCTTGTGATAGCACGGCGCATATGCCGTGTTGGGATGCAACACAATCCAAAATATGACAAAATAAACGTTCCTTTCTCCCGAGGGTAGGCTAGAATCGGTGCTGTGGTTAATCGTTTCTTCAACTCTACGAAAGCATTTTGACAATCCGGCGTCCAGTCAAATTCAATGTTGTTCTCAGTTAGTCGATGAAGAGGTTTAGCAATTGCACCAAAGTCCTTGATAATGATTTTTCGGTAATATGAACAAAGTCCAAGAAATTAACTCCTTGTTTCCTTTTTGTCCCTTGGTTTAGGCCAGTCTTTAATAGCTACAATTTTCTCCGGATCGGTATTAATTTCTTCTGCGGAAACGGTATGTACCAGATAATATGCCTCCGTTTGGAACAGTGAACAATTCTTGGGATTCAGTTTTAAATTGGCATCCCTTATTCTGTCAAATACTTCTTTAACATTCTTTAAATGCTCATCAAAAGTTTTCGACATGATCATTATATCATCAAGATATACTAGACAGGATTTCCAGCTTAATCCTCTTAACACTATCTCCAACAGTCGTTCAAATGGGACCGGAGTATTACAGAGTCCGAATGGGAGAACCTGGAACTGGTAGAGAGACCGCTCCCAGTAGAAAAAGCTGTTTTGTCTCGATCATCAGGGTGTACTTCTACTTGCCAGTATCCACTATTTAAGCCCAGGGTGGAGAACCACTTCGCACCTGATGGAGTATCTAGTGTATCGTCTATTCTTGGCAGTGGATAGCTATCTTTTTGTGTAACCTGATTTAGTCTTCGATAGTCTACACAAAAGCGAGTTGATTTGATCCATCTTTCTTAATTACCAGGACCACGATTGAACACCAAGGACCAGAAGCTTATTCAATAATATTTACATCTATCATGTCTTCTGTCATATTTTCTACTTCTTTTCGTTTAGAAAATGGTAATCTCCTTGGCATTTGACGAATTGGTCTTGCATCTCCTGTATAAATTCTACGCTTTACTAGACTGGTGCGCCCCTTAGATTTTCCCGTCTCTTGTTAATTTTTCTTAATTTTTCAGTTGTTAGATGGTCATAATTTTGAACTAGCTGTTTCATGAGGCTGGCGTCAGCTGTGTTCCTTGTGGTGGTCTTGTCTTTGGACCTACTTTCGCACTTGATTATGCTTTTCACCGGTGTGCAAAGTCCTATATATTTTGTTCTTTCTTTAATTTGAAAAGTTTCTTCGATAAATTAGCAACTACAACATCGGGCTACTAGAATTCCTTCATTCACTAGTTCCTCACTTTCCACAATGCCCAAATGTAGATCTTTTGGTTTTTGGCTAAGTCTCTCGAAGACGATTCCTTCAGAATTTTCGGGAACTTCTCTATCTTTGTCCACTATAACCTTTATCTGAGAAGTATCTTCTTCCGAATTTAGGATAATCTCTTCATTTCCAATTACTAGAATTTTATTTTGAAGGTCTATGATAAATTTATTCTGCATAATATCCATACCAAGGATGCATTGATCTTTAAAATCTGCCACCAGAAATAAATGTTATCAGAGTATTACCAATCTTTATAGCTGTTGTTATTTCTCCTCGAACAGGAACAGTGTGTCCTGCAGCTGTTTCCAGACCTAAACTCCTTTCAGTAGGTGTTAGTTGCCGATTCAGGATCCCTGTTCGAATGAAAGACTTGGTGGCACCGGTATTAAAGACGAAAGTGCAATTTTGATTGTTTGATTTCCATTCAAAATATAAGAGCGGATTTTGGGACTCCCAGTAGATGCCCGCTCCGTAGTGTCAACTTTTATTCGTTTCCTTAATGAAAGCTGGCTAGGTGTAAGGAAATTAGAAAAGCTAAAAGAAATAGCTTCAGAAAATTCTGTGAAGATATAAACACAACACCTGCTGCGGCAAGACTTTACAAAGTCATGGCAAAAGGTAGGGTCAACACAGATATGGCTTTGAGGAAGCCAGACGGTAAATATACCGAAAATGAGGAAGAAAGAGTGAAACTCTTACTAGAAACTCATTTTCCTGGGAGTAGCCCAAATAGGGGAGATAGTTCTCTCGAAGGTCATAACAGACCTTAGCGAGAAAGCACTACAATGGCTAAGCATATTTGTAGTAACGAACGGTTAAAATGGGTTATGAACACCTTTTCACCATTCAAGGCACCGGGAGCTGATGGAATTTTCCCAGCATTGCTCCAGCAAGGACAAGACGAAATTCTACCACATTTGGTTAGGATCAGTCGAAGCAGCTTAGAACTGGGTTATATACCAGAAGCATGGAGAAGGGCAATAGTAATCTTCATTCCAAAAGCTGGAAAAAGGGACACAACAAACCCCAAATCCTTCAGACCAATTAGCCTAACATCGTTTGTGCTCAAAACGATGGAAAAAGCTATTGATAATTACATTAGAGCGGAAATCATAGAGAGACTACCTCTCCACCCGCATCAGCATGCTTACCGGGCAGGCAGATCTACGGAGACTGCACTGGTACAACTGACGGAGGATATCCGAGGTGCTCTAGACAACCAAGAAGCCGTAGTATGCGCCTTTTTGGATATAGAAGGAGCTTTTCACAATACTCCTCATGAGGCTGTCAAAAGAGCATTAAATAGAAGAGGTGTAGACATCACAACATCCAAATGGATGTCGGAACTGCTCACCACTAGAGTAGCAGAGACGGGGACGAGCAAAGACATTGTCTCCATCTGTACAACCAGAGGATGTCCACAGGGAGGAGGAGCATCCCCATTAATGTGGAGCCTGGCGGTTGATGAACTCCTGTGTGGTTTGACTGACCTCGGAATATCTTGCCAAGGATATGCTGATGATATTGTCATAACAGCCAGGGGAAAATTCGAAAATACCCTCGTACAAAAGGGTCTGAACTATACAAATAGCTGGTGTAGGCAAGTGGGACTCAACATCAACCCCACCAAAACCATCTTAATAGCCTTCACTAAGAAAAGAAAGCTAAACCTCAAAACCATTAAACTTAATGGGAGCGAGGTTGAATGGAGACAGGAAGTCAAGTATCTAGGTTTGACTCTAGACAGTAAACTCATGTGGAACAAACACGAAAAGGAGATTATATACAAAGCAAAAATGGCTCTAATGGTGTGCAGGAATCTGGCAGGGAGAAACTGGGGGTGCAGCCCAAAAATCCTGAGCTGGATGTACACTGCCATAGTGAGACCAATTATCACTTATGGAGCCATTGCGTGGAGTAGTAGAACTAGCCTTATTGACAACGAGAGAAAACCTCTCAAAAATTCAAAGACTAGCCTGTATGTGCATTACAGGAGCAATGAGAACATGCCCAACGGCAGCCATGCAAGTTATTCTCAACCTCACACCACTACATATGGTGGTGGAAAGTGTTGCAGAAAGAACAAGATACAGACTAAGTAGAGAGGGAATCATTCAAAAAAACCACCTCCTTACTTCTTAGAAATCAAAAAACCTGGGACATGCCACAAGATGGTATGATGAAAAAGTATAACTTTTCAAAGAAATTCGTTACGGAATTAAGCAACAAGAAGAAATGGGATCCAAATACCATTACCAGACTTGGAGAGAATGCCATTCAATGGTACACGGATGGCTCAAAAGCAATAGAAGGAACTGGGATAGGAGTGGACGGGCCAGGAACCAAACACTCTGAAAGCTTGGGAAAAACTCCGAGTATCTTTCAAGCGGAAATTCACGCAATAACAAAGTGTGTCCAGTTCATTATTAATAAAGGATATAGAAAGCAAAGGATTATCATAATGTCGGATAGTCAAGCAGCCATTAAACCACTGAGCTCTTGTGTTCTCAGTTCCAAAATGGTGTGGGAATGCCTAGGCAAACTAAATGAACTAGGCGAGAACAATATAGTCACCTTACTGTGGATTCCAGGACACACAGGGATAGAAGGAAATGAAATAGCAGATGAACTAGCAAAGAGGGGGACTGGAACACCCTTTTGGGGGCCGGAACCCTTTTGCGGTATCAGCTCCAATGTATTATTGGGAGAAATAGGCAAAGCCGAAGAAAAGAGAAGATCTGACCATTGGAAAGATCTAGTAGGACTTAGGCAATCAAATATTCTTCTGGGTGACTACCCTAATAGCACAAAATGTCCATTGGACATACACATTATGTCCGATTTATGTACAGAATGTCCCTGGACACAAGCAGGACATCCATACGGCATCTAAAGTTATCTATCCACTGGCTATATAAAAACCGCTGTCCATCGGATGTCCACTGTTATCATTACGCATGTTGCGGATATCCATGCGGCATCTAAAGTTCTTTATCCCTTGGACATCTAAAAGCCGCTGTCCATCGAATGTCCTTTAGAAGCATTACGCTGATTACGCAATATAGGGAGTTTTTGCTCTATGCGGTTGGACAAATGAAATGGTAGGTTGGCATGACTTCGAATTGATAGCGGCATTAAATGGCCGCCGCCCTGAAACGAGAATTGTCATCTTGTTGTTTGTTGGTGGAACATACCCCCTTAGAAAAGACTGTCATGTGTTACGGAATGGAACTGAAAGAAGCTCCATCTTTTAACTGACCGCATAATTATGCACTCGCGTGTGGCAGACGCGGAAAATTTGAAATTGTTAATTTTTGGGTTTCTGATGGTGGATGTTTACTTTTAGTAAACACATATGTATGCATTTGCAATTTTTCCGTTTTTGACAGACTAAATTAAAAAATACATACATACATACTAACATCAAAGTAAACACTACCATACAGAAAGAGTTCCAAGAAAAAAAAACAACAAAAACATGTTATTTAAAAATTTTATTGTCACAATTGATAATACCAAATAATTTAAAATAACCTCACAAATTGGGTTTCATTTATTAATAATTAAAACACGTTCACTTTTGATGTAAAAAGCTGTAATTTTTCTTCAAAGATCAATTTCTACTCTATTGTTTAAATTTATTTATTGCAAAATTCGGAAACTTAACACTATTAATATAACATGTGTAGGAAATTTTCAAAGTAAAAAAGCAAGCATAATTATTTTTTTATTCTCTTATATTTTTTTTGCAACTTTTTGTATGCCTTCAGTTTTATAGGGTCAATCAGTGCCGCGTCAGGTTTCATTTGAATAAATTTATTGAACTTTGAATCTTTTCCCTTTAATATTCGATTTACTTGTTTGCACCAAAAGAAAAGACAACACCTAATAATTAATTTAATAAGGGTAATATCATTATTTAAGTGACATGGGTTATTAATTGTATTAAAATGAAGCTGTTGTTCTAGTAACATTTTTTGAAGCAAAAGCGAAATGTTGTTTAAATGGCATACTCTTGGTATTAGGTAGAACAAACGGGCTATAGCTTGACTTATTAAAAAAGACAAAACAGTACCAGGTTTTGTCAGATTTGAATGTTTATACTGCCTTGCAATTATAAAATCGGTGTCTTCATGATGGTCTCGATAGAGCAATTTTTCTCTGCAAGTACTGCATTTTATTTTTTGGAATAATTTTTTTGTAATAAAACCAGCTATATATAACTGGGTACATCTAGCTATTTTTGATTTTTTAAATGCTACAACAGCAGGAGGTATTTGGATATTTTCACTGAAATCCAGTGGAAATACTCCTGGCATGAATTCCCTATCTTGGATATTTTGGTTCATAAAAAAATTATGTAAGTTGCCAAGTGAACCAATACTTTCATCCTGTTCGCAGTTAGAGCCTGGTGAATGAGCAGACATAAAATTATTTACAATTAACGCTTTAAAAGATGTTAAAAAGTGGGAAGGACTTGGGTTAATTTCTCTCCCACTATAACTCCTAATACACCCAAAAAAAATTTCAAGTGCATCCTGTTGAAACACCCTAAGGAGAATATATTTTTTGGGATACCGCACTAATATTTTTTTTGAAAGATAAATAAAACCTTTCAAAGTTTTAATAAAATTTGTTATTGAAGGCACAGTTGAAAATTTTTTCTTCTTGTGACAGTAGTATTTCATCGTTTTTAGTATGTTAATACACTGGTGCCAAAATTCAAAATGGTTTGAAACTGAAGTTACACCTCCTTTCAAAGGTTTTCCAGGAGGTGCAGACCTGTGGCTGGAGTTAACACTGTCAAAAAGTTTATCTAAAAATAAAGATAGTTCTGCTGTATCCATTGCATCAGGATCCAAGTTAACTTGTGCCTCTAAAAAAATATAGATGTCAATATATAAAACTGCTTAAAAATAATCCTTTTGAAAGTTTGAAAATAGAAAACTAATAATAGACTGGACGTCATATAAAATAGCTGTGTGAAAATCTAGATAGCTAGATGCCAATGTTAACAAAAATGTATAAGGATATAAACTTGTTTGTTGAATGTTAATTGTTTGATGTTATGACAGTTTGTGTAAAAGTAATAAAATAAACAATGTAGTTACTCACTCCACATCAGTATTTTTTTCATAAGTGCTCCTACTTGGTGACTGAATACCTGTGTGCAGCACTTTACTTTCATCTTATTAATTTTTTCTGGTATAATATGTTGATCCGTTAATTTTGGACAGACTTTTTCATTTGGATCTTCAGAATCAATTAAATAAAATTGTTCGTAATGTTTCCACTGTGCAACATACTTTTTATTTTTCATTTCAAAGTGAAGATCTTTCGTCAACAAATTATTTCTTAAACCCTTGAAAAGGTGTGGAGTATCATATAAAGGAATGACTTCATAATTGTTAACTATAAAACCAAAATTTTTATTTTCTTCATTCTTTTCCAGAAACGATTTCTTTGTTTCTTCAAGCAACATATTAATAGCTGCTTGATTACCACTTCCCTGGTCACAGACTGTGGCAACAATTTCCAATTGAATTTCTTTGCATTCCTTTATAATTTCAACAATAAGTTGTTTTATTGAATTGCTTTTTGTTGGACCTGCATTAAAACTATAGCATACAGGTTGCTTCCATTGTCTGAAAATACCTTTTAGCATAAATACATTTACATAATCTGCAATCTCAGGTTTGCGGTTTTCATTGCCTAAATCTTGTAATCCTTCAATATGGTCTTCCCTTGAATTAAATTGTAATAAACTCTCAATGGACATCTCATCAAAAACTAAGATTGCCATTCGATCTTGGGGTTGCATTTTATGAACAGGCTCCTGCAGACTTTCAAATAGTGCCCTGTTTACACCACATGGAAAAGGTATCTGCTTCAGCAACTCAGTCAAGGTTTTTTTGGAAGGTAAGGTGAAAATTTTTGACAATAATTTGTAGCCCCTACCACTTGCCTTAAGGATTGTCAAAGCTAGGATTTTTTCCGATAGTGTATACCTTCTGGCTTTGGATTTCTGTTTTTGAGTCCGAACTTGAGATAATATAAAATTATATGTCAATGAGTTCACATGCTCCATTAACTTCTCAAACTTCAATGAATTTGCTATATTTTCAGCAACTTGAATGCGAGCTTGGAATGATTTTAATTTAGTGCTCAATTTGGCAAGCTTATTGCTTTTTTCAACAACTTTTTTGTAAAAATGTTTTGCTTTTGGAGTTAAAAATTTCTGCCTGGTAACGTTAACTTCTTTTAGTAAACCATATTTACCAACATCTATAAATAAGAAGTAGATATAATATAAATACAATTTTTTTAAGTTTTAATGATTAGGTAAGTATCTTAAAACTATGTTGGTTGAACATCAGTTAAAATATTAGAACAGTAAATTAAAAAGCAAGACACTGAATACCAATCAATATTTATTATTAATACATAGAAATCTAACAAAGGGTAGGTATGCATAGGTATTCGGTTTTTGTAGATAATAATTATAATATAGTTGCAAGATACATTTCTTTTCATTTTATCTTTGGAGTGATAATCATTACAGTATGTATTGTGGACTTACATTTTTTTTTAATGCTTCGAGGTGTGGTTTGAACCTGGTCATCATTTCTTCTAATATGGTCAGAAACTGCTACATTACTGCCTATGTGTGAAACATCTACAAAACAATATATTTTCTATAAGATTGTTTTTCTGACAATTTATAAATGTTTCAAAAAGCAATATATTTTAAAGCTTACCATGAGAATAAAATTTATTCTGAGGGATGGTAGAGGATAAATTATTTGCTGCTTTTGATGGACCTGGTGGGCAATCCACTTGAAGTACTTGCAATTCTTCAGTAAGACCTTGATCTGGCAGTTGCAAAGGTTGTCGCTCTTGTGGTTGACAACTTTCTTGCTCTTGAGGCTCTTCTAAAATTTATTTGGTTATAATAGGTATAAATCAGTATACAATAATAAGACTTTTTACCTGCATCATCACCGAGATTCAGAACTGGAACTGCATTTGGCTTTAGGCCCCGTCTTGTACCATACTGTCTCTGTTCGGGTAGAAAATGTCGCTCCCACACAACACAGTTTTGATATAAAATATCAAAATGCATAGTCATAAGCTTCGGGTTATTAATTTTTTTCAGCCACAGATCAATCCAATATTTATTGTTTTTATTGGGAAAACGGAAGCGACTACTTTCTTTATCGTAACAACCTGGTACACAACACTTTTTTTTCAAAGGTCTTTTTTCCCCAGCATAATACGACATGTTCAACTTATGAAAAACAGTACACACAAAATAATTTAAAAACTAGTCCGACTTAAAAAAATACCAAGTATAACCAGAAAATAGCACCAATGTTCCAAACCAACACAACCTCAAAACAAATTGAAAACAAACAGAAAAATTTTCAATATGGCGGATAACAGCTGGTTTTACCACTTCCACTACACGAAGTCACGACGCTCCCGCTCCCAGTGACTGACCGCACAACTATTTCATATTCCAGCCAGTGCGTATTTAACTGTAATTTCTAAGGGGGTAGTATGTTTTGTGGTTGGTGGTTTGTTGTATCTAAAAGTTTTTGGATAGCTGTATAGACTCAAGACTGTTTAGAGTATTCAACACGGCAAATTCAGTAAGTACATACTTTGTGCAATATTTTGTATGACTTTGAAATAGGTTTGTGTACTTAACTTTTATTCATTACTTCTTTTTCATTAAAACTAATATATTTTACTCACTGTAGAAATTTTAATGTAATAATTATATATTATAGATTATGATCTGCTGCATCAAAATGTACATGAACTAATGGAGAAAATGAATGAATGATATATTGACCAATCTTGCACTAAATGTGGAGAAACTGACAAATAGGCGTTTACCATTAGACGAAGATATTACAAGGAATCCAGATCCATTAAAAGCTTTTGACTTCCCAATTGGTACAGATGTTAAGTTTATCGAATCAGAAAAGTTTTGGAGGAAGAAAGCAATTTTAATGCAACTGTAAGTAATATTGAGACAGAACAAATTTGAAGTAATTACTAAGCATTTACTGTTCTAATAACTTCAGTATTTGTTCAGATTTTAAAATTTCACATTAGTGGGATTTTTAATATAACAGTTCATAAAATTAACTACTCTCTCGCCCCTTAGTATTTTGTAATCCCTTTTAAACAACAGGTTATAGATATTGAACAGCATCAGATGCATATATGTGATATCATCTACAAGCATTTAATGGTATAAAGTAGACTTATTTAAAAACATTTTATTTAAATTTATTTTCAGGTTAAATGTTTCAAAAATAGGAGGAAATTCATGTTACGATTTTGTCAAATTGACTTTCCAACATTTCATTACAAATATAATGTTGATGAAATAAAACAAATTAATTTGTTTAAATCTTCATTATTTATTTTGAACTGACGTTCAAATTAAAATTAGTGACGCGTTTCGCTACACAGTAGCTTTTTCAAACTAGTGAAGCTACAATGAAAAACTTTTAATTTATATAGTGCCTTAATACGGAATTCTAAGATATTGACAAAAGTATTAAAAATGGGGATAAGTACAAAAAGTGCCTAAATACGGAATTCTAAGATATTGACAAAAGTATTATAATATATTTAAATAGGTATAAGTACAAAAAGTGTCTAAATACGGGATTCTAAGAAAGTTACAAAGGTATTGAAAAAAGGTACCTGGGAAATTGATCAACAACTATCACATTTTCTAGGTAAAAAGGTTTAATAAGGGAGAATGATTGATATCTATTTGGTCGTTAAGCAGATTACCGGAATATTTGTTTTTGTTAATCTCGAGGGCTTCTAAAAGATTTAATTTAAAGGATTTGGGTTCTACATGCAAAATTTCAAAATTTGAGTCGAAAGTGTGTTGGTTTGTTAATAGATGATTTGAATAGTTGGAATCTAATTTGTTATTGTCATAGCTGCGTTTGTGTTCTGAAATTCTAGTTTTAAAGTTCCTAAAAGTTCTACCGATATACATTTTGTCACAGTTGTCGTTACCACATTTTAATTTATAAACACCTGACTTGTTTAATTTTGAGGATTTAGATTTGTTATTTTTAATGAATTTAGATAAATTGTAGTCAGTTTTAAAGCAAATATTCATATTTAAAGATTCTAAAAATGATTTGATTTTTAAGGATGGTGTTCCAAAGTATGTTAAGCTTTTAAATTGATTATTTTTATTTTTATCTGAAGGATATACTTGTTCTAAAGTGCGTTTCTTTATCTTTTTATTTATGATATTGTCAATTAAGTTTGGATCGTAATTATTATTAACTGCTATTTGTTTAATGATATTTAGTTCTTTGTTGAAATTATTATTGTTTAATGGGACTGTTAAAAGTCTGTGAATATATACCTATACCTATTTAAATATATTATAATACTTTTGTCAATATCTTAGAATTCCGTATTTAGGCACTTTTTGTACTTATCCCCATTTTTAATACTTTTGTCAATATCTTAGAATTCCGTATTAAGGCACTATATAAATTAAAAGTTTTTCATTGTAGCTTCACTAGTTTGAAAAAGCTACTGTGTAGCGAAACGCGTCACTAATTTTAATTTGAACGTCAGTTCAAAATAAATAATGAAGATTTAAACAAATTAATTTGTTTTATTTCATCAGTAGTATGGATCTTCATCAAGTAAAAGCCTCATCTATTCAACAAATATAATGTGTACAAAATACACTTGGCTGGGAACCAAAACTAAAAAAGCTCTTCAACACACTAAATTAGCTGCCATAATTATGAGTAAGTTTTTACATTTTCTTGATAAGTGCAATATGTTTTTATAATTCTGGTACATTTTGAAATTTAAATGTATGAAAATAGAACTCTATCAGCCGATTCGTTTTTTGTGGGCGCTATTTTTTAAAATTCTACTGATTGAATGTATATGTATAATGTACATTATATGTATGGTTTCAGTAAAACCGGTTAGGTTTTAAAGTAAAATAAAAAGAAACTTTTAAAACCTAGAATATTTTAGCTTTGCCCTTGTATATGTACATGTTTTGCAACATATTTATGGAAAACAATTTAATTAATTATTGAGTAGTGCCATATATATTTATAGTCTGTCCGCCGAATTTACAGCAATTTTTCAATGACTATGTAAAAATGGACATAAATTCGCCTCACATATAAGAAAAACACATTCATAACTTACAAAACAACCATGTTTTTTATAAGATCTTCTTAAAGATACACAAAAGCATACAACCTCTGACATGCACTAACAAAATTTACAAATTATTTTACCGCAAACAATACAGATCAGTGGTAATGCAAAAAAGTTATGTGTTTAAATAGTTGTAGCAATCGTAGATTTGTTTTTGTACACATGACAAAACTTAATGTATCTCAAAATACCATTTTATAGAAATTACCAAGACATAGAACATTTTATGAACTCTCCTCTCTGTTATGCTCTATTGTCATTTTAATTTTTATTTTAGAGGGTGCAGAACAGGGAAGCATCGTCAACACAACAGAAAAAGAAATAGAGGAAGCGATTAGAAAATATTTACGAAGGGCTCAGGAACGAGAAGTACGAAAAATTTGTTTGCCTACAAATTAATAGAATACCTTTTATATTTATAGTGTAACAACGTTAATTTTAATAAAAGAACGACTTATCTGAAGCACATCATATTTTTTATACTGAACATCCATTGGATACCTCTAGGTCACCTATTTATGGACATACATTGGAGACCTTCTTATGGACATCCTTTGGATACTTCTGTCCGGATATCCAATGGACAAAGATATATGTCCATTATGGAACTTATGGATATCCAATGGACATAGCTATATGCCCATCCTGAAATGTATGGATATCCCGGGACAGCCAATGGATATCTCAAGACAGCCGTTGGATGTCTTGAAACGGCTAATGTATGGATGTCCATTTTTGCGGAAATTCATTGTCTTATGGATATCCATTGTACAAACGCAGAACATATTTCAGTTGTCCATTGGATATCATCATGGATGGGAGGCTGTAATCCGATGGACGTCCAAAGGACATATTTGTGCTATTAGGGTACAACCTGTTGAGATCAAATGAATGCATAAGTCAAAGTAAAACTGCACTAAGAGTTTTAACAGGCATCCTGACGGGACATTGTCGCCTGAATGGGCACCTGAAAAAGCTCAAAATAGTAGAGGAAGAAGAATGTAGATTCTTTGGTATGGAAGAAGAAACCTCCATCCACATACTTGCGAACTGCACAGCAATTCAGAATCCTAGGGCACAACACCTTGGAGATTACTGGATAGAAGAGGGACATTTACCTAAGTTAAAGCCTGCAGATATCCTAAAATTCCTCCGGGAAATAGGACTGAAGGAGCTACTAGTCTCTGAGACTTTCCTCAGGAACTAAGTAGAAGTAAGGGGGCACAATAGATCTTTTGGGTCTCAGTGAATGTCACCCCAATTTACATACATACATACATTCAGGGGGGGAGCATTTTATAGTTTTGTCTGTGATTTCCTCCGCCGGTGGGGAATATTTTCCATCGGTTGTGAATATTTTAACCGGTTGATTATTGTTGTATATTCTATATTGAAACAACTCACTTGATGTAAACTTTATTATTCTATTAGAACAGTAGGAACTACAAAATACTTCTACAAAACTTATTTTCCCTATCATGCCACGTGTCGGCCTAACCTGTCTTACATTTTGTTGCCAACTGACTTCAAGTACGTTCGTTTGTATAATATTTGTTCTTCCTTACAACAATTATATTTTCTACCGATAAAGGGAATAACTTCCAGCCATGATGGGCAACGATTTGCTTATATAAGTATTTAATTTCATGTTTTGTATTGCTTCGGTTGTTGAATATGATATTTTATGTATTATTGTTAAATATTTAACTCCACTTTTACCATAGCTAATATAATTGTTGTTTCTATTTGCCTTTTTTGTTCTGTTCTGAATCAAACTGTTACTTGAGAGATAACAGAAAATAGATCAGTAGTATCGAGCACATAAATATCTGTAATAAATTATAGACAAATCTAATCATTATTATTAAGATGTTATATAGTTCTCTCCGAATTCTCAGTTTTCTTAAACCTGTACTTGTGCTTCTCACAAGTAATGTAATTTCAAACCTATATGAAATTTTTATTCCTACTTTATCCTAGAATATTTTAAATTACCTTTGGTAGGAACTGAAAAATTCCTCGTTTTCTCAAAGTCAACTCACGTCTCATTTTTAAATGAAGCTGCACTAGCACTAGCTTTTGAGCAAAAATCACATCTAATTTAGATTTTGATATCTAATGTATATACATATATACATTATACCTAGTTTATTTCGTATTCAATAATTTGTTTAAAAAAAAATGAAAAATGTTGAGTAATAATTAATAATGGGTTGTAAGTTGTGCTGTAAATATTATATCTATAGGTTATGTCACGTGAAAATATTCACAAGATTAGCTTTTTGCAGTGTTTTTTCATTCAGATAATCTCAATGGATTTTTGTTAGATTGTCGGCTTGGTTTGCTTTGTATTTTATCACTAGGTACCTACTTCTCAATAAATGGAAATTATAAACTTCGATATATAAAACTTGAAAATATAGAGAAACGACGATAATGATTGAAATATTATTTTAATTTCAAAATTAACCTATAAGTACAGAAAAAATTAAAGAATAAAAGAGAATACCTACCTAGGTAAAATAAAATTAGGTACTAGCTGTTGAGTAAAAATAGCAAATAGGTAAATGAAATCATAATTTACCTATTGTGATTGAAAATAAAAATATTTGCTGGAAGAAATTGTGATTGTTTGAAACCAAAACATCGAAACAGCTGATCCGGAGAGAAGTTTGTCTAAATCGTCAAGAGCATAGATAAAATACTTTAGATACGGCCAAGAGTGGAAAGACAGAAAGATAGAGAGGAAATAAGTTGAATAAATAAAAGCCGATTCAGTGCTACTAGCGAAGGTTTATACACCTGCGTTGAGGACCCTCTTAAGGCACCATTCCTCCACAATTCGTAGTGCTTCTTATAGGACATTCATAACTACCTCTGGGAATTTCCCATTGATGGTGACAATCACTATATCGTCCGCAAAGCCCTGCGTCCATATGCCTTGATCATTCAACCTGCAGAGGTTCCATAAAAGTGGTGAAAGTACTCCACCTTAAGGAGATCATGGTTTATCATGCATATGTGCTGTTATTCTCCTATGCTCGAGCATGGATCCTATCCATTTGCATGTGGTGCTGTTAATCCCTCTTTTTTTATGGGATCTGTTAATTGATGGCATCGATGTGTTGTCAAAAGCACCTTCGATGTCTAGAAATGCTGCAAGGGCTACTTCCTCATGATTCAGACTCCTTTCGAGAACGGAGGCCAAATTATGTAGGGGGCAGTTTCACCTGATTTCCCTGCTTGTAGTCTATGTATGCTCTTAAGCGCTCCTTCTTACATCGTTACACATCTGTCAAATAAGTGTTGTTAGTCATTTTTTTAATCATACCTACGAAGGATTTTAGGGTTAAAACAGGTTTTGCAATACAGATTATAAACATGTTAATACAATATTGAAAGGTTTATTTTGTTTTTACAAAACTAAGGAATAAATGAAAGTTCATTAAATTGATACACAATAAAATAGAAGAATTAAAATAATAATCATAATAAATATTTATTGTTCTCGACAATTATATTATATATCACAATTTTATAACAAGGATTACAACATAAAGTAACTAACACCCAAAATCGAACTGCTTGACAGTTTAATAAATCACTTTATCAGCAGTTTTTAATTTATTGAATTCGTATTTCGTAGTGAAGTCGAATGTCTATATATTTCTCCAAAATATCGAACCCCTCGTCTTATACAAATACTTCGCTTATGTTAATATCACCTTTCTTGTGAAATGACCGATTATCTCTCTTATTCCATGTATTTTCACAAACTACACATTTTTTCACCATCATAAATGTCTTGAAGCACTTAAATAAACAAATTACAATAAAAAACCAAATAAAAGCAGAATTATAATTAAAAACGTATCGACAGATCTCAAAAAGTAGTGCGAGTTTGCCAAGCTAAAAATTTATAAACTATTTTTCTATTTGATATTGATAAAAAATGAAAAATCTTGACCGAAAAAAATAACGAGCTGGACTGTAGGCTGCGTCATACCTATTTTAAGTGCTTTTGACTTTTTTTCTTACCTTTAAATAAAATAAAAAATACTGCAAAAATCTTAAATATACTCATAATTACGATTATTGTTATACGAGATTTAGCATCATATAAGAAGAGTCTCGTCTTAATTATGTTGGGGACAACCAAAATGTAAACAAGGCTTGTCTATCTTTAATACGTCATTGCCTATATCCGATTGTTTCGGATAAAAACTTTTATTCGCTGCAAAGTAATAAGTAAACACAGGTAATTTATTTTAATATGAAAAAACTTGTAATTGTCAATTCTTTCAAAATATAATACTTTTCAATAAATAGATTACACGAAGTTGATTTAAGGTACATAAGTTCTCTTTTTAAAAGTCTAAGTGTTTCAAACTGGTGGCAGCACATCCAAATTGCGATACATTTTGAGTCTTCGAATCAGCATCATTTTGTATGTCTAAAAAAAATTTATTAGTATCAAGAAATATTAAAATACTGAATAACTTACCGGGTGGTAAGTGAAGAACGTCTATTGAAAATTTTTTCCTTCTCAGCTTGAAACCGAACTCCATGGAGCCTGGATGTCTAGAAGCCAACGAATTGATTGCTGCTAATTTTGTTAGATAAAAAAATCCATTATATTCGGATAAACTTTGATTGTTCTCGAGTTCGGTACCACTGAACGCCTGCAATCTCATAGCGATATCGCTAGAATGTATGCATCTATCCAAAGATATCTGAAAGAAATGATATATTTTGAAAACCTCGATATTTGTTTTGTGAAGTGGTCTATCAAGAGAGACTTGTCTTATATAGTCGTTAAGATTATGTTTTATGGTACAGTCGACACAAGCAAATAAAAGCCCGGAAAATAAGCGAACTGAAGGAAAGGTTAGGATAACTCTGTCTTGTTTCATGTTGAAGATAATGGAGAAACTTTTTGATAAGCATGTTAGGGAAAACTTTCTCATTGAAACGTCACTACATTATAACCAACATGCCTATCAATCAGGAAAATCCTGTGAAACAGCCTCACACCAACTGGTGTCGAAAATTGAGGCTGCCCTACGAAATGAAGAAATAGCTCTCAGAGCATTTCTTGATATAGAAGGAGCGTTCGACCACATCTCCTTTGACTCCATTATAGCTGCTGTTACAAGGCGTGGATTAGACTACACCACATGTCAGTGGATGAAAAACATGCTTTTCAACAAGTCAGCAACGACAACCTTATTTGGAGATTCCTTGGAGGTATCGATAATGAAGGGATATCCATAGGGAGGGGTCCTATCACCTTTGGTGTGGGACCTTGTGATAGACAAACTCCAGTAGGAATTGAACAGGAAGGGGATATACACCCAGGGGTATGCAGATGATCTGACAATACTTGTAAATGTAAATGAGGGAACGAGGAATTGACACCAAGAATGTGGTGCTGCCGACTCCCTCGACATCAAAACAGGGTGTAAACCAGCAGACAAAGGGCCTTAAGCGAACTGTGTCAGCCAGGAGCACTTCTGAGGAAAAGAGAAGACGGCCAAACGTACCACTGGTACCGGTATTAAATACATCGTGGCCCTCAAAGGGATCAAGGCAGCTGTGGTCCCAAAAAATTTCCCAGAGACAGTTGTCTCTGAAGATCAGGTCTATCAAAAAGAACCTAACTGACATGATCGGCGAGGTGCATAAGGCGCCTAGGTTTGAAGCCAGTCGATACATGGACGGCTACTACGGGCTAATCTGTGACAATGAGGAGTCGATCACGATCGCTGGCTTCAATTTTCTGAAATTATGCAGGATTTATGTATCCGCAATCCACTTTTCATAAATCAAATCCTTTTTTCCAATGAAGCCACATTTTTTATACATGGTACCGTGAATCGTCAAAATTGCAGATATTGGAGTCAAGAGAACCAACATTGGATAAATCATTAGTTGTAATTTGGTAGAATTTAAATAAAAAAAATTGTTTTTGTACCCTTAAAAAATTATTTCAGTTAAAAATGTAATGTCGTTAAATAGAGAATTAAATTCTCGTTCAAATGAGGTGTCACATTATACCGATCTCTATTAAAAAAAATTAACGATTACGTCATTACACCTACACCGGTGACGTCATCCCTACTCCATGTACGTTATAACATGGGTATTTTACAACAAAAATCGACCTGTTTCGGGATTTCCCTTAAAACTCGACGGTTCTCGAAATAATGATAATATTCCATAATTTAGCCGTTCACTGTATGCATGAATGGTGTAGGAGGGAATGCCCAAGTGTGAACCTTGCAAAAACTGCGCTCATTCCCTTCACTAGAAAAAGGAAGCATGAGAGACTAAAACTGTCAAGCCTCTTCAACGTGTAGCTGTGTATTAGCCAGGAGGTCAAATATCTGGGCATAATTCTGGATGCAAAACTAACCTGGAATTCACACCTACATAACAAAACCAATAAAGGGAAAATGGCCCTAATGGCTGCCAAACGGGCGATAGGAAACACATGGGGACTAAATCCACGGATCTTTCACTGGCTGTACACAACTGTGGTGAGACCCATGGTTACCTATGGAGCCTTAGTTTGGTGGCCAAACTGGAGCTATCAAAACTTCAGAGGCTTGCCTGTCTTTGCATAACGGGTGCAATGCGAAGCAGCCCGACTGCGGCAATGGAAGCCATTCTCAATCTTCCGCCTCTTGCTCTGCATGTTAAGGCGGAAGCGAGAATGGCTGCATACAGGCTGGAATGCAATGGGTATTGATACGAAGGAACCAACACCGATAGTCATTCCAGAATCACAGATGTTATCACAAACTCGCTTCTTGAAATGAGAAGTGAATCATACCATATCCAGCTGAACTGGGATGGGTTGAAAGCATGCAGTCAGGAAGGAACGTTGGTGTGGTACATAGACGGATCTGGAACTGACATAGGAACAGGAGCTGGAGTCGATGGTGCTAGACCCAGGTGCAATGTCCACCTGGGATGGGCTGAAAGCATGCAGTCAGGAAGGAACATTGGTGTGGTACACAGACGGATCTGGAACTGACATAGGAACAGGAGCTGGAGTCCATGGTGCCAGACCCAGGTGCAATGTCCACGCATCGTTGGGGAAGTTTGCATCTGTATTCCAAGCAGACATCTACGCTATCGACACGTGTTTGCGAATGAACATCGAAAGGGGTCAAAAGATCCTCATACTCTCAGATACTCAGGCAGCACTGAAATCTTTAGCATGTCCCCAGATCAGATCTAGACTGGTCTGGGACTGCCTACAAAAACTTTTAACCCTGACAAACCACAGTAGAGTAACTGGGTTCTGGGGCGCAAGGGTATTGTAGGCAATGAAAAGGCAGACACCATAGCAAAGCTACGGTCTGAAATTGCAATCACTGGTCCTGAACCAGTATTTGGAATATCAAAATCTACTGCACGTGGTTGTACATCTTGGTGGATTCAAACTAAACATCAGATGTACTGGAGACACGTTCCAAAACAGGAACACAGCAAACACCTGGTCAAAAAACCCTCAGAGTCGCTGACCAACGAAATATTAAACCTCGGCAGGGGCCAGATAAGGAAAGTGGGGGGATTACTCACTGGTCACTGTACCCTAAGGAAGCACATGCATACAATTGACATATATAGGGAGGAACCTATCTGTCGGTTGTGCATGGAAGAGGAGGAAACAGCCTCTCACGTCATCTTCGAATGTGAAGCACTGTCTCTCCTCTCCTCTCTCCTAGGAGAGGATTTCTCCAAGAAGGACCTAGTGAAAATACTGGTCTCTTCACGTAAACGGTATAACCAAGAGCACAAAAAGCCTAAAGGTTGAGGTGCCGAGGTCTCTAAGCCTCTGACTGGTGGTGCCGAACCAATCAATCAATCAATTCCCATATAATTATTGTTGTAGAAAAACTTTTTTGTCATAAAATTTATCAGTTAATTTGGTTTCACCTTTTGGAATTTTCACCACATAGCACGTTTTATCTTTGATTCAAATATTTAAATACGATTTTTACATTCAAAGAACTCACAATTATCAAACACAATAATAATTGTCATCACTATCTTAATCCCACAATCATGATGACTAATTTAAATAAATTTCATCACTCACAGATTTAATTGATGTAATAATAATAACAATAATAAATGGATCTGTAACTTTATATATCAAATTCGCTGAAGTATAAATATCATAAATTGTTCCATGTTTATTTTTGATACAATTTCAGATATAAATTTGTTTTGACTATTTTTTAAATTCCACAAATAAACATAAATATCAGCAGAAATTTTCTGTATAGGGTTGAGGACATTAACAAAAACAACTGCCTGTTCAAAAGTGAAAATTAACAGTGCCAAAGGAATTTTTATAATAAATAATAACTTGTTTTCTAAGGAAATAAAAAGAGATTGTTTATCACTTCAAATTAATATTTACCAAAACAAAATTTACCTCATGATATAAATGTGTTGGAATGGTAACAACAGCCACGGTGTATGCAGATCTCACTAACGCCCTCAAGCAAAATATGAATTTATCCAGATCTCTAGTACTGTCTATGGAATGTAATGACTTCCTGTGGGGCAACCACATAGGTGAACCTAATGAATGAATGCCGATCCTTAGGATAGTTCGTTTTTCTGGAGAATCTTTGAGAAAAAACTTTCCATCTTTAATTTTATTTCTAATCGACTTTAAGAGAGCATTATATGCTGGATTCGAGTATGTTCTTGAACCTAAGAAATCAAATAATGTAATTAAAACGTTAACTTTATATAGATATCGAAAAACTTACCATTTTCAATTCTTTGTCCAGTCCAATAACATATATCTGAATTTTCAATATCACTAAATAACATGTTTTTCGATAGATCGTAGATATGTCCAATTTGTTTCACATGTTGTCTTGCATTGTTGTTGGTGGGTAAATGTTGATATCTGAAAGCTATTTTCATTTTATCACTAATACCAGGAGATTTTAAAACTTTCTCTGGATCTAAATCACTATCAATCACAGCAGGTAATTCTTTGATCTACAAGAAAACAAAAAACATATTGCAACTCCAACAGAAAAAAAAATCAATACTTACAATATTGGAAGGATTGACATCTTGACTAGCTATCATCGTAGAATGTTTAGAAATAATGCCTTCGGCAAGAAAGTACTTAAGTATAATCTTTGAATAAGATCCATGAAAATCTTCTTCTGTAAAAAAAACCAATGTAGGTACCCATATTATGAATATAGCTGTAGCATGTAAACTACCAAAATGAAAATTAAATTGGAAAGTTCAATTCAATTCTACTTGATGATGTAATTATGTTTACCCTTTGCACAACTATAGACACACCACATGTTTGTACAAATATAATATATTGATTATCCTCATTAATCAATATATTAAAAGCTATTAATTACAGATATTACATTTACTCCTATAAATTTTGATATTTATGTTAAAATTTAGAGTAGGTACACTAAAATTTATACTTATTACATTAGAAATATTAAAATTTACTCACCTATTAAAACCACTGTTCCAACTGGCAATCCACCTCCTAAAACAATAAAAGACAAATTAAAGCTTATAGAACTGACCTTTCTCTCCAAGGTATCTAGGTAAGTGATTTAAAAATTCAATCTAAAATACTATAAATCCGCACTGTTATACGTCAACACGAATAATCTATTCTTCATTTTACAAAAATAATACAAAAATATGAAAAACTTTAATAAATATGCAGTTTTCAACTTATGCAAAAAGAACAAAGAAAAATAAGTATAACCTATAGATAATTACCTAGTAAAGTATCCAAAGATGGTATACCCGAGGAAACAAGTAAGTGACCATTTTGGGCACTGTATTCTGTCCCTGGAATGCTTTTTGGTATTCTCTTTGCCATGGAAAATAATTTACAAAATTAAAATATTTCTTCCTGTCTTCTTTAGCACACTTTCCCTTTCCCTTTGTCGAGACAGGTCAGGAACTGTCAGGATCTGGATCGAACTTCAATTACTCATTTGACATAAGCAGCTGTTTTATCCACAGAATCACAAAGCACTGCCCAGTGTCAGAACCACTGAGATCTATTTATCTTCTTCTTTTTTGGTGTCTAAAAAAGAAAGGCGGATGAATGTCACGAACAATCCGACGTTGCCATTTTTATAAAAGTATAATCTGTCAATTTCTTCAAAATAATAACCTTATATTTTCTTGGTTAACACAGATCATTGGTTAATTTATCGAAAAGGGCAAGGATAATGATTGAAGAAGACATCTTTTCAATACTGCATAGCTTCTTCAATCATTATCCTTGCCCTTCTCGATAAATTAACCAATGGCAACGTCGGATTGTTCGTGACATTCATCCGCCTTTTAAAAAAGTAGAAGGAACATTACCCATTCAAAATTTGTTAGGTTAAGATTTTTCAAGTTGATGATAAACATGGCTCTCCAAAAATCAAATTTCTCTCAAATTCCTCAAGATGCTGTTGTATTAACCGAAACTCAGGCTCTTTTGTATTCTACTAAAATATTAAACAATTGGCCAAATAAATCAGAAGTGTAAGATTATAAATACAGATCCATTTATATATTTTTAATGAACTTATTTTATATTTGTCTATAAAATGTTCTTGAAATGTATGTCCATATTATTTACCTTAATTTTAGACAAAAACCTTTTACAGACTTGGCTATAAATATGGATCTGGAGTACTTGCTGCTACTAGCATGATGACGGGAATATATATGAATAACTTTTTTAGAGGAAGGTTCAAACTGTTAAACTTTGGGCAAATGTCTTCCTATTTACCAATTGCTGCTGTACCAGCTACAATATCATTTTTAGTGCACCAACAGGTACATTTAAATTGAATTCATTCAAGTAAACTAAAATAAAGTGCTATAAGGTACTAGAGCTCTTATTATTGTTGAAAAACAGAACCATGTTGTGTGGCAGTATTATTAAATATCTTGAATATACTTGAATACAATTTATTTCTCTTCATAATATCAATTTCTTTTTATTTTATTTGTAGTTTGTATTAACCCCTCTCATATTAAACATAGATGAATGTCCAGTATGTTTAGAGACTAGAGCATCAGTTTTACAAGCACTTAGTGGTTGTGTAATGCCTTTAATATTGTCACCAATAACCTCATTAGCTGTAAGTATAATCTACAGAAAAAATTATTAGCAAGTTATATTTTTGTTAGTTTATTATTATATTTTTTAGCTCGTTCATAGGTACCACACATATGATATGCCATATATAACCAAAGAACCAAGAAAAGTTTTTCAGATTGTTGGAAAAATGTTTAAACAAATAAAAGGTCCTGCATGGGGTATACTATTAGGACAAGCATTTGTTGGTAGCATAGTTACCTTCTTTGAAGCCGATTCGATCTTAAAGGTTAATTTGGAGTTGATGAAATTGGAGAACAGTGAATTATTGACTTGAGAATAATCTTAATTTTGTAGAATTTTTTATGTGATATTTTTAGTAAAGTTTTTGTTTGATTAATGATTGTTTTATTTTTACTTATTGTTTAAATTTTAGTCCTCTATAATGTGCACAAGTACAAATCAAGTTCTATATATTGTGATGATATTTTTAATTTCAATACCTTACATTGGGAAGCTACTTGTGTTGTTTAATTTATTCTTAATAAATTAGTTATTTATTGTTTGTTTATTGATCTCAGGGTATATGTGGATTTGGTTGTAACACTCCTCAATGAGAGAACGATAAGGTCGACTAATCTGAAGGGAACAAAAGGAACCATATGAAACAAGTTTTTTTTATGGTCTATCAATTTTTTGATTATTCTGCAATAAATAACAACAATATAACAGTTCCAATTATGGATAACCGTGACGTCACTGTTACGAAAGAATCAATTCCAACTCTAGACTGATGAAAAAGTATTCATTACAATTTGTACACTAAAAAAAATCTAATAGTTTAGAATGCTGATTATTGTGATTTTTATGTTTATTTTAGTGTTTACGGTAAGTTTCTTTTTATTATTCTCATAACATAAATATCAAATTATATCAGAAGTTTTTGGAATTGATTGGATTATAACCTACCTAGTTAAACATACATAAATTATAATTAAAACGTGAATATCAAAATATGTATAACCTTAATTAACACTTGTTGGTAGAGTTTAAGTTCAATAAATTAATAATTCTTACGTATTCTATATATGAAATGAATAAATTCCTTACCTCTGTCATGATGTATAAGATGATTTCATATGGATTATAATAGATCTTATTCTATTCTCAGGGCCCAAATAGAATAATCCAATCCCTTTGGACTTGAAGTTGATTTCAATTTCGGAGTAATGAGAAAATTAATGGATTTGATTTGGATCTCCGGAACTCAGCTGAATTTTTCTTCGACAATTAAGAAAAAAACTATCTTACCAATTCTAGTAGAGTTTCTTACTTGTACTATTTTATTTAATTTTAATTTGATATAGGTAGGTACACCTCTCTTCGCAAGAAGATCTTTTTCGTCTCTCACCATCTGACATATCCATTAATTACTGTCATGCACTCACTAATCATATCGCGATGCAATTTTTATACACTCAAACTTAACTTAAACTAGTAATAATAAACATGTGTCAATCTACTTTGAAATGTCATTCATAAAATTATATTTTCTTATACAGGGTGTACCGTAAATTAGAGGCATGATGGATCGTTAAAAAATATATAAAATACCCAAATACAACTTTTCCCTAAAACCTTCTTAGTTTGTGAGATACAGGTTGTTGAAGGATGCAGGAGAAATACACATTTTATTGCATATCTTCTCGGGAGATGAAAGTACAAATTTAAAGTTTTTTGTAGGTTATTGTCTCTGTCAAATTCTAATGAGCCAGTGGCGTGGTACGAGGGGTTCGTAAACTTTTATTGTACCATATATTTTTGAAATGTATTTAAAGCTGAAGACTTTTGTCTGCAATTCTTTATTAAATTTCCTACATAAAAGGTATGTACTCTTTGTTGAACTCGATACAACACTCCATTTTCAAGATTTTTAGCTTTTTATTGCAAGAAAGACATTTATTTTTATGTTGTATGTACATTTTTTTTAAACAATAAATTTGGTCTTACGAAAACCCGCACTTCGTGAAAGTTACAATTAAATTATCAGCACAGGATTATAATTAACGTTTGGGCTGGAAGAATTGGGTACCAGTTTAACGGGCCTTTTATTCTACCGGAATATTTCAATGTACCTACCTAGATATGTAAATTTTCTTAGAAATAATTTAATAGATCTTCTTGATGATGTACCTTATCAACGTAGTCTGTCAATGTGGTTTATGCACGATGGGGCCTCGCCATATTTCTGCGAGCTAGGGAATTGCTATAAATGAAATCTTTACGGTTAAATATGGCAGTGCTGGGTAATTCCTAGTTAAAAAGTAATTAATAATTACAATGACTTTTTTTTCATGTAATTTGTAATTGTACTTAAGTACTTTTTTTTCTTAAAGTAATTTGGAATCGTAATTGCAGCAAAATCTGTGGAGGAATTGTACTTTGTAATTATATTATCTAGCTGAATTATCTAAAAACAATTACTTCTCATAAGTACAATTACTTTTCCAATTAAAATTACTATTTCCAATTACATTTTTTAATTACAATTACCTACTTTTAAATGCGTGTTTACGAGATGCACGTGGTACAAAAACAAGAAATTTCCTGTTGGAACGGAACCCTATATAGACTAATGTTGCTCGATTTGTATGATATGATATATTATACCTAATATATAATCGAGTACATAATAATATCTATGTACCTAGACCCAGGTATTGCAACTTTTGTATTTTTGTTTCGTTCGAATCAATAAACTTTTCAAGTAAACATTTTATTTTAACTTCCCTGTTTAGTTTTTATATTACTTATTATTATTATTATTATAGTTAGACAAGGGCAGAGGGACAGAGGTGTCCCTATTGTGCCAAAAAAAAAAGATAATTACATGTGTAACCTACAGTAGGTGAAGAAAAGAAAAAATAACTGCAATATATACAAATATACCAAAAAAAAAGAAACTATAGGTGCTCTAAAAGCATTCGATCAAGTCTGTTTTTAAACGAGTTAGTTGATGGTGCAGAAACTGTGGATACATCAAGGTTATTCCAGCTGTCGAAAACCCTGTTTGGTAAGAAGTTTTGTCTTGATCTGACGGTAAAGTTTTCTTTTTTTAGTTTAAAAAGGTGTCCTCTAAGGCGGTCATCTGGATTTAAGGTGAACATCATATCAAGATTACCAAAATTAAATTTTAATATTTTAAAAGTGGTAATGAGGTCTCCGCGGTGCCTGCGAAGTTCAAAGGAAGTTAGGTTGGCCATGGAGAGTCTTTCTTCGTAGGAAGGTCTTCGCGGTCCCAGAGACAGTCGAGTGGCTTTTCTTTGAACATTTTCCAAAAGATTTTTATCACGAACTAGGTCAGGGTACCACGTTGGACCGGCGTACTCGAGAATTGGTCGGACATAGATAGTATACAGTTTACAAAATGACTGAAACGAAACACTCGAAAAGCACTTGCGAATGAGATACAGTCTGGTGTTCGCGCGCTTACAGACTGAAGTTATATGATCAGACCAAGTTAGGTTGCTATTTACGATAAATCCGAGGTCGTTATAGGAAAACACAGAATTTAATGGTCGGCCGTCTACGAAGTACGGTAGTAGTGGGTTATTTTTACCTAATCGGAGCACTACACATTTTTCAGTGTTCAACGGAAGTAGCCACTGGGAACACCAGATGAAGATGGAGTTTAAGTCCAACTGGAGGGTTTGTTGGTTGGTGATTGGATTTGTATATATCTTTGTGTCGTCAGCGTAGAAAGATATTTTGTTAGTTACGTGATAAGAGAGATCGCTGGTGTAAACCGTAAAAAGCAGAGGACCAAGAACAGAACCCTGTGGTACTCCACTTTCCGCCAGTCTATCCCTTGAGAAAACTTCGCCAACTCTTACTCTGGAATGTCTGTCTGTTAGGAAGTCGTCAATCCAGCTAAGTAAAGAGCCGCGAACGCCGAAGTATTCCAGCTTGTGTATAAGTCTGCGCTTGGGAACACGATCAAAGGCTTTGGAGAAGTCCAGATAGACAACATCAACTGGCTGCCGATTGTTAAGGGATGATGTCCAGTCGTTAACACAGTGTAGCAAGTTGGTTAGGGTGGAACGGCCGGAGACAAATCCGTGTTGTTGCGTTGGAATCACATTTTCCAGGAGAAGAAATTTGGTTATCTCCTCTGAAATAATGGCTTCCATGACTTTACTGACTACTGGCAGCAGACTAATCGGGCGGTAGTTGTTGGAATCAAGTTTGTTACCTTTTTTGAATATGGGTGTGATAGATGCTAATTTCCAACTGGGGGGTATGGAACTTTTGGTAAAGGACGTCTGCATAATTAACGACAGGGGTGTTGCAAGCGAGTTGGCGCAGCTTTTTAGGAGTTTTGGACTTAGACCATCTAAACCAGGTGATGCGTTAGTGCGAAGTTTCAGTAAGTGCTGTTTTATACGGTCTGGTGTAAATACTACATGTTCTAAAGATGCCTTGAGGCGGGGACAGTTACTTAATGGGAGGTTGTCATTATTGGGTTCTTGAGTGAAAACTTGTGAGAAAGTTAAAGAGAGCGTCTCAGAAGACTCTTTATTAGAAGAGCATACGGTATGTTCTGGTTTTTGAAGTAGAGGAATGGAAACTTTTGATGATAGGGAAGATCGTATATATTTGAAAACCTTTTTACTGTTACCACTGGCAATGATGTTTTCTTCAAAATTTTGTCTTAAAGTTTTGAGAGATAGTTGTAGAGTATTAGAAAATCTGCGGTGGTTCAGGAAATCACTCGGAAGCTGTGTGCGCTGATATTTACGCCAGACGCGCCGTTTGTGCTTAATACGTTGTAGTGCTGCGTGGTTTATCCAGGGTTTGAGATTGTTTTTATAAATCTCGCGGACAGTAGTATGTGCAGAGATTATCCTGAGAGTAGTATCATGAAATGCGTTCCACATTAACGAGGGATCGGGTAAATTTGTGAAAATTAAGTCCCAATCAAGTCGGGAAAGCTGTGAATCAACTTCAGAAAAATCAGTAGTAGCATAAGTTGTGATTTTATTTTTGCCCGGTAATGTCTGGATAAACTGAACGTGAGCAGTTATGAGTGCATGGTCTGATTTTCCAACAGGAGAGCTTATTTCAAGAGATGAGATTAGCTGTTCATCATTAGTGAGTATATGATCAAGAATGGAAGGTAGATTATTAATTCTGAATCTTGTGGGTTCTGTAATAAGTTGAGTGAGGTTCGAATTTGCAACAAAGTTTTTAAATAAGTTGTGTGAATTTACAACATCTGATAGTGAAGTTATCGGCCAGGATATTTCTGGGAAGTTAAAATCTCCAGCAATGATGAGATTATCAAGAAGTGATAACTCTTCGAGTTTTTCAAACAATATGTTGTCCATCGCAAGTTGTGTATCAGGGGGGCGATATATGCATACCAGGTTAAGAGAAAATAGATTTTTAATAATATGTACATGTATAATATCTATCCCGGGTATGTCTAATAGTTTAATTTTAGTAGATAAAGTTGTGGTAATATCGTCGGATAAATAAATGCATACACCTCCGCACCGACACGATTTTCTCTATCTTTACGATAAATTGTATAGCCAGTAATGTTAATTAAGGAGTCTGAAGTTGATGGTTTAAGCCAGGTTTCGGTAATAAAAATAATTTGTGGTTTAAGAAGTTGCACTGTGCATGTGAATTCGCTAAGTTTAGCGTAAAGTGAGTTTAAATTTGTGTATAAAAAGAGCCAGTCATTGAATTTGCGGGTAGAAAAGTTATGAACGAAATTTCGAGATTTTTGGGATGCCGTTAGTGTACCTGATTGTCAGATCATGTTCGCCATTATTTTTACTGGTATCTAGTTCACTTCGAAGTTCTCTTAATCGTTGTTGTTGTGTGGGCGTCTTGTCATCTATTATAGAAAATTTTTCAGTACGCTTTTCCTCGAGAAGTTTGGATTTATTCCTCAATATGTTTTTGGCATGGTGTTCTGAAGGCATTACTACTTTGATCATGCGAGGAAACTTCTGGTTGGGTTTGCCGACTCTGTAGAAGGTGATGTTACTTATTAAGGATTTTGTCTTTTCCCATAAGTTAAGGAGACCTTAAATTGTATAAAGCTTACTTAAAGTTAATCTCAGTTTTAGGTGATACATGTCAATTTCCGATCTATAACTACTTATAGGTGCAGTCTAATGTTTCGGGCAACAAGCCCTAATTGCTAAATGGTGTTTAGACTGTATCTACGCCATACAAAATTTGTCATGTGTCATCTCAAACCGAGTTTAACTTCAAGTAAGCTTTATACAAACCACCCTTAACATATCTTTAACTTTAAGGAGTCCTTATAAGAAAGTCGCTGCAATTGGCTGTTAGTTCAACATTTTAAATTACCTATTTAAAAATGTTATTCGTATCGGCTGGCTCCCCCATTCTGTCATAATTTGTTGATTTATCCGCAAAGTAATTGATAATTCCTATTTTTACGACATGTACTTTGTAATTGTAATTAATTCCTTTTTTGGAAAAGTACTTTGTAATTGTAATTATTTTTAAAGTACTTGTAATTACCCAGCACTGGAAATGGATAGGCCGTGGAGTAAATGATCCGGTCAAATGGCCAGCACGGTCTCCTGAATGTAATCCAATGGATTATGCCGTGTGGGAAATATTTAAACAAAAAGTATATTCTACATCAGTCAATATGGTAGGTAGGTGAACTCGGAGAAAGAATAGAAATAGCTTGCAGTGAGTTGTCTCTTGATAGATTTTTGCTGAGGAATACAACCAACCAAACGAAAAAACGTATGCAAAAATGAAGGACGTCAGTCAGTTTGTTAATGTTGTTAACTATATATACTATACATACAAAATAGTTTCAATAATAAGTTTTCATGAGGTTATTTCAAATTACTCTTTTTAATTGAAGAACTATGAATTACAAACCCAAAAAAAACGTTTGTGTTTAAATTATTTGGAAATGATCTACAATTAGGTACTTACTACAAATTTATTAAAAAAAAATACAACTTAAGAAATTGTCTTACTGCAATTAAACGTTAAAAATCTTGAAATTGGAGTGTTGTATCGAGTTCAACAAAGAGTACCTTTTATGTAGGAAATTTAATAAAGAATTGCAGACAAAAGTCTTTAGCTCTAAATACAGAGTGTTTCAAAAAATATGATACAATAAATGTTTACGAACCCCTCGTACCACTCCACTGGCTCATTAGAATTTGACAGAATTAATACTGTTGATGTGTTTTGAAAAGACAATAACCTACAAAAAATTTCAAATTTATACTTTCATCTCCCGAGAAGATATGCAATAAAATGTGAATTTCTTCTGCATCCTTCAACAACATGTATCTCACAAACTAACTTATAACTAAACGGTACTTATTTACGGTGCACCCTGTTCAAAGTAACTTTGAATTTTGATATTTCTAATCAATAACATTTCTATTATTGACCATTATTATTATTACTACTATCAAATACACAATTCTGTACTGATAGTTATGTTTATCAATACTTTTTACAATATTTATTCAATCTTTGATATAGATCGTGAATATTATTAATTTTCCTTTTTATGGATTAATTGTGGTATGTATTTCTTTTATTTGATAATAACTATTCATTAATTGATAATTCGTCTCAATATATATAATAGGTATCTATAATTAATAAAATACCTTGCAAAAGAAAAGTTGAGTTTTTTGAACTGGCTAAAGTTGCCTTCAACATTCCACTATACAGATACATTCAAACACAAACGGAACATAGGGATTTAATGTATTGTCCGATCTAAATAGTCCACCAACAAAACATTTCTATAAGCTCACTTCAATGAATATCAAGTATTGATCTGGACATCTGGATTCGGAACCAATGTAAGGAACCCCGCCCATTCTCCTTCCATAATTTGTTAGTTATGTGCGAACTGCGATTTAGTATTGAATAATTATTTGATGGGGGTAGTAAACGTCGCTACATATTGAAACAATATCCTTACGTTTTATGTTGTTAAAATCGAACATTAATTGTTAAATTCTCTTTAACAATTAATGTTTCGAGTTAAAAGATAATATGTTTTGATTTCTTTTGGCAATAACGGCTTTCAAAATAAAAATAAATTCGTGAATAAAACAAAATAAGATTCTTTAAATTGTACTCTACCTACTGACTGCTCTTTACTGACTGTCTGACGTTAATTAAGAACCGCCCACAGTTGAGAATACGGAGTGGTGGGAATTGTACGATATGTTATAGAGGTGTCCAAATAAACGATTGTAATAATCGTGTTTTTAATCTGTTGAAGCTGGATGTTGATCGACTAGTTCAAAAGCAGTTCTGATACAATGCTTAAAATCCCTATGTTCCGTTTGTGTTTGAATGTATCTGTATGTGCTTCTAGCAAAACTTTAATTTATTCCTTTTCATTATTAATAAAATAGTTTTTTGCATTTGACAGATGCGTATAGGTATAACGGAAAGACCCGTAACGGTACGTAGACCGTATCGTAGAGCTGTCAACGTATCAGTTCTGCGCGCATACTCAGTTCGACATGAATAAAAATTCGCTTGGAAATGGAAAACAGCTTGTGAGTTTTAATATTCATACTAGATATAATTAAAGCTGGTCTTCTATGAAACACTTTGTATATTAATTAACATGGTAATCATTAGAATTATAAAGAATCAGGTTTATGGTAATGAAGGCGACAGTAGATTGATTATAATTACTTGTTAGAAAGTGTTTTTACCGCTACACGTGAGTAGTCTCGTCTTCTTTTATCATTTAAATTCATGTCACATGCGTTAGTGAAATTAAAGTACTTACCGATATGTATTGGTATTGCAGCACGTTTTTAAAGATGTGCGTTTTCAAAATATGTGAGACAATTTACTTCAAAATGATTACAATAGGTACATTTCCATTTTAAATCAATGAGGTGTTAAACTTAGAAAAAATATGTTTCCACAATGTTAATAGTTAGTGGTGGACAAAATCATAATGGAGAATCAATTATTTTTATTGTCACAAGGTTTTTATGTCAATTTAAATAGTTCGCCATTTATGCTGTGACGTACATTACTTAAAAGAGAAGTTTGCTACATAAGGTTGACATAGGACAACAATTCTGTCGTCTTCTTTTTTAAAATCGTGATGAAGTATAGGTTATGCTTATGTAAAAGTTACTAGATAGGGAGTGTGTTCCGAAAAGGTCGTGTTCAGAGTTTTTAAACTAATTGACAATTACGTGAAATATGTATTGGACTATAGATTTTGTTCATTAAACTGAATAAATAATAAAAATCGCAATTAACTTGGTTGAAATATAATACATTAAAAATCAAACAATAAACAACAAACGCAAAAAAGTGGTTATGAGGATTGAACTAATGAATATTTTTAAATAAACAAACACAAAACTGAGAAATGTTGTCAGTTGTATCAAAAGAGCTGTGTGAATCGGGGGGAAAATGTAAACAATAATATAAATCATTTCAGACTTTGACAGACAGTTAAAAGAATTCTTCAAACTTCAAATTCCAATGGCCTTTTTGTAACTGGCTATTATAATCAGAAAGTTGCTAACTTCACTCTTAGTTATATAACGTATTTGTAGTGAAAGTTGCAAACATTTAGGAATTCTTATTTTCCAGTTTTCTCCTGAAATATTCGGTTTAAAAAATACTTTAATTCATTTTTGCAAAGTAGTACCAAAATATACTTTAATAAAATACCAAAAGCCGGATATCGGTTTAACATCTCATTATAACTTTGTAAACATAGTTTAAATCTCTAAAGCTCGTCAAGCCGACTGACGTCATGTAGTATGATTTTACTCAGCTGTCGGTTGCGGGATACATAGATCGTTTTGTCTAAATACGTTAGAAAAATTTGTATTTTTGTTACCGTTACCATTATGTTCGTTTCTATTGAAGAATGCTTAAGGCCACCGCATAATTACAGCCCATGTACCATTTAGGAAGAAACCAAATACTTACCACAAAATGACGATGCGGGATCCAGAGTCTTTGTGTCTTCGAACGTGTGGTCGTTCCTTTATGAAAGTACTGTAGTAAAAGTTTTGTATTACCTACTGAAAATCAGAGCCGTACTATATACTATATGAAACTGCCTGTATGTATGATAGAAGTTTGCACTCTTTTGTAGGAATATTAAATACTGAAAAATATTAATAAATATTTTGTCAATAATTGCTGCGTTATGTACAAAAAAATCCTTATATAAAGGGCCATTTGATGTTCGCCACCATGTGAATAATGGTTAGGTATTTATAGCCCGTTCAGTACAAAAACCGTTGCACGTCATCAAAGTATCGAAAAAGAGACGTTCGTTTATATCATGTCATTCGATTGCTGCTGTCAATCCTCTGTCAATCACTATGTTAAGCCTCTCTAAACTCAATAAATATTGAAATTTGTAGGTCGCATTGTATTAAAGAATATAAATATATGTTTAAAGAAAGGTTTCGTAATTAATTTCATATCAAATACAGCTCGTAGGTTAATTAAATATTAAACTCAAACTAACGTCAGTCTTAATAAAAACTTTTTATGTTGGCAAAAATGCGCGCTGTTGCCGCGATTAAAATGGTTTATTTCAGGTTCAGTTGACGTCTTGACATTTTTGGGGTTATGTTGTGACAAAAACTGCAAAGAACTGTGAGTAATTTTTCACAAGCAGTAATGAGTTATCAAAGTTTCCAAAAAAACGTATAAATGAAACTTAATAATACTGCAATAGTTGATGCATTTACTCCTGATACTATTTACAGCGTTTATGAAGCAAGTATGTATAAGTTCAATATTATACCCAATCAACTGTATTTATTTTATTCTGTTACATTATTCTTAATACTTGGCAATTATACATGGACATTTTTTTTATAGATAATCATGTCACTTTAGGAATGTTACTGCAGTAATTGGAGGAAGAACAATAATTATTAAATGTAGAATGTTCCTGAGTAGTTTACTAAAATATGATACATCCACAAAGAGGACTTATGGAACTTTCAACAAAAATAAACCACTGTATACATTTGTTTTTATTAATGAATCCTGAATTTCCCAAAATGGTGCTGTAGGCTGTTCATGTCAAAAGGTATGTTACAATGATAATGTAAAATTTTAGAATGCAAAATTGTTTTTATTCTAGATATTTTGTATTACATGCTGAGAATGAAAATGGTTATATTGATGGAGCAGAAAGTATATTTTTATATGAATCTCAGTTGAGTTATTATCATGGGAAAATGAATGAAGAACATGTTTTTAAATGGTTTGAAAACCAATTACCTACTATTGAATCTTTCTGAACCTTTAATAAATGATGGACAATGCTTTTCGATAATATTAGGTTAATGACACAATATAGAATTCAATCAACAAATGTTGAAGCTGAGCTTATTTATATTACAGCCTAGTAAGTAGATACAAACTGTATTTGAACAGTGATATAGCAAATTATATGTTAGAATTCAGAAGACTACACAACTAGTTTAATACATTCAAAATTCTTACTTCAAATTATACCTAATAGACAATAAATGCTGTTTTACTTTTATTTTCACAAAAATAATAATATAGGTATATTTGAAAAGAAAAGAATTGGTTATTTGAATACTGCCCTTTCAATAAATGTTTTTTTCAGAAACAAACCCCCCAACAAAATACATTGTGGATATGATAGAACAGTATAGTCACAAAGTATTACCTACCATCTTTTTAAAAATCCTATTGAGTTAATACTGGCTACTGCCAAGCAAGCCGATAGATGCATTCCAGAAGTTGCGGGTTGGAATTGGTTTGTCCGTGAACCTCTCAAATTTGAAAGATTTCTATTTGACAATTATTGTTCTACCTTATTTAAAAAAATAGTATTACAAACTTTTCGGTGTAGTAACTAATTTATAAATTTGCAATGTTTCTTTTTAATAAAACAATTCCACGAAAATTGGGGTGGCATTATTTATTATTTTATTTTAATCATGATATTCAAAATAAGTAATTCAGGCAGCATTTTCTAAAGGTACATGTGTATATCACAAAGTTTTATAAAAACTACAAAGAATTAATTTAATAGTTTTTATTGAATTGAAAGGTCTCATTTGATCAATCGTTTTATAAATATAAATTAAATATAAATTTGGATTGATTAGAAGATGATGGAGTGATAAATAATTCACCAATATACTGATAATTATAATATGTATTGATTTCAGTGCTACGATTTAGTCAATCATTTGCATATACCTTCACTCGGAGAATAGAATGGATTTGCTCTCCTTTTCTGAGCTGTGGTGGTGCTTGCTGCACAATTTTCTTTTGCTATGATCAATGATCATATATCTCAGGATGATTTTCCTTGTTGAGAATGACCTACACACTAAAGCTTCACATCCCGGCTTTTCTAAAAAAAATTTAAGATTTATTTCAACAAAATATAAAATAAAATTGCCTACCTTTAAAAAGGAGGTAGATCCAGGTTATCAGAACTTTTTTATTTATAATTTGTCTGTAAACCTTACATCAATCTTTCATATTGTAGTGACAACATTTTAGAAGCCAACATATGTACTTAGGTAATAGTAACCTAAAAATTATATTAGATAATATTTTTTCCTTGATACTATATATACATGCATTTTAAATACTAGAATAGTTCCATAACTTCTAACTAATTAAGTGTGTGGTATAAACATACAAATAAAAGTGTTAACTATTCCATACATACCTTTTTAGTGCTAAAAATAATTCCATACTTTTTAAAATAAGAATTTCTTAGTGCTGTACGGTTAACATACAAATTAAAGTTTCATATGTAACATCTCTGTATGTAACTGAAATAAGTCGAAGTTTCTTTGCACGCAATAACCATCAATAACTAAACCTAACCTAGAATATTTGATAGACTTCATTTGACATATACTAGATTCTCATATTATTTCAAGGACTTGGCAACATAGTACAGTTATGACAGATGTGACGTGCAACGGTTTTAATACTGAACGGGCTATATATCGAGTGGCCAACTCTGTATTTCTATTTTTGGAATTATCTAAGTTGGCCGAGTTAATTATTTTTACTTTTGCTTAAAATCAATGAACACTTCGTGCCAATCATAACAATTGGCAATACATTTTTTATTATGATAGCCACAAACAACTCGCACCATCTTGGCAAGAAATTTTTTTATTTGATCAACATATTTACACAAAACTTTCAGCATCTGTATCATTTTTTATTTAAAACAACATTACTGACCACTTCAAGGAATGTCTGTCAAAATTTTAGCCCTTCTATGATTTCCCAAGTTTTTGCTAGCTTCTGGGACATCCTGTATGTAGATATACACCAATTTCATTTAATTTTCATCTAAAAACTAAAAATGCATAGTGATAAATTTGACAGTCTTCGAAATAATTGAAATTTACACAAAGGTCAATATCATTGCACCCTGTACAGGTGCGAATAAAATCTACCTCGAAACCCAGTTCTTCATACGAAGCGGCTATATCATTATCTACCCATCATCACACACAGACCCGTGGTCAGTTGGTGATGGCAGGGTTTTTCTTTTAGTCTTCCGTTTCGTACGTAAAATTATCTGGTCTTAGCGTAAATATAGAGATGATTCGACGTATTGTAGCTATCAATACTTTTTCTTTCAAGATGAATCTCTTTATGATAGTATTTTCTAGTGTTCTAAATTTTGTGATTTGTGATGAATTTTTGCCTGCAGAAGTAAGTATTTTATTTTATTTTATTATAGTAGTTTGAATTTAATTTTAGAAATTATGTAATTATTTATATATTTCAATGTCTTTTATTTTATAAGGCAGCCAAAATTATTTTTGAAAGATACATAATATTTTTAAACTTCAGAATATTATAAAAAAAAGGTTTTTTGAAATATTTTTGAGAATTCTACCCAGAAAAACTATTTATAAAAATAAGTGTTTTGTGTAAACTATATAGAACCGAATTTACCGATATTATTCTTATTTTGTTCTACAGTTCAATCCAATTTTTACTTACGCTGTTAAAACTTGGGGCAAATAAGCTTCCAAAGGGATGAAAATATTTTAGATATCAAAGATAATAGTTTAATACTATTATAACGCTTTACAAAGTTTTTGAAAAATATTTTTCAAAGAACAGAGACCGTTCACTAAGAAGCAACAACTACTTCTCGCGCTATATGCCCCGACAGACATTGAATTACACTCCTAAGTTAAAAGGGGTTGGTATATCTGCATTTTGGTTTGTGATTAGAAGGTATGTAGTTGTTGCTTCTTAGTGAAAATATTTTTCAAAAACTTTGTAAGGCGTTATAATAGTATTAAACTATTATCTTTGACATCTATTGATAACACGCTTTACTAAAATATGACAATTTTTACAGGAAACTGTAATTAAGTAAAAGCTACAAAACCGAAATGGTTTTTTGTCAATATATAATTTTGGTTTGTGGTTAGATGTGGGGATGTCACTGTTATCGCATTCTTAGCATTTCCTTTACCAGGGTTAATGTATTCATGTGGTTTCAGCGTTGTCTCCAGGGGCTTCTGGACGGATAACATCTACCTTGTACTGATGAGGCGCAAATACGCCGAAACCGGTCTACAAGTGATGTTATTCCTTCTAATTACAAACCAGAATGGTTGGTTATATCTTGCAGATATACCTACCAACCCCGTTTAGCTTAGAAGTGTAATTCAATGTCTGTCTGTGCATATAGCCCGAGAAGTAGTTGTTGCTTCTTAGTTAAACGATAATTAACTGTAATTAAAAATTGAATAGATGAGGCTTTTACTTGATGAAGATCCATACTACTGATGAAATAAAACAAATTAATTTGTTTAAATCTTCATTATTTATTTTGAACTGACGTTCAAATTAAAATTAGTGACGCGTTTCGCTACACAGTAGCTTTTTCAAACTAGTGAAGCTACAATGAAAAACTTTTAATTTATATAGTGCCTTAATACGGAATTATAAGATATTGACAAAAGTATTAAAAATGGGGATAAGTACAAAAAGTGCCTAAATACGGAATTCTAAGATATTGACAAAAGTATTATAATATATTTAAATAGGTATAAGTACAAAAAGTGTCTAAATACGGGATTCTAAGAAAGTTACAAAGGTATTGAAAAAAGGTACCTGGGAAATTGATCAACAACTATCACATTTTCTAGGTAAAAAGGTTTAATAAGGGAGAATTATTGATATCTATTTGGTCGTTAAGCAGATTACCGGAATATTTGTTTTTGTTAATCTCGAGGGCTTCTAAAATATTTAATTTAAAGGATTTGGGTTCTACATGCAAAATTTCAAAATTTGAGTCGAAAGTGTGTTGGTTTGTTAATAGATGATTTGAATAGTTCGAATCTAATTTCTTATTGTCATAGCTGCGTTTGTGTTCTGAAATTCTAGTTTTAAAGTTCCTAAAAGTTCTACCGATATAAATTTTGTCACAGTTGTCGTTACCACATTTTAATTTATAAACACCTGACTTGTTTAATTTTGAGGATTTAGATTTGTTATTTTTAATGAATTTAGATAGATTGTAGTCGGTTTTAAAGCAAATATTCATATTTAAAGATTCTAAAAATGATTTGATTTTTAAGGATGGTGTTCCAAAGTATGTTAAGCTTTTAAATTGATTATTTTTATTTTTATCTGAAGGATATACTTGTTCTAAAGTGCGTTTCTTTATCTTTTTATTTATGATATTGTCAATTAAGTTTGGATCGTAATTATTATTAACTGCTATTTGTTTAATGATATTTAGTTCTTTGTTGAAATTATTATTGTTTAATGGGACTGTTAAAAGTCTGTGAATCATACTATTGAAAGCTGCTAATTTATGACTAAATGGGTGGACCGAACTATTATGAATTGTAATGTCTGTATGTGATGGTTTGCGAAATATAGAAAAATCATGTTTATTGTTTATATTTGAAATTGTAAGGTCTAAAAAGTTTATACTTATTTTCTTCATGTTCTACGGTAAATTTTATATTGCTATGAATTGAGTTAATATAAGTAATGAAGCTATCTAGTTGTCTAGTAGTGCCAGTGAAGCTCGCTAAAATGTCATCTAAAATGTCATCTACATAACGGTGCCAGTATATAAATTTTTTACTGAGGGGGTGTTTATGAATTATTTTTTCTATATTATCCATGAAAACACCCTGAACTTTATTCTTTAATGAAACTCCATAAAGAGGGGTACCCTATTAGACTGGTTGTTTCTTTTTTCACAGCACCTTCATTTAAAGTTTCAAAGATTCTCATAGATATAATTTCTAAATATTGTTCTTTCAAACCTCGATTTTCTATTAAAAACTCAACGGAATTAATTAATAATATTCAAGATATAAAATTACCTCACAATTCTAAATTCATATCGTTCGATGTAACTAATCTATTCCCTAGTATACCTCCTCAAGAAACTTTAACTCTTGTTAATAATTTGCTCACGTATAATAATGTTAACCCTATAATTCATTCTGACATAATAAATTTATTAAAAGTTTGCTTAAACCAAAATTATTTTCATTTCAATGGAGAGATTTATAGTAGTAAAGATGGTTTGATTATGGGCAACCCCCTCAGCCCCCTATTAGCTGAAATTTTCATGGATAATATAGAAAAAATAATTCATAAACACCCCCTCAGTAAAAAATTTATATACTGGCACCGTTATGTAGATGACATTTTAGATGACATTTTAGCGAGCTTCACTGGCACTACTAGACAACTAGATAGCTTCATTACTTATATTAAATCAATTCATAGCAATATAAAATTTACCGTAGAACATGAAGAAAATAAGTCTATAAACTTTTTAGACCTTACAATTTCAAATATAAACAATAAACATGATTTTTCTATATTTCGCAAACCATCACATACAGACATTACAATTCATAATAGTTCGGTCCACCCATTTAGTCATAAATTAGCAGCTTTCAATAGTATGATTCACAGACTTTTAACAGTCCCATTAAACAATAATAATTTCAACAAAGAACTAAATATCATTAAACAAATAGCAGTTAATAATAATTACGATCCAAACTTAATTGACAATATCATAAAGAAAAAGATAAAGAAACGCACTTTAGAACAAGTATATCCTTCAGATAAAAATAAAAATAATCAATTTAAAAGCTTAACATACTTTGGAACACCATCCTTAAAAATCAAATCATTTTTAGAATCCTTAAATATGAATATTTGCTTTAAAACCGACTACAATCTATCTAAATTCGTTAAAAATAACAAATCTAAATGCCCAAAATTAAACAAATCAGGTTTTTATAAATTAAAATGTGGTAACGACAACTGTGACAAAATTTATATCGGTAGAACTTTTAGGAACTTTAAAACTAGAATTTCAGAACACAAACGCAGCTATGACAATAACAAATTAGATTCCAACTATTCAAATCATCTATTAACAAACCAACACACTTTCGACTCAAATTTTGACTTCAAAATAAATAATGAAGATTTAAACAAATTAATTTGTTTTATTTCATCAACTGTAATTAAGTAGAAAATTTTTTTTTAATCATGATCGCAGCTCAATATCTGTTTTTTAATAAGTACAATAAAAATAGTCGGTGATGCTACCCATTCATTATCATTTAAACCTTAAGGCCAGGTAATATTTTCCTTTATGCTGATAGGTTTGTTAATTGAAATTTAAAAGGTCTTAGAGATCGAGATCGATTTTGCACATTGTTCACCTTGTATTTTATTTGTTCATTCCATATATATTTTTAATTTTTTCTAAATTTGATTTCATTATTTTCATAAATGAAATTACATTTTTACGTTTTACGTGTAGGTATGTAATTTTAATGATTCGACCATCAAAGTCATTGTCCTTTATAAAAAAAACTAACTGGTGTGTTTCCTTTTTATAATTATCTACAATTTTTTTCAACTTACTAGAACATCTTGAAATCCATCACGTCGCAGAAGTCGACAAGTAGGTATACTACATTTTAACATTTTTATAATACTTTTAAGACAAAATCGTGCAAGATATGTGTGATGAACACTGGAAGAAATCAGTGACCTTCACAAGATCAAGGTTCCGATAGACTGTTTGATTTGTTGTGGATTAGTGGGTGTTAATTAACTAATCTTTAAACAGTGATTCGAATAAATTGTTAAAATAACTTACGAGATAAATTAATTAATAAGCAAATGTTAGACAATTTTCATTAGTTTTGGACAAACTTTAACTTTGATTGATCCAAGTTTTGTCTTGAACTATGAATAAATTTATTAGTATTAGTACCCCTGAATGTACCGCCACTGTTGGCCTGGAGTAACGAACGACAAATTGCTTGAGTGCCCAAAATCAAAAAACTAGTTTTTAATAAAAATAATTATTATTTAGCAGCATCCAATTTAAAAGTAAAGAAAATAACAGTTGTTGTACATTTTTTATATTCAACAACAGACAAAATAATTATGGATAATAAGCGGGCAACTGCGAAATACAAAAGGTAGAATATTATTATAATAACAATAAAATAGTATAAAAAAACGTCCAGAAAAAGATATGATTCATATTTTTAAGTATATAAATAAGTAAAGATGAATTCAATGACAATTGTATTTTATTATAAGGAATGATATAAGAGCTTTATGTTTTTTTTTAATTGTTTTTTTAATCGTGTGAATAAATTGAGAAAAAAAATTTGAATAAGTCATCGGCTTTATAAGATGCTAAAAAATAATAAAGACATTTTTATTATAAGAAAAGGAGGCGCCCAAAATGAGACTTCCATTTCGTCATAACCATTCTTCCAGAGTTTCTTTGCTCTTTAAAGATAAAGGACTATGCTTCCATCTTATGGAAAATAAAAGACCACTCAAATGCGGATATTTTGATACCAACTTATTCGTCTTGAAAAATAGAATATTTGATAACATTGCGCCAATGTTGTAATTTAATTAATAAACCCACAAAATCAGTTCATTTGTCAGAAATTTTCGATTCGATTACAAAATCTAACCATTCAATAGGACTCCACCTGCTGCGGTGAAACAGAGTCGGACTTGTGAATATAGTTGTACATACGATGAATACCAGTTTCGTTGAAATAAAATAATAGGATTATATTTTTCAGTTGTATAAAGATATGATAGATTGCAATCAAATTATGTAAAAAAGGTACATCTCTCAATTGACAATCTAACATCTTTACATAAGTTTGTCATTTTGTAATAGCAGTTTATTATAACGTTTTCTATATTATAATAGGTACATTTAATAACACTGACCGACACGTATTTCGTAAACAATTCCGGTACAAACGAATTCCCGTCAGGATTCTTAATGACTATAAAATACACATGAGTTCCCGTCCGACACTTGCAGGTATCCTAATCCCGCACTCGAATTGCCGTCCAGTTTATTTAATCCGCTTACAGGTAAACTAAATAGTTTTGAAAATTCCAGTAAATCGTAATACCTATTCGTAATCCTGAATTATAATGAAAAAGTTGAATAGCATAGTGGGGTGGCTAAGGGGTCAGTCAGTACTAATTGCTATGAATATATTTTTCTATTACATTTTCTATTATATTAAGTTGTCATTTTCGAAACGGCAGTTTATTAATATACATATTTCCGAACGTTTGTTGTCGTACGCTATAGTGATACACAAAATGCTTGAAGTAATACTAAGTGAAAAGGGTAAACCCTTTCTGGTTAGGTTATATGTTAGGTTAGGTAAGGTTAGCTTCTTTACATGTATGTATTTATGACTCAGTTCAGTAGTAGTACGCAATAAAATTGTAGAATTAAAATTCCGTATTTTATTCCAATAATGATATCATGTAAAATAATAGCGTGTAAGAGTGCCAAACATAAGACATTTATAAATATTTCTTATTTCATACATCTGAAAACGGACCTCCCTCAAAACTTTTACTGTTCACTTATTACAATTTGCAATAAATAAATAGCTAGATATCAGATGATTCAGAGAATTTACCGTAATTACCATAAACACCTTTTAGACAGGTCAGTTTCCACCCTGACGGGAACTCGAGTGACGGCTTAACGTATCCTAATTATGGAACAGGTAGACTGGTTGACTGTAGTTGACGCTGCTGATCGAACTATACCTAATCATGAAGAAATATAATGATGAAAATTAGAATTCAGTTAACAGTGCTTTTTATGTCACGCAAGGGAAAACACTCATCGCCATCAAAATATCGGGATCGCCGAGTTGTACCACAAGATATCAGTTGGGAAAATCCTACCGTCGAGTTGTACCATCGATTTTCCTTGTCCTTGGCGATAAGTTGTAATCCCCAATAAAGGCGGAAATGGATTGACTCAGGTAGTCGGGGTACAGCTCGGTGGGCGCATCCCAACTCGTGCCCACTAATCCCTTAAAAGGTACAAGAGTAAAGGTCTCAATAATCTGTATACCTAACTCGTGCTCGATTGAAAAATTTACCTGTTCAAATTACCATCCCATCTATAGGAACAGGTATTATTGTTAAATTGGGTTTTCCTGAAGTACACAATTTATTATGAAAAACGTAAAAAGTTTCCAAAACTTCCATCAAATGCCGAAGAGGTGTTTGAAGTTTTAAACAATATCAATACACGCACTTTACAAGATGAGAACTTTGACCAACCTAACAAAACCTAACCCCAACCCCAGTTAGATTCGACGGCGGACCGAATTACGAAAAATTCGGAGTGCGATTTCGGAATTGGGTCCCATGTACCTACTATTTGTTTAATTTGACCAACCTAACAAAACCTAACCCCAACCCCAGTTAGATTCGACAGCGGACCGAATTACCAAATAATCAAGTGATATTGGAAAATGGTTGCGTTATTTCAAATAAATGACAACTGTATATGTAGGTCTTGAATATTTAATTATAATAAATAAGAATTAAAAACCGCAGTTCCGATGCACCCGGGCACGAGTTGGTGTATTAATTTTCTACCTGGTTTTTGAACGGGCACGAGTTGGTCAGTGATTTTCGGGGCCAGGTAATAACGGGCACGAGTTGGGAAACGCCGAACTCGGTAGTCCCCCAAAATATATATAACACAAAAACCGGCTTCGGCTATCAAAAAAATACAAAAATTAAACAAAACCCGGCTTCGGCTATCAAAAAAATACAAAAATTAAACAAAACCCGGCTTCGGCCATCAAAAAAATTTAATAAAGCAAAAAGGCGACTTTAGCTACCAAAAAATATATAAAAACCGGCTTAGGCCAATAAAAATTTTTTTTTCAGCTACACTTCGCGGATAGAAGGTAATGAGGTCCTCAGGCACTGCCTGTGGGGGGAAGGTGGAGCGCGTAAAAGGGGATACTCTAAGAATTATACATTATCTTTTAGTATCACCCTTTACGTCGGGTTCATTACCTACACACATTTCACAAGCATTTTTGTATTAACAGTTAATAGACATTTAACATCTTCCATATAAAAAAATCTTTTCCGCATCCCTATCCTATTTTTTTTTAAAGAGTTACCGATGCCAACAAATACACTACAAAATACTACAAAGAAAAAACAAAATATAAAAATTAACTGATAAAATTAGGTCAGTTCAGCCCTGTCTGGTTTTCTTTATTCATTTCTTATCACCGCTGATATCCTTTTACTTGTGGAATCTGTAATACATGTCTATTTACGTATTTTCTCTCTGTCTTACTCATACAATCTCCGTAAGCGATTTTAAAAATAATATCATTAATTGTGAGTTAATTATAAAAGTCACAACATTGGCGCAATGTTATCAAATATTCTATTTTTCAAGACGAATAAGCTGGTATCAAAATATCCGCATTTGAGTGGTCTTTTATTTTCCATAAGATGGAAGCATAGTCCTTTCAGTGATTTTTTCGCGCATACAGAGCATTTTAAATTAGATAAACTTTTTTTTTGCAGAATTTTCAGGAAGATAAATTCCGATACCAAAATCCAAAATTACTATCCAAAAAGTTTGCCAATCAACAGGATACGTCGGAATTATTTGACAGCGGCAAGTCCTATAAATCTCATAACGCCATACAAAAACCTTTTCATGTGGTTAAGAATACGATAGTTAGAGGACCTCCAAAAACCATAGAAGATACTGTTAGTAATTTAGTAACCGAAAATATAATCGAATCCAAGCCTTTGGTTATCGTCAAAAATACCACCAATCCTCATAAATTTGTTAAACAAACTAATAATCCTAAAGTTGTTGATTGGTTCTTGGGACTAGTAGGAATTAAACAGCCAGAAACGAATGCAGCTCATGTGAATCCTTCGAAGAATTGTCCAAGTTGTAGTAAGAAATAATTTATATACAGCACAAGCTACTCAAGATTCCTATAACATTCTGGTGCAAAAATAACATTTAATTTTTTGTAGCGTGTGGAAGAACTTTCAAAAACGTACGAATAGTGGGGGGAATTGAGACCATGGTTAACGAATACCCGTGGATGACTGCACTTTTGTATAACAACAGATTTTATTGCGGTGCTTCCTTAATAAACAACAAATATTGTCTTACGGCTGCTCACTGCGTTAACGGGTAGGTTAAACAAATATGCTAGTGCTAAATTATTTGATATAGGTCAAGTAAATAAGTTTGATGTAAACAATTTCATTAGCAAGTTAAGTGTTAACTGAATTCGATTTGATGATAGAAAGTTTTTCTTTCTCTCACAAGGACAATGAAGAGGCGAATTTACTAGTCCAGGAAGGAGCATAACGTGTACTCTCACTTTTGCATATACCAAATATCGTAGATACGATGTTGCTGATTTTTTTCTATATTTGTTTATTATTTGAGAGTGTGTATCTAAAATTTCAGTTCGAAATTCCCATTATTACAGGTACTATGATTTTTTGACTTGACTATAACAGAATCTCACTTTCAAATTTTCAAAATCGGAACTAACTTTTCTCCGACACTTTTATATATGGAAATCCACTAATTCGACCCCGTAGATTACGAAAATGCCCATAAAATTGGTATGCTGATTTTCTGTGCAGTAGGTATTTGTGAACAACTGTATTTTTCTCTCACTCACGTTTTTATAAATACTTGTTTCAGGTTTTCGAAGGATAAAATTACTGCAGTATTTTTAGACCACGACAGATCGAATTCTCTAGAGACAAGTACCATATCAAGGAAAATAACGAACATTTTCAGACATCGCGGGTATGGAACTGGTGGAACTTACAATAATGACATTGCAATTCTTGAACTGGATCAAGAAGTACCATTGACAGGGTTATTAAAACCCGTATGCTTACCTCCAACAGGGAAAAGTTTTACAGGATCACAAGGTAAACTTTTTCCAATAACTAATTCCCATAGATTTGTTTTTTTACAAGATAATTTTTTCATGCTTTAATACAACAATTTCCTAAATTCATCAATATCAAAAATGCACTCTGCGACATTGTAATATAAAAAAAAACGTAATTTAGATCGATTAAATGCAATTGCAGTTATTAAATTTGAAATTAAATTGTTGCATTTTTTCTCTTATAAATACTTAGTTGTCTATTGTTACTTAAAACGTTGTTATCAAAAGTATTCATTCATAACGCTTTTCATGTATTTTTTTTTAATTTGACTCATTATTTAGATTAGCATCTTCCGTAGAAAATTTTAAGACCGTTTACAAAATTGCAATTTTTTATAGGGGTGTAACTAAATGTGTTCTTTCAGGAATAGCGACAGGCTGGGGTGCAACTAAACAAAACGGACAAACTTCGAACAAATTACGAGAGGTCAAAGTTCCTATTATATCGAATATTGATTGCCGAAAAACGGGGTATGGAGACAAAATAACAGATAATATGATGTGTGCTGGATATCAGGGAGGTCTTAAAGATTCTTGTCAGGTTAGTCTCTCAATCGACAAACACAAAATAACCGAAAAAAATTTCACAAGACCAATTTAAACCAGAAACCAATTATTGTACAGTTTAGAGAAGAAAATCTATGAATATCCCTGACTGTGGATACAATGATAAGTTCTTGTATAATTTATATACTTATTTTCAGGGTGACAGTGGTGGACCCCTACATACCAAAAATGGATCATTTCATCAAATCGTTGGTAAGTAAATAATATAAAAAACAGTAAATTTACAATAGTAATTACACCAATGACAGATAGTTGAATTGCACAAAGGAGACGAGAATGAAAACTACGTACTAACGGATACGAGTAACTTAATAGCCATTAAATCCAATTGTATAGGGGAGCCCGGGGCTGGTTGACGCACTTTTTGTATTTTTATTTTTAGCTTACACATTATTAAGTTTTGGTGTGCTTTTGGTACCAAATAGAAAAGTTGATTGTTTTATCTTTCATATTAGACAAGAAAAAAATTTTTTTTAGCAAAAGTTTAGGTATAAATTTTTTTGTAAAGATGGATGTCAGGTTGCGTCAACCAGCCCCGGGCCGGGGTTGGTTGACGCATATCATGTGGTTGGTTGACGCAGACAAAAAAGTAAAGTAAAACATCTGTTATAATCCAAATTAAAAAAAAATTATATTAAATTCTAAAAATGGAACAAATATAAAAAAGGTAACTTCCCAAGGAACAAAAGATGCATTAATTCTAAAAAAGGTAACTTAATTAACAAATTTAATATTATAGCTTAAAAAAAATATAAGTCATTATTCGCTTTCACAGTTTACACAAACAAAGAAGACGCCAGGTTCCCCAGCACAAGCTTCATGTGCCTACATTTCGCAACTAGTGCACCGGATCCATTTTTTGGATGAGGCACTATTTTTATAGCTATCTGTGCAATAAAGGCAAAAGCATTCCTCTTCATCGGACTCATCATCGTCTTTGACTATTTTCCTTTTTTTTGTTTTTTTCTCTTTTGCATCGGACTTCTTATTTGAGCAAATATTTCTTTTAACAGACTTTACATTTTTTTCTTGTTCTTCAAGAGCATCTTTTACTGGCGTGTCAGTTAGAATTGCTGTCACACGCTTTCTTCTATTAGGTTTAGCGTCCTGCTTTCTAGGTCCGGCTTTTGGTAGCGGTTTCAATTGAAATGGACTTACAGTAGGAGGCGAGCTCTCATTTTTTTCTTGAATAGAACTGTTAGTTGAAATGTTGTTTTCTTTCCCAGGCAGTGGACTTTTTGCTAACACTATATCTTTGGAGCATCCTGGCTGGTTAAGATCATCAGGTTCCTGTGAACACCCCGGTCGTGGTTTTATAATCGAGTTTAGCTGAACTGGAACCACGTCCTTGTCAGCATTAGTTTCTGCGGGATCGGGACGGTCAGTTACATATCCTGGTAAAAACTCTTGATCGTCAAAAACGTCTCTATTGAAAGGGCTAGTTCCAGACACCTTGAATCCCGCCATAATATTTTTCGGTGTCGCTGCCAGTGGCAGTGAGTCTCGAACTATTAGAGGGACATCGTATATTGACATCGTGCGTCCGGGATTGCTAGTGATCCAGGAGTCACTGGCTGAATTAACGTAATGTTTTAATGGTCCATAGACAGACCGATCGAGAGGCTGGAGCTTATGTGAGCAATGGGCTGGAAATGACAACGCCGTTACACCTTTACTTTTTAGATAATCAAGGGCAGCTACAGACAAATGCGAATCATGATTGTCTAGCAAAAGTAGTACCGGTCTCTCTTTAGAACAACCAACGTGCTTGACAAAATGCTTAGCAAACTCCAAAAAGTGCTCTTTTTTCATCCAACCTGAAGTATTTGCGGTTCCAACTGCTCCAGGAGGGCCATTAGCGAGAAAATGTTCTCTGAAGTTAACCCTTGGAAAAACAGGCGAGACAGAATTTCCCGTTGCAGATACCGCCAAAGCCATAGTAACTAAGGTGCCGCGTTCCTGGGAGGTTACGCGTCCCACCTGCTTATATCCACGCCTGCCAACAATTCGGTTAGGCTTTTGCACGGTCGTAATCCCAGTTTCATCCATGTTCCATATTTGTGCTGCTTCTAATTTTAGGCGGTTGAGGACCGTTTTTAAGTTGTCAAAGAACATTGAAACATTTTCTCTGTTGAAACTAGAAGCGCGAGCTAAGCTGGTTGCTTCTGGAGTTCTTACCGAAAGAGCACGATGTCGTTTCATGTAGTATGTAAACCAATCCTCTCCAGCCATTTTTGTCACGTTCCAGGATTCAGGGTATTTAATGAGCAAAGCAGTGGCGAATTTTCTTACTTCTCTGACAGACATTCCAAAATATATTGTAACGGTAAAGGCGCCAATTTGTAACGGTAAAAGTTGCTTTTAGCTGGGCGCCAATTTGTAACGGTAAATGCTGTACCTCACAGGGCACCAGCTCGAAGGGCTCCGGCTAGAGACTCCTCTCAAGGGTGATTCGACCCCAAGTTTATGCTGCACAAGGATAACAGAAAGGTTGTAAAAGTTGAGGGCGCCACTACCTTTTTAACGATGAAAACTACAAAAAACTAAGGCGGAAAAGGTAGAAACGCCTTGTAAAATTTAAATAAGTTAATAATTAAAGTGACCCCGGGCAGATCTCCGTCAACTTTTATAGTTGAGGATTTTAATAAAAAAAGAATTAAAAACAAATTTTTAATTTATTCTGCCACAGGAAATGAATAACGGAATTTAATAGAGGAATTTGTACTTTTATAGGTACTTAGCTTAGATGAAGTGGTTTCCTGGAGAAGAAGTCAGGTCTTGATCCGAACTGATGAGTTCTGTTCTAGGGCGGTAGTTTGGGGGTTCTATCCTTGGCTATATTCTTGGGGTTATATTCTCCGGTTGAATTCTTCGGTTTATATCCTCGGCGTTATGTTCTAGCCTAGGGTTATATTCTCGGCGTTAAATTCTTGGGTTATATCCTAGCCTAGGGTTATATTCTCGGGTTCTATCCTAGCCTAGGGTTATATTCTTGGGTTTTATCCTAGCCTAGGGCTGTGCTTACCACAGCAAAATTCCTAAGATAGATACTTAAGATATGAAAGATAGCGAAAGACGATCTGCCTCCTTAGGCGGATGATAACAAAAAGGGGTGTTTAACGTGGCGTTGTGCAAAAAATGGAAGCGTCCGTTGGCAGACGTCAATTGTCTTACGTTCGGGGTAGAAGAGTTTGGGATCACAGAACTATAATTGGATGTGGCTAGTGACGACGAGCGCTAATTAAAAGGATTTATTCTGTAAAATCGAAACAGGTCCATAGACATGTTACAATATGTCGCTTGCCGTTTTAAGGTATTCCTCCAAATGATTTTCTTGTTGATCTGTGAACACCTAAAAATTATAAAAGACGTAAGGCATTTTTTGAAGCTTCAATATTTTTAAAAATAATTTAAAATATAATATACCTGGCGATTCCTGTAATATCCAACTTTTGTCGTTATTGCGGCATCACCATTAATTTCTTCCTCAGTAAATTTTTTGCAAAAACGTCTCAAAGTTGCCTCCGGGATCTCAAAGTCTTTTGCAGTTGCCCTAATGGATTTGTTGTTCATTTTAACCTCTCTAACTGCCCTTAACATGATATCTGGTGGAGTGATACCCCTTTCTGATGTTCGTTTACGAGAACGCATCTCGCTAAAATATAAAACAAAAATTAAAATATTTTATTTTAAACTCGGGGTTTGTTGACGCATGCGTCAACCAACCCCTTGTTGTGTGCGTCAACCAGCCCCTGATCACGTTTTTGTATGTGCGATGCAACTGCACCTATACTATTTTATTCTTAGAAAATCTATTTAACAGTTCTTGTTTGGGACGGTTGAAGCTTTATGTAGCATCAAACCGATCTCAATTATCTTTAAAATAAAGTTTCTAGAACAAAAACTGTAAAAAAGTAAAAAATTACTTACCACTGCCAAAAAACAACAAACCGCACTGTACACAACACCACTGATTGAATCAAACTGAAACGAACGTTCGAGAGTGGTTTTTAATGGCGGCTTTAAGACAAACCGGTCGGCGACGTTGCCAAGTGTACTGTTTTAAAAAAACCAGCCCCGGGCTCCCCTACACTATTTTTTCCACACCCATACCCTAATTTTATTATTGGATATGCACAAATTTCCAAAACTTATGAGTAAACTGCAGAGTGATGTCAAAATTAATTTAAGATCTGTCAGTGGTCATTAATGTACAGTTCCTGCATATCTGATGATGAAACTAAAGTATGGGGATAGAAAAACAATAATAAGCTAGATCTTTTGTTACATTTACAGGAGTTGTATCATGGGGTGAAGGATGTGCGAAACCAAATTACCCAGGAGTGTATACCCGTGTCAACAGATATATTTCTTGGATTAAATCAAACACGAAAGACGCTTGCTATTGTAACAGTTGAATGTAATTTATTTAAGCACTATTTTAAATAATATTTATTCTACAAGATGAGTTTTATTTATCAATTTTAATTATGTTTTAAGTGTTGTTGTGTCTTATTTGTCTTCGGAAACTTATTTCTCTTCGAGCCAATAGGTTTGCATGTTGCCTTTTCCCTGAAATAAAAATAGTATGGTAACTGTATCTCTTATCATTTCTGACATCAGTACACGCTAACAAGGAACTAAAGTCAAATTCTAATGATATAGAGACTAATGACGAGGATAGAGCTGTTAATGTTCTATAAAATAAACTATAAACTTCTAGTAGTTCACCTTTACTTTGACGAGTCCACGATTTTCGATACTGTATTTCGGTTTCGCTAAGAGTTCCATTGTATTTTTTGAAATATTAATTTTACCAGGCTGGAATTAAAAGTAAACAGTTTTATATATTCTACCATTTTATTGTTAGTGTAACTCTATTATACAGATACATGCAATGAGAAAGGAAACATAGCTGTTTAATGTATTCTCCGAGTCCACCAACAAAATATTTCTATAAATTCATTCCAATGAATATCAAGTATTCAGCTGGACAGCTGGATTTAGAACCACTCCTTCCAAAATTTTACTGCATTTGTTGCAGTTTTGTAAACATCCACAATTACAAAAATTTTGAATTATTAACTGTTTATAGTATTATTCTATGGAATTATTCGATCAACTGTAGACTGTGAAGGCGCTGGTCGGTTTTCAAAAGCATCAATGAATAAATTTACAATTTCCCTAATCGAATGACCTCCAAAATACCACGATAAAATTTGAGTTTTCTCCTGAAGTGTGTACATTTTGATTTATCTGCGAATTTATTTTATTTTGGAAAGTTATGGGCTTGAACAGTACTCTCAGCTATCGACTGTTGTTTACTGACTGTCTAATTAAGGACCGCCCACAGTTGGGATTACGGAGTGGTGGGAATTGTAGGTGTCCAAATAAACGATTATAATAATCGTGTTTTTAATCTGTTGAAGCTTGATGTTGGTCGACTAGTTCAAAAGCAGTTCTGATACAATGCTTAAGACTCCTATGTTCCGTTTCTCATTGCATGTATCTGTATATCTTGGCACAATTTATATTAAAACTTTTTTTACGGTTACCTCGCTTGTAGATTGCATTCGTGAAGCAGTATTGACCGTATCTCCAAAAAAGCAATATCTAGGAACCTTTATACCTACAACACCTGCTACAGCTGGTCCAGAATGTATTCCTAAAATATCCACAATAACTAATTGGTAATAATTGTTAAGAAATTGTGAGATGTGTACGAATATGTGTCCATAATTTACAAACTTAACCTAAATGTTTTCTCTTCTTGATATTCATCTCTTACGTATTTTCTTAACCATAATTAACTAAACTTTAATGATAGCAAGGGACGTAAACCGTGGTAAACAATCCCAGTTTCATAAGTTGGCTTTAAATCTTATTTAAAATATTAAACACGTACCTATTTTAACATTTACTTCAGGAGATTCAGTCATTTGTATTTTTGCTATAGTTTTTAACATGTCAAAAGCTAAATCTGCAATATTTTCAGCATGCAAAGAAGTTTTTTCAGGTGCTCCACTGGCTACCATATACACCTGTCCAACAGTTTCGACCTATAACGGTATATAACGAAAGATAGTGGCAAAAAATATTATTTAAGAACAATTAAAATGAAAAAGAAAAGACTTACTTTATACACTTGAAATTTATCCATAAGCGAATCGAATTGTGAAAAAACGGTGTTCATCATTGAAACTACCAGCATCGTTTCCTTCACTGTTTGAGAAGTCAGTCCAACTAGCTCACAAAACAAAATACTGACTACATCAAATGCCTAAAAAATCAACTTTAAATGTATCAATGAATAATGTCAAAGCTTCGAAATAACAAGTCGTTCAATTAGGACACATAACCAGGTGCTATTACTGATATTTTGGTACTTATCATTCACTGTGAGGTTGAAGGACAAAGATGGTATGCCTGGTAAACATGATTATTTGTACTAGAACAGCTTCCGATCTAGAGAGATTCTATCAGATAATAAAAATTATGATAATCAACATCTGGAATAGACAATTTGCGTTGAATCGTGAAGCTTTACTCAAAATTTAGAATATTCAGTGATATAAATTGCTCTCTAGATAAAATATTGTTGAAGTAGGGTTCCAGGAATAACGATGTAAAAGAAAACAGAATTTACAAATAAACCACCAACTATAAAGAAAGTGAGCATCCAAAACAAGAAGAGGCTAATATGTTAAAAGGGTTATTACCTAAAGTTGAAGTAGATACTTTTTTTTCGGGTCGGGATAGGAAACTCATGTTGGAATGGGTACAGGTCCAGAGTTGGACTCATCTCCAAGGGGATACCTACCAACCAAACCCACCTCAATCTCGCCGTTACCCCCGCCTCGGAATCACTATCCTATCATACTTCGAGACGGACGGCCGTCCCTCTCACACCGTCGTCTTCTCCCTACTATTACTCCTACCTCTCATACCATATCGAGTTTTCTCTCCCCCTGACCATGCCCTCTACTACTCCTCTCACCTCCATCCATTCCTCAACATTATCTCCACCATGTTCTCTTAGTACATCGCCTCCCCTAGTTTCCTCTCCAACTTATTTAGCACTTCCTCGTTCTTCCAGCATCTAAACACATGCCCCACATTATCCTCCACTTCACACCTCTCGCACACTCCATTCTCTCTTTTCCCAATCTTATGGAGGTACCCCACTCTCGACCCATGTCCAGTGAACACCTATGTCAAGAAGTAGTTCACCTCCCCGAATTTCCGGTACATCCAATCTCTCCTATTCCCAATCGCTCCTTTTAGCTAGCCCTCATACTCCTCCCACCTTCTCTCCATTTCCTCCTCCATCCATTCCTGTACTTCCTCTCTGGTCGCACCCCTCCAACGTTTGTTCCTGGCTCTAGTCATCACGTCCAATGGGTAGGACCACGCCAGTCCACCCACTGTCCTGTACCCCTGTACCACCCTCAGCAATATTCCTCTTTGCACCAGCAGGAGTGGCCCAACCCTCGCATTCACCCCCGCTCTTTCACCCCACACCTCCGCACCGTACCGCATACTCTGCTCTACCGTCCTACCAATTACCCTCCTCTTCCACTCTCCCGGCCCTTTCACATTACACATCAATCTCTCCAGCCCTGCTGCCCTAACTTCCCCCTTCTCTGCCGCCTTCAACATTTGAGTTTTGAAGGATAATTGGCTATCCAACCACACCCCTAGGTATTTCACAGACTCCTCCATACGAATTCTCCTTACCTCTACCATCACCCACACTTCCCTCGTCTTGCTCCGTTTCTTCACTAGCAATCCCACCGTCTTATCTTCCGCCACTTCAAGTCCGCACCGCTCTATCTTCTCCACTATCTTCCTACACATTCTCTCCACCTTTCTTTCTATCTCCGCCTCTCCCTTTGCCGTACATACCAGACACACATCGTCTGCATACACCGTAATCTCACAAACCTCATCAAACACACACTTCCATAGCGTCGGTCCAAAAACCTGGGGCACTCCAGGCTCCGTCTCATACCTCCTCCCTGTAGAGTCTACTATCACACACCCCGTCAGGTAGTCCTTCACCAGGTTAACCAACCCCTGCCGCACTCCAAGCCTCAGCTACGCGCTCAACACTGCCCGTTTGCTTACACTGTTGAACGCGTTCTCGACGTCGAAGAATACGAGTAGGACCAATTTCTTGTTCCTCCAGCTGCCTTCCCTAATTCTTTCCACCAAGCCCATCACCCAAGTAGATACTTGGAAAGATAATAAGTGATAATCGACATATAGTAAAGAAAGAAAATGGATAAGTAGCGGTGCAATAATAAAAAAACTTACTTCACAAGTTGCAAGTGATGATTCTGTAGCTCGTAATTGATCGGCAACCGTTTTAGGTATCATCGAATAAAGAAGATCGTCTCCTCTTTGCTTCCATGCTTCTAAAAGCTTATAATTTTTATCCAGTTCATCTGATCGTTGTTCAGCCTTGTCGAACATAACTTCTAACCTAATTATTATTGTTACAAAATACATTGTTAAGTTTTTAATTGTTGGTGAAATGTAATTATACTAAGTATGAACAAATAACGTTTCAATGGGTTTGGTGCAAGATTAAGTATAACTATCAGTTAAAACCATTACCATTTAAGGCTCTCCACCAAAGCCTAAGAGAAACCGGCTCAGTAGTACCTAAAAGTACTAGAAGCCTTGCTGTTTTTTGGTCACCCTGTATACCTATAGTTTTTCTCGAGATTATACTTACTTGGAATTATGTTGCCAACCAGCCAAAACTAATTCCCTGCCTAGTCCATGAGGATTTAAGTCATTGAGATAAAGGGCCTGATCTGTTAGATCGTCTAAGTCATTAATTCTGCAATAAATTGGGAAAATTGAGGAAAAAAATGAAAAATGGTCTTATATAAACTTACACTGGGCTACATAAATATATTATAGCTTTAATATCTTTTATATATTTCATTTGACCTTTAAGAATAATATTCCTTATTTCTTGAGGAGAAGAAGTATCTGATTCGTTTTTCAATGTAGTATTATCTTCAGAAGCATCATTATAATTGGCAATTCCTCTATTGCATTCCATTTCAAACATAACAGATTGTAAATTTAGAGTCTAAAAAATATTTTACTTATTTTAGATCGATCAAAAGTTAAAAGCGATTGCTCACATTTTTCCAAGTAAATGAAATGCCTTTGGGTCTTCTAAGTTTAAAGTAATTGGTGATAGGTCTACCGTAAATCTGTCCTTTTCCTCTCCATATTACCAAAAATTTTTTACCAGTAGTAATGATGTTCATGTTTTCGTCTATTACTAAACAAAATGGAAACAGATCTAAGATAATATCGACAGAAAACGATGCAAGATTGCCATTTCCCTGTAGAGATTCTTTACGAGATTTGTAAAACATCTAAAAAATTGGTTAAACGAACAAAAAGTATTGGAGAATATAAAGGTATCACTTACGTATTCTCTATTATCAAAATTTAATCTAAAAGTGACTATAACGTGACTCTTTGATCCACTAGCTGAAGAAGCCTTATCCAAAGCCTTCACTTTTAGAGATAAGTTGTAAAAATCCTTAGCTACTTGTATCAATTGACCTAAAGATTCCAAAAAAGGTTTTTTTTTAAATGGGCCATCAGTAATCAAAACATTTATTGTAAAAAAGACATACCCATTATGTACTGAGTAAATCCTTGTCTACTGCTTCTATAAACCAAAATACAACCATTTGCATCAATATCTGTTAAATACATCGAAGGGCTTTGCATTTTAGGATAAGTAAAACGAAACTGTGAATGAATATTATCCACACTTTCTAAAAAATCGGTAAAATATCTTCCAGTTGCCTTAACAGTGACATCATACCTACAAAATGTCGTTTTAGTCAATTAATTTGCTTTTTAAATATATTTTTTGGATTTAAATACCCCATGTGACAAAAAAATCTGACGAAACATCTTCCGAAAAAATGCATGAAACTGTCGTAAGAAGCTCCCAAAATTGTAGCAGCTCCGACTGCGAGATTACTTATTAAACTATCTGGGTATACTTGATGGGTGTTGAAGACTTGGTGCTCGCAATTAGCAGCTTTTCTAATAGCAGTCCAAACGTCTTCGCCATACTCGATCTGGAATTTAATTATTTAAACTGACTTAAAACACTAGCCCCATCGTCTGATTAGGATAAACTAAACTAAATCTTTGTGGTGGAGAGAACCGGAGGAAATTCTTGGTTTTCGTATTCAAAAAAGACATCCAAGACAAGCTTTCTTCAGCTCCTTACGATAAAAAGTCAGGAAACTAGCTTCTTGGGTCTTCTCTTTGGAGTATATTATTCGCCTTTATATTATTTAAATTATTATTTTCGTTGACAAAAGTTATGAACAGAAATAAATTTACCTGTATGAAGTGCGCTACACTTTCCAATAGCATACCGTACATAATTATGCCAGGTAAAAATATTGATTTTTGATTCCGAACAAACCGAGTATTCTGTGGAATATGATGTCGCTCCAGAATTTTATGAAAGGAACCACTTGTAGTAATTATAACTAATCGTAATTACCAGTATTGTACTTTCGAGCAATAAAACAATTCCACCTAAAGCGTAGTAGTGAATGCACACCTTTCGATTGTTGGACTATGTATGTATGTATGTATGTAGATTGGGGTGACATTCACTGTGACCTAAAAGATCTATTGTGCCCCCTTACTTCTTCTTAGTTCCAGAGGAAAGTCTCAGAGACTAGTAGCTCTTCAGTCCTATTTCCCGGAGGAATTTTAGGATATCTGCAGGCTTTAACTTAGGTAAATGTCCCTCTTCTATCCAGTAATCTCCGAGGTGTTGTGCCCTAGGATTCTGAATTGCTGTGCAGTTCGCAAGTATGTGGATGGAGGTTTCTTCTTCCATACCACAGAATCTACATTCTTCTTCCTCCACTATTTTGAGCTTTTTCAGGTGCCCATTCAGGCGACAATGTCCCGTAAGGATGCCTGTTAAAACTCTTAGTGCAGTTTTACTTTGACTTATGCATTCATTTGATCTCAACAGGTTGTAGTCACCCAGAAGAATCTTTGATTGCCTAAGTCCTACTAGATCTTTCCAATGGTCAGATCTTCTCTTTTTTTCGGCTTTTCCTATTTCTTCCAATATTACATTGGAGCTGATACCGCAAAAGGATTCCGGCCCCCAAAAAGGTGTTTCAGTCTCCCTCTTTGCTAGTTCATTTCCTTCTATTCCAGTGTGTCCTGGAATCCACAGTAAGGTGACTATATTGTTCTCGCCTAGTTCATTTAGTTTGCCTAGGCATTCCCACACCATTTTGGAACTGATAACACGAGAGCTCAGTGCTCTAATGGCTGCTTGACTATCCGACATTATGATAATCCTTTGCCTTCTATATCCTTTATCAGTATTGAACTGGGCACACTTTCTTATGGCGTGAATTTCCGCTTGAAAGATACTCGGGGTTTTTCCCAAGTTTTCAGAGTGTTTGGTTCCTGGCCCGTACACTCCTATCCCAGTTCCTTCTATTGCTTTTGAGCCATCCGTGTACCATTGAATGGCATTCTTTCCAAGTCTGGTAATGGTATTTGGATCCCATTCCTTCTTGTTGCTTAATTCCGTATCGAATTTCTTTGAAAAATTATACTTTTTCATCATACCATCTTGTGGCATGTCCCAGGTTTTTTGATTTCTAAGAAGTAAGGAGGTGGTTTTTTTTTAATGATTCCCTCTCTACTTAGTCTGTATCTTGTTCTTTCTGCAACACTTTCCACCACCATATGTAGTGGTGTGAGGTTGAGAATAACTTCCATGGCTGCCGTTGGGCATGTTCTCATTGCTCCTGTAATGCACATACAGGCTAGTCTTTGAATTTTTGAGAGGTTTTCTCTCGTTGTCAATAGGCTAGTTCTACTACTCTACGCAATGGCTCCATAAGTGATAATTGGTCTCACTATGGCAGTGTACATCCAGCTCAGGATTTTTGGGTTGCACCCCCAATTTCTCCCTGCCAGATTCCTGCAAACCATTAGAGCCATTTTTGCTTTGTATATAATCTCCTTTTCGTGTTTGTTCCACAGGAGTTTACTGTCTAGAGTCAAACCTAGATACTTGACTTCCTGTCTCCATTCAACCTCGCTCCCATTAAGTTTAATGGTTTTGAGGTTGAGCTTTCTTTTCTTAGTGAAGGCTATTAAGATGGTTTTGGTGGGGTTGATGTTGAGTCCCACTTGCCTACACCAGCTATTTGTATAGTTCACACCCTTTTGTACGATGTCACAAAGGGTATTTTCGAATTTTCCCCTGGCTGTTATGACAATATCATCAGCATATCCTTGGCAGGATATTCCGAGGTCAGTCAAACCACACAGGAGTTCGTCAACCGTCAGGCTCCACATTAATGGGGATGCTACTCCTCCCTGTGGACATCCTCTGGTTGTACAGATGGAGACAATGTCTTTGCTCGTCCTCGTCTCTGCTACTCTAGTGGTGAGCAGTTCCGACATCCATTTGGATGTTGTGCTGTCTACACCTCTTCTATTTAATGCTCTTTTGACAGCCTCATGAGGAGTATCGTCAAAAGCTCCTTCTATATCCAAAAAGGCGCATACTACGGCTTCTTGGTTGTCTAGAGCACCTCGGATATCCTCCGTCAGTTGTACCAGTGCAGTCTCCGTAGATCTGCCTGCCCGGTAAGCATGCTGATGCGGGTGGAGAGGTAGTCTCTCTAGTTGGACCATAATTACTGAGATAAACTTGAAAGGGTGAATCTAAGAAGTTTTGCTAGCGCTTCAACAAGATGGGGTACCTCCACATTTCCCTCTCGATGTAAGACGGTATTTAAACGAATAATTTCCTGCTCGGTGGATAGGAAGACGAGGCCCAATGTTGGAATGGCCACCTAGGTCAACCGATTTAACCCCTCTAGACTTTTTTATGGGGATATCTGAAAACCTAAATCTATGCCAGTCAGCCAGCATCTATAAAAGATTTATGTCAGCGAATTATTAAAAAATGGCGACAAATAACCCCAGAAATGTTACATATTGTTCGAAACTCATTTGACATCGCCTGCACTGAAATTTCATGTTGTATCCACTTTTTCGATTGTTTATGTATGTTTCACTGTCTTTATTCCTTACTCTATGTACCTCACATTCTTCCTGGTCATTATTATAGAACTGTTTATTTTCCTGCTTACTCTGCTCACTTGTCCTGCAGCATTTAATAGCTTTGTCAAGTGTGAGGTTATCTATTCGTAGTAATGCTTCACGGGTTGTGGAGTCCCTTATTCCCATTATAATTCTATCTCTCAAAGCCTTGACTTGAGGGGTTTCCTCCGGATCTGTTGCATTGTAATTGTATGATTTTATTAGTAGCTTACATTCAGTTAGGAAGTGCTCGAAACTTTCTCCTTCTTTCTGAGTTCTTTTTAGGAAGTTGTACCTTTCAAAGGTTCAATTAACTCTTGGGTTCTTATAGTCCTCAATTTTTTGTATTACAGGGTCATATTTACCTTCCTCTTCTGGGGTTAATTCAAAGGTAGCCATAATTTTAGCAGATTTGGCACCTATTAAGTTCTCCCCTTGTAGGTTAAAATCTGGGGGAAGCTTTACCGGTCCCGCCATCGCCATTGTCCTCTAGTTTGGGGACTGTTTCAGCAAATTTACCAAACCGGATTTTATTGAACATGCCACCTTTTTTCAAACTATATTGTTATGTCTTGACTGTGCCATGTTTAAAGTATTTATCTGGTGAGCAGGTAAGTAATTATTACAATGGATGAGTTGGATATTTTAATATTATACAACTATAACTTATTATAATGTGAAAATTGTGTACCAGTGTCGTACCTTGAATGATGATGGATGACAAGTGACGCGAGGCATTTCTTCGCGTCGTATCACTTATCAAACGGTATCATTGTATGGAAACCAAAGGAAGTCAATTTGAGCACCTTATAAAATAATTTAGTATTTGTTACGAATTAAAATGTTACTATTAGTAAATTGGAATTATCCGTAACTCCCAATCACTTCCATCACTTATTTATTATAAATTTTTGTAATCCTCTTGTAGAGAAGAATCCACCAACAATGCAATAACGTATAGGGTGTTCCATTTAAAAAATTGGGAGTCGTGACCATAGGGGAGAGGGGGTTAATGTTATAATGTCTACATATGAGGAAAAAGACGTCCACCTCTATATGATTTTTAACCTGCTTTTTTATAAAAGTGACGCTTTCAAAATTATGTGGGATGAATAGTTTTCATTGAAATGCTTTGAATAAGTTTTAGTGGAATATTTTAGGAACATGTAGATATAAGCTGAAACAAGATAACTTTATTAAAAATTGTCACGCAGTTCTAATTGATGTAACTAGTTTATTTCGTGGTTTCATCAATAATGTTTAGATAATGAGAATATAAAGATTAATAATAATAACAATACTTATAACAAGATTAAAATACTATTCTGATAAGTACTAACAGTAGGTACTTATCGAATTCTAGGGCTTCAATGATTTTGCTCGTTTTAAAATATCATCTACCCAAAAGTCGTATGCGTATAAAAAACTGAAAAATTTAAATAAAACGTACCAAAAAAAGAGATTAAAAATATTCACAATAGTGACAAGTTGCCATTTGTATAGTCAAAACTATAAAAATTGTTAGACTTAGTAGTATTTTGTGCCATTGTGAAAACTATGAAGCTTGGCATTCATTCATTCGTTTGGGTTGTGCTAAACAGCCAAGGCACTTGAACTGAATCTTTGGACCATTTCCTTTGTTATCTACTTCCATTCCAGAAGCTTCTTGTCTTCTATAAAGGCCACTAGTTTGACTGGAGTGACTTTCAATAGTTGTGATGGTTGTATTGATTCCTCTCTAAAGTGCATCATCAACTTCACATTTTCTGCACATAGGTTCACTATTTTGTACAGATGTTTCCTCAAGGTGCAGTGTCCAGTCACCAGGTCGATAACTGTCTTAAAATGTCTCTTACTCAGTTTTAATAGCCTGGTTGAGAGTTCCTTGTCTACCTTGTTTGATAAACTCTTTGTATGGAGGTTTTAGATACCCCCACATGTTCTAGAACCCACAAGGTGCTGGCAAAGGAAGGTACTGTGAATAAAGTAGGGTTCCTGAAAAAGGACGACGATACCTTCACAACAACATTTGAGGAAAGTATATCAATGCTAATCAAGGCACACTTTCCGGCGGCAACAATTCTGAATGACCCTGCAGTGGTGGATAGTTCGCAAAGCAAGCCAAAAAGGCCAAATGCCTCGGACTGGAAACTTGCTACAGAGATAACAAGGCCAAACAGAATAAGGTGGGCCATAAACAAGTTTCAACCTTTTAAATCCCCAGGGGAGGATGGAATCTACCCCATCCTACTCCAAAAGGGACAGGAAATATTAATTCCACATTTTTGTAGGATATTCAAGGCTTGTATAGCTATTCAACACATACCTACGGAGTGGCAAAAGGGCAGAGTCATTTATATACCCAAGGTAGGGAGATTAAATGACATGACGCCCAAATCATACCGTCCAATCAGTCTAGTGTCCTTTCTGCTTAAAACGTTGGAGAGACTAATAGACAGGTACATTAGAGATGAGGTTTTATCAACAAACCCTCTCAACGAGCGACAATACGCGTACCAGCCAGGCAAGTCAACATACTTAGCACTGGATGATCTCAACAGGCTACTAATAAAATCCCTAGAGGACAAAGAGATAGCCATAGACAACTTTTGTAGACATTGAGGGTGCATTCAATAATGCATCTACACTGTCAATTACCAAAGCTCTAGAAAAAAAGGGGGTGCCACTCCTCCTGTGTCGATGGATAAACGCCAGTTTGGAAAAAAGGGTAATCATATCATGCATTGGCGATACCACCGTCACATTTAGAGCAGGTAGGGGTTGCCCGCAAGGAGGGGTGTTATCACCACTTCTGTGGGCTATCCTAGTAGGCGAACTACTGAAGAGGCTGACATCCAAAGGCATGTATTGCTTAGGGTATGCCGATGATCTCGCGATTATTGTAAAAGGCAAATTCGCAGATACAGACTCGGAGCAGACACAAACTGCCCTAAACATAATTAAGAAATGGTGCCAAGAGGAGGAACTAACTGTAAACCCTCTTAAAACCACGATAGTGGTTTTCACCAAGAAGAAAGTACTGAGAGGACTGAAGTCACCAGTTCTTAATAGGGTGGAAATTCCAATTGCCCAAGTTGCAAAATACTTGGGAGTCATATTTGACCACAAGTTGACATGGAATCAACACCTACAGAAAATATTACAAAAAGGTACGATAGCCCTCAATCTGTGCTGAAGAATGTGCGGTAAGAACTGGGGGTTACAACCAAAAATGATCATATGGCTATATACAAGAGTCATCAGACCCATGATAGCATATGGTTCGGTGGTATGGTGGCCAAAGACTCGGCAGGCTGGGGCGATCCAAAAGCTAAGTGGCAAGCTTGCCTGGCTGCCACGGGAGCCATGAGGACAACCCCAACAGCCGCACTAGAAGTCTTGCTGAATCTGCCGCCACTCCATGTCTACATACAAGGTGAAACCAGGTCAATCACTAATAGACTGGTAAGAAGGCAAGCACCCATTTGTAGGCTACACGGTAAGGTGTATAACGAGCTATACAATGAGTTGGATATCGACCCCATAATGGGGATGCCATCGGACGAGATGATTCCCAAGTATAGCTTCGGAAAAAACTTCAAAACAGTCATAACAGGCAGAGAGGCATGGAAGGAAGGACCTCCAATTAATGCAGAAATGGCCTGCTACACAGATGGCTCAAAAACCGAGGAAGGTGTAGGAGCAGGAGTATGTATAGCCAAGCCAAAGATAAGAGTCTCACTGAGCCTGGGTAAACATATGACGATATTCCAGGCAGAAGTTGCAGCAATACAGCACTGTGCAGGGGAGCTATTAAGGCAAGAGTTTGAGGAAAAGATCATTGCCATATACTCCGACAGTCAGGCGGCTATAAAAGCAATCAGCTCCATGCAGATAAATTCCAAACTTGTTTGGGACTGCTTGGAGACGCTACAAGAGCTGGGCAGTCGTAATAGACTGTCCGTAGCTTGGGTACCAGGCCACTCAGATCACAAGGGCAATGAAGAGGCAGACTCACTAGCCCGAGAAGGGCCCGTTGTTCTCCCATTGGCCCAGAACCTTTCTGTGGCATAGCGAAAGCGCTGCAAAAAACGAATAGCAGCACTTGGATAAAAAATCAGTCTCGAGAATGGTGGAACAAGGCGCCAAAAATGAGGCAGGCCAAAGAGTTCATTAAGGAACCCTCGCCAAAATTCACGGAGTATCTACTGAGTCAGAATAGGAAAACAATCAGGATCCTGGTTGGGCTCCTTACAGGGCATTGTAGACTTAACAAACACATGAACAACATCGGATTGGCAGAAACAACCATATGTAGGTTTTGCCAAGAAAATGAGGAAACCCCAGTACACATACTGTGCTACTGCGAAGGCCTGACTAGGATGAGGTTTTCAACGATAGGGGAGGAAAAACCACAACCCTCCCAATATATGGAGGACCTGAGGTACGCCATCCGTCTAGTAATAAGGACGGGTTTAGACAAGGAACTCTAGAATAACAGGAGGGCATACACAATAGATCTGCAAAGGTCGTAGTGGAGAGGCTCTCAGAAGCACTTAAGCCCCATATTTATCTTATTTATCTTATGGAGGTGCCCTTGTGTCAACCTCCATTTGAGTTGGTGTTCCGGATTTCCCCTCTTATGCAATCTTCCACAAAACGGTTCCGAACCTATGAAGTCTCCTTTAGAGCCTTCTAAGCTTGGCATTATACAGAATTAATTTTATGCAGACCTTCAGACTACAATTTTATAAATTACTTAACATAATATTTTTGTGCATTTTTAATGAACTTCATTAAAATTTTTATCTTGTTTTGTATTTGCAATGAAATAGTTTTCCTTAAAAATCAATTTTGTTTTATCGTAACATGAGTATTCCATATTTACTTTAAACATTCCTAGTACTACCCCGTTTAGTTATATAGAATATAAGACCTTATAATATTAGATGGAAACAGTACCACTACAAGAAGTCAGATATGAAACTGGAAAAACTGATAACGTATTGAAATCGGAAAATGTCAGAAAACGTGATACGGGGTTTCTATGGACAATTGTTATAACAGGTAAGATAAATTTTGTATAATCTGTATACAGGGTGAGTAAAAAGGAACTTTACATATTAAAATGACGATTTAAAAGTATCTGCCCCATTCATTCATTCATATATTTGAGTTGTGCTCATCAGTCCAGGCACTTGAACTGAATATCTGTACCATTTCCCATGCTATCCACTTCCATTCCAGAAGCTTCGTGTGTTCTATAAAGGCCACTAGTTTGACTGGAAGGATTTTCAGTAGTTGTAATGGTTGTATTAATTCCTCTTCGAAGTGCTTCCGTCTAAGTACTTGTAAGTTCTCACAGAAGCAGAGTATGTGAGTAGTTGTTTCATCATCAAGATCACATTTTCTGCACTAACTTTGCCCATTTTGTACAGATGTTTCCTCAAGGTGCAATGTCCAGTCACCAGGTCGGTAACTATCTTCAAATGTCCAAATGTACCAAGTTTCGGTAGCCTGGTTGAGAGTTCCTTGTCTACCTTGTTCAGTAAACTCTTTGTGTCACCCTCCCTGACGCTGTCAGGGACACCTTCCATGTCCTCACAGAATTCTCTCCAGGACTTCTCCTTGGATTCTTTTATTTTTGTATTATATGTACCTAGTTTAGCTTTATATGATTCCCAGTTACCCGTTTTTTTCGCTTTGTTGAAAATTGTCTTGTTTCTTTCCTTCGCGATGTCAGCTTTTTATTCTACCAGATGGCTTGTCTAGAAGAGCAACTCTCCTTTATCGGACAGATGTTATGATAAGAGGTCAGTGTACAGTGTTGCAGCCATGCGGCTGCTCCCTCTAAATCCTCAGCAGTTTTTGGTGTGCCTAGGTGTGAACGAATTTTAGAAAGCATGTCATCTTTATAGGATACCCAGTCAGTGCTCTTAGGATCCCTGTATGTTCTAATAACCGATTTTTCTACGTTATTTGGGCATGATCGGATAAAGATGGCTCATCCGGTACATGCCACTTGCAAATCATCTCCGTGGCACGTAAAGTGCAAAGATTAACATCTATCAATGATTCCCCCCGCGATGTTCTAAAATTTTTGTATATTCACCGAAAATTACGATCAAGGTGTCATTCGATTCGGATTGTTATGTAGATAGTTTAAGGAAAGGTTCCGGAAGGGGCCGAAAAAAATTGCAAAAGTTATAAACAATATAGTAAAAAAAAAGTGGGGTTTTAGTTTTTTTTGAATATCTCGAAAACTATTGAAGATTTTCGAAATTAAAAAAAAGATCTTAAAAGATAATTGAATTTACTAAAAAAAAGTTCGGACTCCCGGAACTGTATCTCCAATATTTATAATAATTACAGAGCCCTGAAAATAGAGCCAAAACCGGGTAGTGTGACTTTCACGCGCGGTCCGTCACTCGGACACAGTAACTTGAAAAATTATTTAAACATATTAAATATGAATATTAAAGAATAATAAAATTCATGTACTATTGGGATACATAAATAAACAATAATCCGCGGTTAAAAAATTTTTATCCCAATTTTTCTATTATTTATCCATTTGTTAATTAACAATTTTTTCTACATTAAATGTTAACAGAAACACCGCGATGATTATTAAACTAAAACCTTAAGATTTTTTTTACTTTGTGGAGTTATTCTTAATAGGCTAATAAATAGATCACCGTTGGAAAAATTCAAAAATTTTGATTTTCCACTTTTTTATTAACTATTGAAAATACGTAAAAATTAAAAATTACAAAAAAGTAATTAATAAATTTTTTTTTGTATCTTGAATGTTTCGATTTTTAAATGTTAAAAGATACATAAAATTTTTTTTTCTTATTTTTTATCACCATTGTTTAAGAAATTGTTGTAAACAAATGCATTGTTTATGAGCTAATCAAAAATTTTTTTGCGTAATCTATTGGTTGATACAATTTATGATTTTTAGAGTAAAAAATGCTTTTGTTAATTAACAATCTATTTTTGCGACTAAATATTAAAATTAAGAAACCATTTTTTCTCTAAAAATCATAAATTCTATTGTTCTTTCGGATTATATGAAAAAAAATTCTTGATTAATTTTTTATTTGTTTATTTAATAAACAATTTGTTACAAACAAATTATTTTTTCCGTATATTTTTTTTTGATAATTAAATTTGGTATGAAAACAGCCATGTACTGTTTTTTACGAAAAATCTATTTTTTATATAACTTAATATTTTTGTGCCTTGAAAATTTTTTTTCATCATTTCTTTTGCTTTTATAATTGAAATAACTTTGGAAATATGGCAGATACGGCAACAATACTTCAAGTCTTTTTAATTAACCATCAATTAATTAAAACGGTCAAAAAGATTACAAAGCAGTAAATAATTATTTAAAAAATTGTAAGCAATTAAATTAAATTTAAAAAATTTTAAAACAAAACTGATTACGTTTTTGACTCCTAACTTCATAAGATCCATTTCTTTAAATTTCAATAAAGATTTCGTTATAATAGCAAATGTAGAAAATTATAGTTAAACCCTACGTAATTTTGAATGATGATAGATAATATAGAGATAATAAGGTTTTAGAATAGAAAAGTATGAAAAAAAAATTAATATTTTTTTTTATAAATAATAGTCAATAATTAAATAAAAAATAGAGCTAGAGCTTCAATTAAAAGCTTAAATTGTTACTTAATTGATGGTTAATAAAAAAGACTCGAAGTATTGTTGCCGTATCTGCCATATTTCCAAAGTTATTTCAATTATAAGGGCAAAAGAAATGATGAAAAAAAATTTTCAAGCCACAAAAATATTAAGTTATTTAAAAAATAGAAAAAAATTGTTTTTCATAAAAAACAGCACATGGGTGTTTTCATAACAAAATCAAGTATTTAAAAAAAATATACGGAAAAAATAATTTGTCTATAACAAATTGTTTATTAAATAAACAAATAAAAAATTAATCAAGAATTTTTTTCCATATAATCCAAAAGAACAATAGAATTTATGATTTTTAGAGAAAAAATGGTTTCTTAATTTTAATATTTAGTCGCAAAAATAGATTGTTAATTAACAAAAGCATTTTTTAGCAGCAAATAAACTTTTTTAAGAAACCGTTTTTTATCTAAAAGCCATAAATTGTATCAACCAATAGATTACGCAAAAAAAATTTTTGATTAGCTCATAAACAATGCATTTGTTTATAACAATTTCTTAAACAATGGTGATAAAAAATAAAAAAAATATTTTTATGTATCTTTTAAAATTTAAAAATCGAAACATTCAAGATATAAAAAAAATTTATTAATTACTTTTTTTGTAATTTTTAATTTTTACGTATTTTCCATAGTTAATAAAAAAGTGTAAAATCAAATTTTTTTAATTTTTCCAACGGTGATCTATTTATTAGCCTTTTAAGAATAACTCCACAAAGTAAAAAAAATCTTAAGGTTTTAGTTTAATAATTATCGCGGTTTTTCTGTTAACATTTAATGTAGAAAAAATTGTTAATTAACAAATGGATAAATATTGGAAAAATTGGGATAAAAATTTTTTAACCGCGGATTATTGTTTATTTATGTATCCCAATAGTACTAGAATTTTAATATTCCTTAATATTCATATTTAATATGTTTAAATAATTTTTTTAGGTTACTGTGTCCGAGTGACGGATCGCGCGTGAAAGTCAGACTACCCGGTTTTGGCTCTATTTTCAGGGCTCTGTAAAAATTATAAATATTGGAGATACAGTTCCGGAAGTACGAACTTTTTTTTAGTAAATTCAATGATCTTTTTAGATCTTTTTTTTAATTTCAAAAATCTTCAATGGTTTTCGAGATATTCAAAAAAAACTAAACCCCACTTTTTTTTACTATATTGTTTATAACTTTTGCAATTTTTTTCGGCCCCTTTCGGAACCTTTCCTCAAACTATCTACATAACAATCCGAATCGAAAAACACCTTGATCGTAATTTTCGGTGAATATACAAAAATTTTGAGGAAAATCGTACATGTGAACTAGACTATTTACTAGGAGTTTCTATAGGCTCCGTAATAATTTTTTGCATCCCTTGGTCCATATCTGCCCCTATTATTTACTAATATACAGGGAGAAATGTGAATTTTGAATGAAATTTCTTTTGAAGAAATCACAAACAATACTTTTTTATGCCCAAACTCGGTTCTATGTTCTACAAGAAGACAGTTCAACATTCCTCCTGCTATAAATTCCAAAAAAACCTAATTAACCAAATTTAGAAATACTGCTCCTATATCTAGAAAAACGAGAACTGTAAATGCAAATTTAGAGGAAATGTTGTCTATTTATGAGCAAATAAAAATTCGAACATTTCAAATAGAAAAACAGCACAAAATTTGGAATTCAAAAAATTTTCAAATTCAAACTCTACAAAATTCAAATTCTACAGAAATATAACGATCGGGACTACGTTAAAAGAAAGGATTTATATGCTACAATTTAACAAATTTGTAAAGAACACATCGATATGTTGGGATTATCATGTCTGATGACATAACTGTAGGATTTGGGGATTAGAAAATCCAAGAGAATTTTATGAATGTATATTGGGGTGGCATTCACTGAGACCCAATTCATCAACATGAAAGAGATTTAGGTTACTTTTAGGATATTGCTTAATATACAGAGTGTCACATTAAAAAAATAACATCTATTGTCTTCTGAAACCACAGCAATTTTATAGCGGGTGAACCGGAAGCAGGCCATTTGTATAAATATGTCTCGACAAAACTTACAGTAATTTCAAATCAATCTCATTATATAAGCTTTTAAAAAGAGCCAGCATATGATGAGACATCTTGCACAATATACAGTGTGTCCATGGATAGGGTGCCCAAGAGGAGAAATATTTTTATTTGTAGTTTTAGTGAAAAATGTCATTCTCGATAAAAAGTTTTGCTTGTTCTGAAACCCCATGAAATGAAGTAAAATTGAATGAATTTTTGCACCAACCAAGTTCGAAAATGCAATAATAATCTAGTAAGTGACTTTTACTATAATAATATAGTGGGTGACGTTAACGATGTACCTATGGAACTGTCATTCTTTTTTGAAAATGGTAAAATTTCAAGAAATAATATATCTTGTAAAGCGCTATGGCATTGGAGATGCTTTGTACAATTATGCAATTCAACTATTTAATAATACATGAAGAAATAGAAAAAGGTGTTCAATGAGGACGATAATGTAGGATATACATTCAGTAAGAGAAAATTCCAAGTTGAGATTACGAAAAAGAGCGGCGGAAGTTGGTTTTACAGAAAATATTTATTCACACCTTACAAGATTGTGATTATGACACGAGACTTGACTTTGGTGCAATTTAACAATTTTGTATTTTTTTTATAGGGGTACCTAGAACAGAAAGTTTATGAAACAAATTTAAACCATAGCATTGAAGATCTGAAACAAGCAATAATTAATGTCGGGAATGAAATCACCCCAGATATGCTAAGAAACGCTTATAAATAATTTAGAAATATAGTGGAGAAATGTTTTGAGGTTGGTGTAGGCTATGTCGAATAATTATTGAAATGAACGTCACTCAATACATTATTATTACAGTTTCGAACTTGGTTGGTGCAAAAATTCATCGTATTTTCCATAAAATTGACTATAAAGTGAAGCAGGTTTCGAAAATTTGAATTTTACTTCATTTCATGAGGTTTCAAAACAAGCAAAACTTTATATCAAGAATGACATTTTAGATATCGAAGAATAAAAATATATTATTCCAACGCTTTGACAAAGTTTTGAAAAATAATTTTTCAAAAACAGTGACCGTTCAACGAAGAAGAAACAACTACTTCCCGGGCTACATGCCCCGACAGACATTGAATTACACTTCTAAGTCAAACGGGGTTGGTAAATCTACAATATTTAAACCAACCATTCTGGTTTGTAATTAGAAGGGACAACATAACTTGTAGACCGGTTTCGGCATATTGCGCCTCATCAGTACAAGGTATATGTTATCGTCCGAGAGTTAATCCCGGACTGAAATTTTACAGGAAACTGTAATAATTCATTTTTGTTTCAAGCCCACGTGGCTTGTTGTCTCATTCTAATTTTGGTTTGTGACTTAGAGGTGAGATGTCGCTATTTTCGCAACTAAAACATTTCCGTAACTGGACGACATGTATAGTTGTTGATTATAGTCACATTTCAGTCCGGGATTAACTCTCGGACGATAACATATACCTTTTACTGATGAGGCGCAAATACGCCGAAACCGGTCTACAAGATATGTTGTCCCTTCTAGTTGCAAACCAGAATGGTTGGTTTAAATCTTGTAGATTTGCCAACCCCGTTTGACTTAGAATTGTAATTCAATGTCTGTCGGGGCATGTAGCCCGGGAAGTAGTTGTTTCTTCTTCGTTGAACGGTCACTGTTTTTAAAAAATTATTTTTCAAAACGTTATCAAAGCGTTGGAATAATATATTTTTATTCTTCGATATCTATTGGTAAAACGCTTTACTAAATACGACAATTTTACAGGAAACTAATAATTCAATGACATTTTACACTAAAACTACATATATAAAAAAGTTTCTTCTCTTGGGCACCCCAGCCGTGATCACACTGTATAAATAAAGTGAACTTTAACAAGGCACCCCACTCAGTCATCAATACTTGAGTAAACCTAATCCAATAATCTGGATACAGTTTTTTATATTCTTCTTCTTCTTCTTTCTCTAAAACCCTTATGCCGTTCAGCGTCGGGTTAGCCCTTCTTTACCCATTTCTCCCAATCGCCACTGTTTCTGGCCAGTCCTCTCATCTCTTCCATTGATTTCTCTCTTTTCTCTCCGATTCCCTTTATCCTCCCCATCCTTATTGTTTTCCTTGGTCTTCCTTTCTTTCTTTTCCCATCTCTTCCCGCCTCTGTAACTGCTTTGACTAACCTCTTTTCGTTCATTCTTACACTGTGTCCATACCAGTTCAATAGCTTGTTTTCAATCTTTGTTAAAATTGGTTCCTGTTTCAGATGGTCTCTGATTTCTTCATTTTGGTAACTCCTGCGATTTTTCGCAAATATTTCATTTCCACTGCATTTATCGAAGATTCGTGCTTTTGTAAGTTGACCCACGTCTCACTTCAAAAAGTAGTTACTGGTTGGGTTATGCAGTTATAAACTCTTAATTTTGTTTTGTCGTCGATTTGCTTCTTCCCCATTACGGTTTTATTAATACTATAATATATCCTTGTGGCCTTTCTTAATTTATTATTTATATCTGCATCTATCTCTCCGTCATCTGTTATGATGTTTCCTAGGTATTCAAAACATTTGTTTTCCATCGAGTCTTATAGTTGCCTTTCCTTTATCTTCTTTTTTCTGGTTAGTAATCATGTGTTTTGTTTTCTCCGTATTGATTTTCATTTTTAGTTTTATTATTTCCTTATGCCATATATTTGCTAAACTTTTTACTGTTCGTGTCTGCTATTAGGACTATATCATCTGCATATAAAAGAGAGTCTATTTTGATTGGTCTTAAATTTCGATATCCTATAGCCGTGCTATTCTTCTCAGTCTAATTTCGTGTACTCTTTATTAGCGGGTCCATTATAAATATAAGAGTAATGGACTTAGGCTATCTCCTTGTTTAATTCCTTTTTCCATGTTGAACGGCTCAGATATTTCGCCACTTAGGTACTTGAATTTGTGTTATCACTTCCTTATACAACGAAACTAATTATAAACAACAAAATTTATGGAGCAGATGAATTTATGGATGAGAAGCAAAAAGAAAATGAAGATAAGAAACGTACAGCAGCCGATCGTTCTCCGGAACATGGAGGAGGCAACAAAGAGAAGAAGCCAAAAAACTAATAGATAAAGAAAATACGATAGATACAAACGAAGAAAAAGCAATGAAATGGATAATGAGTAAGGGTAAAAATAAGAAAAGTAAACGCAAGAGTTTTGTGAGAATGGCAACATGGAATATCAGGACAATGCTGTCAATGGGAAAATTGGAGGAAATCGCAAAAGAGATGGGGGAATATAAAATAGACATATTGGCAATTCAAGAAATACGATGGAAAGGTGAAGGACAAATAAATAAAGGGGAATATACATTGTTTTATGGGGGGGGGGAAGAAAGCAGAGGGAAGAACGGCACAGGATTTATGATAAGTAAAAGAATGAGAAATAATATACTAGAATACACAGTTATAAGCAGTAGAATATCAAAATTAAGATTAAAAAACCACATGGCAAATATTGCAATAATTAATATTTATGCACCGACAGAAGAAGCTAAAGATGAAGATAAAGATGAATTTTATGAGAAACTGGTAAAGGTATGTGAGGAAGCCGCAAGACATGACACACTAATAATTATTGGGGATATGAATGCAAAAATAGGAAGAGAAGACTATTTAATTAATGTTGCAGGAAAGTATACTATACATGAAATATCTAACAATAATGGACTGCGGTTATGTAATATGGCCGTGGAGCTCAACATGTATATTAGTAGCACTAGTTTTAAGCATAAGAAAGAACATAAAATCACATGGATTATACCTGGGACTACTACGGGGAACCAGATAGATCATGTTCTGATATCAAAAAGAAGATCAAAGATGATACAAGATGTAAGATCATACAGAGGAACAGGTGTTGATACTGACCATCAATTAGTAATAGTCAAAATGCAAATGAGAATTGTAAATATAGTAAATAAGACAATAAAATGTAGAAAATGGAACGTGCAAAAATTGAAAAGATGTAAAAACGAATATAGGGACGAGGTAAAGAAGCAACTACAAAAGAGCAAAGAGCAAGATAATATTGATGAGCAATGGAGGGAAATTGAAAGAAGTATAATAACGGCAGCAGAGGAAGTGATTGGTATGAAAGACACAAGAAAGAATAATGAATGGTTTGATCAAGAATGTAAAGTGAAGATGAAAGAGAAAAAAGATGCCAGGCTAAGATGGATGCGAACTAAGCAACAAAATTATTATGACGAATATAGAAGAGTAAGAAAAGAGAGTGCAAAGTTGATAAAAACAAAAAGAATAAAATGATTGAATGATAGTATGGACATAATAGAGAATGATAATAATAATAATGTGAAATTGTATCAATATATAAAGAAACAAAGCAGAAAACAAACTAAAATAAACATCAAAGAAAAAGAGTGGAACCAACATTTCAAAAATTTATTAACGGAAGAAGATGGGGAGCATGCAGAAGATGATATGAGTGATATAGATACAGGGTTAGAAAATGAAGAAAAACCGACCGAAGAGGAATGAACGACATAATTAACAAATTGAAACACAACAAAGCAGGAGGGACAGATGAAATAGTAAATGAGCTAATAAAATATGGAGGAGATGATCTAAGGCATAAAATATTTAAAATCATAGAGAGAATATGGGATTCAGAAACAATGCCGTATGAATGGTCTAGTGGAATGATTATACCAATATTGAAGAAAGGAAATCCTAATATTTGTAGCAATTATAGAGGAATTAGTTTACTCAATTCCACATATAAAATATTAACAATGATAATAAATGACTTTAAGCAGGCTTTTGACAGCCTGAAACGGAGAACAATTATAAAAGATATGGAGCAGCTAAATGTACCACGAAAGATAATACGGTTGGTAAAAATGACGATGAAAAAAATCTAGAGCAAGAGTAATGACTAGGGAAGGTCCATCGGAGGAATTTGAAATAAATGCTGGTGTAAGCCAAGGAGATGGGCTATCAGCGGTATTGTTTAATATAGCAGCGGAAGGCATAATTAGGACTTGTAATATCGAAGGAAGCATATTTAATAAGTCAAAACAAATAATAGCATATGCTGATGACTTAACCATAATAGCGAGAGACTGAAGGAGTCTTGAGGAGACACTAGAGAAAATTGTAAAAGAGGCGGCAAAAAGAGGACTAAGAATAAATCAGGAAAAAACAAAATATATGGAAATGAAAAGAGAAAAGGAAGTCTATCAACCAGAAGCAGTGAAGTTAAATGAATTCAGTTTTGAAGTGGTTAACACCTTTAAGTATCTGGGAACAATTATCAGTAACAAAAATGACACAAAAAGCGAGATAAGGCAAAGAATTCAATCAGGGTATAGAGCATATAATAAATTTAAAAATATCATTCAGAGTAAAAGAATCAGCCGAGCAACAAAGGTAAGAGTCTACAGGACTGCGATAAAACCTGTAGTAACCTATGCGGCAGAAACTATGAGACTTACAGATGAGGACGAAGAGCAACTAAGGATATATGAAAGGAGAATAATTAGGAAAATTTATGGACCAGTGAAACTAGGGAATAACGAGTACCGAAGACTTATGAATTATGAAATTAGGAATATATTAGAAAATGAGGATATAGTAAACTCTATTAAATCGAAAAGGATACGTTGGTATGGACATGTTAAAAGAATGGAGAAAGCACAGGCGGCAAGGAGAATTACAGAATGGAGACCTAATGAGGAAAGATTACCAGGAAGACCAAAAGCTAGATGGGAAGATCAGGTCGTGGAGGATATAAAAATTTTGGGAGTACAAGGCGGGATGAGACAGATGCAGGACAGAAGGGCGTGGAGAGCAATTGTTGAAACTGCAAAAACATCTAGTAAATTGTAGATATGCAGCAAGAAAAAGTGGGCTGACCCCCCACAAGATACAGGGTCAAAAGAGCTCAAACGGAGCGGCTACAACTCCAACTGGAGTGTATAGCCTCGTATATATATATATACAACTTTGATGGATTTCTCAGCTATATTATACTTTTCTAAAGTTTTCCACAATATTTCTCTATTGACCGTGTCGAAGGCTGTCTTTAAGTCTATAAACAGTAAATGGAGCTGTTCTCCTGATTGGAACTTTCTTTCAACTATCTGCCTTATTATGTGTACATTATCGTTTTTACTTCTACCTCCTCTAAATGCAACCTGTTCATGTTCCAATTTACTTTCCATCTCATTTCGCAGTCGTTTTTCTACTATTCTTGAATATATCTTGAAGCATACTGATAATAGGCATATTCCCCTATAATTATCGCAATTTGTATGATCCCCCTTTTTATATATTGGTAATATAATATTTTTAGTCTAGTCTTTCGGTATCGTTGCAACCATGCATCTTTACATATCTTCCAAACCCACTTCTTACCTTCCTCGCCAAGCCATCTTATTATCTCAGGATTAATTTCTTCCTCTCCCGCAGCTTTTCTTATTTTGATGTTTTTAATGGCTTCCTCTACTTCCTCTTGGGTTATTTCTTTATGATATTCATATTCCTTTTCTTGTATTAGTTCTTCCTCTTGGTCATTTTGTGTTTCAGTTTCTTCCTGTTTAAATTTTTCCCTGAAATATTCACTCCATACTTTTGATTTTTCGGCTGTCTCTATATGAATTTGATTATTTTTATCTTTTATTGCATATTCTTCCCTTTCTTTTCTTCCTCGTAATGTTTTAATTCTGCTCCAGAATTGTTTGTTATTCATTTAATTCCTCTCCAAATTTCTCCCAACTTTTCATTTTTGCTTCTTTTCTTCTTTTCTGAATATACTCAATTCTATTTGCCTCGTTTTTTTAAGCTGATTTTTCTCCCATTGATGCTTTTTCTCCTTCATTTTTCTTTGTATGTTTGCGTTCCACCAGTCGGTTTCCTTGTGGTGTTTGTTTATTATTGTTCTTCCGCATGTTTCATTTGCTATGTTATATATTCTAATAATGTTAAATTATTCGGTTTAGGTTCCTTTTAATTAGGGTTGACATTCTTTAAATAAAACACATATTTCTTCGACAAATGTTTAATTTTGAACTCCCTTACCAAATACCCATAAGCAACAATTGCCAGCCTACACATCTTCTCTCCGTATTCTCCTCTGCAGCCTAATCCTATATGTATATCATTCCCCAGTCTTGCATTCCAAACTCCCATAATAATTACTTTTTTTTAATTTACTTAATTACAGTTACCTTGTGCTGATGAGGCGCAAAAACGCCGAAACCGGTCCACAAGTGATGTTATTCCTTCTAATCGCAAACCAGAATGGTTGGTTCTATCTTAACAGATATACCAACCCTGTTTACTTTAGAAGTGTAATTCAATGTCTGTCGGGGCATATAGCCCGAGAAGTAGTTGTTGCTTCTTAGTGGACGGTCTGCTCTTTGGAAATTAATTTTTCTAATTTTGTAAAGCGTTTAATAGTATTGAACTATTATTTTTTGACTTTTTTTTAAGTTCAACTATATTTATCAACATTTTTCAATAAAAATAATAATATCTAATTCTTATTTTAGGATCCATTATTTCTGTATTTATGGGATTAATTTTTGTCTGGCTTTCGTCAGCAATACCAAAATTGATATCTAATAATACAAACCAAAATCCTATAGGCAGACCTATAACAACGTTCGAAATTTCTATGTTGGCAGGTTTACCAACGTTAGCAATGTTACTTGGGTCAATGGCATATGGTTATTTGTCGGAATTAGCTGGAAGAAAAGGCTCTATAAAAATCGCGGGAGCTGGAATATTTATTTCAACTCTAGCACTAGCATTTAGTAAGAATATTGTTTGTATAATAGCTTTTAGGTGTTTTTTATTATTTTTCTGTAATGGTGGATTTATAGTATTCTTAGTATACATTACAGAAATTTGTGAGGATCATAACAGAGCTAAGTTTGGTTGTCTAGCCGGAGCTTTTTTACCATTTGGTCAAATAATAGGTTTTGTCCTGGGTGCATTTTTAAATTTTAAATATTTCATTTTAGCTGAATTATGTCCAATTATAATACTTGTCTTTTTTATTTATTTTGCACCCGAATCTCCAGTTTATAGTTTATCAAAGAATAAAATTCAAGATTGTGTTCGGGGTCTTAAGAAGTTAAGGAATAATAAAAGCGAAACGGAATTAGAAGCGGATCTGCGTATTATAAACGATACTATCATGGCAACAAAGATACGAAAAGGTAATGTATCTTTATTCAATCTTTTCAATAGTAAAGAAAGAAGATACGCATTAATGTTAGCATTTCTACCTCTGTTGCAAAAAGTTTTCTGCGGTGTAGGTATAATATTACCTTTTTTGGAACCTATTTTTATAGCTGCTGAAACTAAATTCAACAGTAGTCACATGCCTATAATTGTAGCTGCATTTAAATTACTTGCTTTTCTCTTAACATCGATTGCTGTGGAAAAATATGGTAGAAAAATACTGATGTTAATATCATCAATAGGATCAGGAGCAGCCATTTTTTCATTGGGGTATTTCTTTTATTTAAAAAGTATCAATTCTCCTTTAATCCTCCAATTACAATGGTTACCTTTAGTCTGTACAATATTTTATGTTGTTCTGTTTGCTATCGGAATGGGCTCAATACCACAAGCTACTATGAGTGAGTTATTTACACCTGATATAAGATCAATGGGTGTATCTTTTTTATCTTCCGTTTTTTGTATTTTACTATTTTGCTCGTCAGCTTCGTATCCTTATATAGTTGAAAGTTTAGGGTTGCATTGGTGCTTATGGATATATAGCTTTTCCACTTTTTTGGGAACTATATTTATGTATCTGATAATTCCGGAAAATAAGGGAAAGAGCATTGCTGAAATACAAAATTATATAAAATCGCGTTGTAATAGATAATAAGATTGTTAATGTGATTGTGATTATTTAACTAAGTAATATATTTAAATAAACTTGAGTGGTTGTTTGATTTCATTTCTCCTCAATTTTATGGTCTATTCGTTAACTTCATCTCAACTTAGTAGTTCGCAAATGTTTCTTCGTTCCAGATAGAAAGTCTGCTCTGAAAACAAGAATTGTTTGAAACAATTTATCTACCTTGAATACAACACTGTAATAGTTATTTATGATACAAGTGCGTGAAGTGATACTTTTGCGCACGAGTTGCGAAAATGAAAGGCACAAGCGTAGCTCCGTAGCTTCCGTCAAATTTTTAATTTTTTTTAATGTTATACCAATCCAAAAAAAAAGGTGAGTGGTCGTCGGACCGCCGACAGAAGCTTGCTTATTATGCACAATAAAATGACCATTTTTGACCATTTTTCGAAAATTTTGACCATTTTTTCAAAAATTTTGACCATTTTTGACTATTTTTTCAAATTCTAACAATTATTGACCATTTTTGACAATTATTGACCAATTTTGACAGTTTTGACAATTATTGATCATTTTTGACAATTTTTCAAAAATTTTGACCATTTTAGATCATTTTTCCAAATTTTAACAATTATTGACCATTTTTGACAATAATTATTGGCAAATTTTGATAATTCTTGACCATTTTTTCAAATTTTAACAGTTTTTAACCATTTTTGACAATTATTGACCAATTTTGACAGTTTTTCAAAAAATTTTACCATTTTAGACCAGTTTTTCAAATTTTAACAATTATTGACCATTTTTGACAATTATTGACCAATTTTGACAGTTTTGACAATTATTGATCATTTTTGAAATTTTCCAAAAATTTTGACCATTTTAGACCAATTTTTCAAATTTTAACAATTATTGATCATTTTTGACAATTTTTCAAAAATTTTGCATTTTAGACCATTTTTCCAAATTTTAACAATTATTGACCATTTTTGAGCATTTATGGCAGGTTTTGACAATTATTGTCCATTTTTGCCAAGTTTACAAAAATTTTGACCATTTTCCAAAAATTTTGGGAATTTTTAACAATTATTGACCATTTTTGACAGTTTTTTATAATTATTGACAATTCAGAATTTTGACAATTTTTGACCATTTTTCCGACAGAAGCTTGCTTATTATGCACAATAAAATGACCATTTTTGACCATTTTTCGAAAATTTTGACCATTTTTTCAAAAATTTTGACCATTTTTGACTATTTTTTCAAATTCTAACAATTATTGACCATTTTTGACAATTATTGACCAATTTTGACAGTTTTGACAATTATTGATCATTTTTGACAATTTTTCAAAAATTTTGACCATTTTAGATCATTTTTCCAAATTTTAACAATTATTGACCATTTTTGACAATAATTATTGGCAAATTTTGATAATTCTTGACCATTTTTCCAAATTTTAACAGTTTTTAACCATTTTTGACAATTATTGACCAATTTTGACAGTTTTTCAAAAAATTTTACCATTTTAGACCAGTTTTTCAAATTTTAACAATTATTGACCATTTTTGACAATTATTGACCAATTTTGACAGTTTTGACAATTATTGATCATTTTTGACAATTTTTCAAAAATTTTGACCATTTTAGACCATTTTTCCAAATTTTAACAATTATTGACCATTTTTGAGCATTTATGGCAGGTTTTGACAATTATTGACCATTTTTGACAGTTTTTTATACTTATTGACAATTCAAAATTTTGACAATTTTTGACAATTTTTGACAGATTCTGACAATTATTGACCATTCACGTTTCACACTTCTTAATGACAGTACAAAATTATTACAATTACAGAACCTTTGACAGACAGTTTATGTCACACAAGGATAACAGAAAGGTTATAAAAATAGATGGCGCCACTACCTTTTTGACGTCGATAAAAAGTACTAACAAACTAAGGCGGAAAAGGTGGAAACGCCTTTTAGAATTTAAATAAAAGTTAACCAGAAATCAAATAAAAAAATTACCTACTTAAAAAAACAGAAAATTTTACCCCGGACGATATCTCCTTCAACTTTTATAGTTGAGGATTTAGAAAAAGGTAAAAAAATAGATTTTAAAACAAATTTATATTTATTCTTCTGCCAAAGGAAATGGAACAAGTGTGAAAACTTGTACTTTTATAGGTACTTAGCTAATGAAGTGGTTGTTTCCGGAAAAGGTAGGTAGATCTTGTCTCTAAGAAGTCTCGAGAAGATGGAGACTAGATCTCGAAGAAGATCAGTAGATAGATTCTTGATGTGAACGGTATCCTAGCTGCTGTGTCCTGTCCTTCGTGGCGTTGAAAAAATGGAAGCCACCGTTGGCAGACGTCAATTGTCTTAGCGTTCGGCTCTTGTTCTTTGTCATAATTTTCTGATTTGGTTTCTTCGTTTTATTTTGCAGACTATTTCTTCTGGAAGTTTGTCCGTTTTGTTGATTAGAGTGACTTTTTTCGTAATATCGTTGCGTGCTTTTATTTTATGTTGTGTTCAAGTTCTGTGAGGATTGTGTTTAATTTATCTTTATTCTGTATGTTGTCGATTTGTTTCGTGTTGTTATTTAGTGATTTCCTATACATTGCCCAGTTTCTTGTTTTGTAGTCAAAGTAGGATTTGTTAAATGTCCTCGTCTTGTGTTATAATTTTACTGCTAGTTAATATTATAAATGAAACTAACTGTTTCTAATTAATTCCACTATTTAATTAAAAAACTTATGAAAATTATTAAAGGATATTGATAATTATTTCGATATTGACATATCATCGTCAGAATGACAGAAGTTACATTTTATGTGATACCTACTTGATGTTTAATATTTTGGCTAGACCAAATAGTAAGTGACCTATCTTGTGATTGACTTAATATATATGTGAATAGAAAAAAGAAGAAGATATGATTTTACAAATATTAAAGCTTAGGTATTATTAGCCCTATGGGGATATCCTGGATATCTTTTTCCCATTTAAGATCAGTATAACTGTGCAATGATATAGGAAACCAAGGAAAACTATATCTGCTGATCTTTACAATTGTTACTTAAGAAGACAATTTAATAATGGAGAGCTCCCTAGATTTATCTGTTCATTGACAACTTCATATTTTGGGTCTCTCAAGTGTCTTCTTATTTCTAGTTCTTCAAGGAAATCTAGTTCTTGTTTCTTATCACAAATATGCAGTACTTCTAGTTCTGTGTTAGGTGTTAATGAATGTTTTGTGTCAAGTAGATGTTTTGCGTAATGTGATTTATCTGGCTGTTTTAATCTGTATGCTCGTGAGTGTTCATTGTATCTAATTTCAAAATTTCGAATTGTTTGACCAATATAGACAGCATTACATTCTGGACATTTAAGTTTATATATTCCAGACTTTTTTAAATGGGGGTATTTTTGTTTTTACATTTACTCCAACTCCAACCTATCTTCTATTCTTACTAAAAGTTGATGAACTGCATCTTTTGAAAGTCGAAACCTTTCCGAAATGTAGAATTGTCCATCCGCTCTTTCATATATCTTTCTGGGAAACAAACTCTCACTTATGATCACTCATCAACTAATCACAACAAACACAAAAAATAGTTAGGTTAGGAAGCCCTTTAATCCACCCTTCACTGGCGGATTAAATTTAATTATTAGTTAGAACTTTAATTATGAATTGAAGTGTCTGTGCAAATACAATTTGTATATAACTAGTAGTTAACATTAACTACCACTTTAATTATGACTGGTGCAAACCACTGATAATGGCCCAATAACATACAAACTACAAGTTAATGTTAACTAGTAGTTATATACAAATTGTATTTCCACAGACACTTTAATTCATAATTAAAGTTCTAACTAATAATTAAATTTAATCCGTCAGTGAAGTGTGGATTAAAGGGTTGTGATTAGTTGATGATTGATCATACGTGAGAGTTTGTTTTGAGAATTAAAAATGAATGTTGCAATAGAATTGGTAAATTTGGTTAATGATATGGAGATGATAGATGACGATGATTTAGATGCATTAGAATTAATAGAATTCGTACTTCCCAGAAAGATATATGAAAGAGCGGATTACTTTAATCAAATGGACAATTCTACATTTCGGAAAGGTTTCGACTTTCAAAAGATGCAGTTCACCAACTTTTAGTAAGAATAGAAGATAGGTTGGAGTTTCCATATAATTTGTAAGGAAATTAATAACATAAGTAACATAACGTTTCTTACAATCTTATATAACTTTTTTTCAGAAATAATAATTGTGTTTCCCCAATGAATCAAATACTCGCAACTCTTCGTCTTTATTCTACATAGGTGGACATTTGGATGCAGTGGCAGATTTTGCTGGAATGCACTTGTCCACCGTATCAAGAATTGTTGTAAGAGTATCGGAAGCCATAGCAAATCTGAAGCCGATTTATATAAAAATGCCAAGAGATTTTGACGAGATCAGAAAAACTCAACAAGATTTTTTTGATGCAGAAAGATTATACAATGAGCGACGCATTAGGACAAGAAATGTAATCGAACGATTATTTGGTGTGTTAAAGATAAGGTTTTCAATATTAGCTTATGGATGCAGATTGAAAATAGAGACATTCCTCACACTTATACTTGCAACCTCGGTGCTTTACAATATTGCACTTTCAATGGGGGATGAAGAACCTCCACCTTTACCAGGTGAATTAAATGAGCACATTCTTAATGAGCTAATAAGAGATGGTTATATTCCCAAAGTTGAAGTTGAAGGAGAAATAGCTGTAGCTACAAGAACAGCCTTAATGAGAGATTTTAGTAATATATAATTTTTAGCCTTAATAAATGATTATTTTAAGTAACATAATTTTTAGTTTAATTTCAATTTATATTTAATAGGTTGGAAAACTTCTAGATTAAAACTGGTAGTTGTTTATTATTATTTTTTTAAATGCTGATATATTTGTATCGTAAATTCATGGATTTCCATCACATATCGTAATCTGAAACTTCACAATACTTATATTGCAAATAAATATTAAAATTTCTAACTGTATAATTTTCAATTACGGGATTTCTATTTAGCAGAAAAATAACGAGTTAGTTTCAGTATATAAAAATTTTAATATTACAAAACTAAAAATACATTCTTAAAAGAGATCAAAGCCTTTTTAAAGTGGCTAACTGAGCTTCTTTAATTTCGATATCCAACTGCATTCCTTTTTTTTTGAGCTCATGTTCTTCTTGTTCCCAGAGTTCCCTTATCTGCCTTTGTTTCCTCTCACTTGCCCTTTTTTCTTCCAAATCCTCTTTACATGCAGTTAATATACTTAACTGCATATCGAAAACTGATTTTTTAATATCAGCCACCTCTTCGTACTTTAAAGCGACATTTTCACCTTTTGAAAAACATGACTTCCTTTTACGGCTACTGCCACATGTTTCATTTTTCTCAACAAATACTGTCCTTGGTGATAATGGACCATCAACCACTGGTTTTCCTGAAGATGATGGTGTGGAAAGCAAAACTTTTTCTGGTGGACAACCAACCACTGGTTTTCTTGAAGATGATGGTGTAGAATGGAAAAGTTTTTCTGGTTGTTCCTCCTAAAAAAATAGTATTTCTTTTGTAATGGGGTTTTCGGTAAATTAAATAAACAGTGGTTAGCAAATTAAGAACTACTTGACTATCATCGATTTCAAAAATAATGTCATTTCGAGCTCCTTTATTAACACCTTCAGATTCTTCCTCTGATTCCCCATCATCATCATGTTTGTTTTTGAAACCAAACACCGTTTTTCTATTTATTATGTCCAGAGTCAAATTAAAAACTGGATCATCTTTTATTTCGATAATTGGCTTTCCACCGCCAGTTTTATTTAATTCCTGTCTCTGCACAGAAGCCTGTTTTCGTGCTTCTTTCTTTTTATTATTATAAAATCTTTTTATCACTTCTACTGGCCTTGGTGTAGATGTGGAACTATTAAATTCACGTTCAACATTTTTCCACGCTTGCTCCTTACTCTTCCAGGTAACACCACCGGTCTCTTTATTTTCAATAATATCTTTATATTTTTTGATAATGTATAGTAAGTTAATTTTTTCTTCGTTGGTGAAATTAACGGACCTCTGGCGCTTTTCTGTATTCACTTTGGCTAAATACAATCGACACTTCTTGATAAGACAATAATAATAATTATTAACATGAAAAATTGTCAACAAAACAACAACAGAACTTTCACCAAATTCGTGTATTGACAACTGACGTTATATTTGTAAGTTACAAACAAGGTAGTCAACTCTTACTTCCAAAAAGTTTCTAAAATTCACTAAATTCAGTAATACCAACAGGGACACTGAAAAGTTAAGCCATAGTTACTTAACAATCAATATTATTCTAGTGGTGCAAAGCATTTCAAATTTAACTATCGATTATCTCTAAGTAATAATTAGTTAACTATAACTTTTAATTATGATTGGTGCAAACCACCATATATCAAATATTTTATTTTGGTTAGTTATTAAATGATTTCTTAATTCAATTTGGAAGTTCTTTAATTTTTTTATTTGTCTGAGGTGAATCGGGATTGTATTACAAATTTTTGGACCGAAGAATGATGATGATCTTTGACTGACTGATTTTTTAAAGAATTGTAGAGGTATCTCCATATTAGTAACTGATCGAGTTAAATGGGTGTTTTTGTGGTTAAATTTTTCGCCGCTTTTATATATTCCTATTATACATTGATAAGGAAAGAGTAGTTCAATGTTAAGTATCCTCGATTCATCATACAATTTTTTCGTTGAAAATAGCTTTTCTTTTTTTGGGATGATTTTTAAAATAGTGTTTTGTGTTGTCTCTAAAATTTTAATAGTGGTGTGAAATGCTCCACCCCAAGCTACTATACAGTATCTTAATACAGATTCCACTAGGGAATTATAAAGTATTAGTAAATTTTTCTTTGAAATAATTTCTCTAAGAACATAAAATTTATGCATTAAGGCTCTCAATCTATTGCTAACATGGACAATATGTTGTGACCAGCGTAGGTGTTGGTCAAGTATAACACCTAAATATTTAATTTGGGATACTTTATGTATTAGGGGGCATCAGTTACAATCGATTTTGTGACAGTCATTAGTGTGCAGTTTAATTTCAAACTTTTCAGGTTGTTTAACGATGGTTGAGCTGAAAGTAATACATTTTGTTTTCAACACATTTAAGGTTAGTAGATTATTATTTAACCTTAAACTTATCTTTCCCAATGCTGTTTCTGCGGTGAGTTTGACCTCTTGCCATTCTTTACCAGTGAAAATAATTACAGTATCATCCGCGTAGCATATGACTTTACCAGAGAAGTTATCAATTTATGTAATGTTATTCATATACACGAGAAAGAGAATTGGTCCTAATACGGTCCCTTGTGGAACACCCACCTTTACTAGGGAATTGGAGCTTCTGTCTTTTCCGATTTTTACGCGCTGGGTTCTGTTTGATAAATAGTTCGTAAGGAGTTCTAGTGCTACACCTCGAATGCCATAGTTATTGAGTTTGCCAAGTAGAATGTTATGGGAGACGGTGTCAAATGCTTTGGCTAAATCGAGAAATACTGCAACACATTTTAATGAATCATCTACTGCGCCAACCGTCTTTTCTAGAAAATCAACTACTACATCTTCAGTGCTTGAATTTTGTATAAACCCGTACTGACATTCTGTTATAACATTATGAACATGAAAAAAATGTATTAATCTGCTTTTTACCGCATTTTCAAAAATTTTGGCTAAGTTATTGATTACTGAAATTGGCCTATAGTTGGTTAGTTCTCCAGGATTTGTATCACCGGATTTGTATACAGGGGCGAGAACAGATTCCTTCCATTGACTTGGAATTCTTCCTGATTGAAAGCAAAGATTAATGATATGCGTTAATGGAAGAGTAATATATGTATGTATGTTTTTTTATTGTGGTTGCTGTTAGATTATCTGGGCCAGGTGCAGAGTTATTTTTTAATTTACTTATTAAAATAATTGCTTCATTTTCTGTTATAGGTTTTAGGAATATAATTGATTCAACCGTATCCTTTTTAAGAAACTTATTTGGACTTGTTACTTTATTTGTTTTATTTGCCATATTTTCACCCAAGTTAGTAAAAAAATTATTAAATGCATCCGCTTTTGATTTATTATTGTTGATATACTCATTATTTTCTGACTTTATAGATATATTTTCAATTTGTTTAGACTTTTTTGTACTACCTGTAATGTCATTTATAACCCTCCATATTTTTTTGTAATTGTTTCCGGCTTGTGAGATTTTATTTTGTTTTTTGTTTTTCTTATTAGAAAATGAAGTTTATTTCTATAGCTTTTATAGTGATTTTCGAGCTCTAGAGTATAATTTTTTGATAATTTCTTTTTTAGATAGTCTCGTTGCTTTATGGAATTTATTAAACCAGTTGTTATCCATGGTTTTAGTTTAATTATATTATTGTTAGTATTTTTATTTTTTTATAGCAGTGTTGTTCTGGATGAGTTTATCAATCTTATTAAAAAATATGTCGTAAGCTTGTTGCGGATCAGTACAACTAATTACATCAACCCAATTCACTGTTTTTAAAGATTACTTTAAATTTTTATAATCTATCAAAGACAATTTGTTTTCTAATTCCGTTAAGCCTGGTTTTTGTGTGGAAAAGGATATAATACCATTAAAAGGGGAATCATGATCTGTCATATCTGTGTGGAATATAATTGGTTCAATTTCAATGCTTTTTTTAAAGGTTTTCTGAGCTCTAATAAAAATATGATCAACGGCAACTTTTACTCTCGTCGGTTTATTTATATATGAAACAAAACCTTTAGAATTCATTATATTTAAGTAGTTATTTGTTATGTTAGTTTCTCTTTTTAATAGATCGATGTTTATGTCACCTACATATATTTCTAAATTTTGAAGTTCTATGGAAGTTAGGTATATTTTTAAATTATCTAAATACGTGTTTAAATCGGTAGCTGGTAGTCTGTAGAAACCTGTAAGCCCTATTTTGCAATTTTTAGGAAGATTACTAGTAGTTAATACAGCTCTAAGGAATTTAGTTTCTTTTACAGGCTCAATATTAATAATAGCTGATATAGTATTTCTTACATATATTATAGTACCATCGCATTTGTTAAATACTGCCTCGTTATAGTGGATTGAAAACTCAGGAATGGAAAAATCTTGGGTATTTTTTATGTTACCTGTTTCTGATAATATAATAACGTCAAGCATATCTTTAGCCATTTCCACGTACACCAGCAACTCATTAAAATGTTTTTGTAAGCTTCTTATATTCAAGTGAACAACTCCTAGCCCATATCTGTTCTTGTCTACTCTTCCCTGTATATATTCCTCGAAATTATCAATAAGTTTTGTCTCTATTTCTTCGTCGTCTAAGACATTCAAAAATTCTATCATAACTTATAAGAAAGTTGTCTCAAACACCCTAAAAATTTATGAAGAAAATACATCTCTGGTTATGTTCTATGTTATAATAAATGACTATTAAATGGAGAAAGTAAAAGAATTCTTACTAAGATAAGGGAAAAGGTTTGAATTAGTTTTTCTCTTTTTTTCCCCTTCTACCTTTAGGTTGCATTACATTTATATTGGGTTACAATTCTTTTTTTATTATATTTATGCACATAGGAGAAATCATTTAGCTGAAAATAATTTATCAAATTCATTTCTATTTCTAATAATAGATACTCTATGTTTACATAAATTTTGCCATACTTTGTCCAAACGTTTTTCAAACCTTGAATACCAATAGCTTCGTTTAACAAATTCACTCTTAATCTCGTCTACATTTTTAATAATACAAATGTTTTATTTATTACCGAATCGGCTTTCAAAAGGTACGCACTGTTTTGAATAATACTAAAACATCACCTTGTACCTATTAATTATATTTGTTGAAATTTATGGTTCATGTTGCTAAACTTTTTTGTTAAAAATCGAGCAATCATGTAGGGAAAAAAATAAATTCGTCATTTTTATTGTCTATTTGTGTACCTTGTAAGAACCTTATTAGAGCCTTGAAAACCCATATACAGGGTGGATTTTTTTATCTGAACAAAAGGAACTAATTTTTTAAGACTGTCCATGATTTTTTTCTAGTTTGAATAAATCAGTTAATTAGGTGATAGTAGTGTGAGGTTTTACCAAAATATGAGACAAATCGAAATTACCGTTTAGAACAAATTCGCAACTAAAATATGGGAGAAGACACTTTTTAATGGCCATTTGACATTCCCCATAGGGGTCTCCATACGAGGTAGGAGTATGTACAGTTCCTCATGACTCACCTTGTATTAGTCAAATTAGGGTTTTTGTAAAATATTTGTTATCTATTATCAGCACAAAAAATTAAAAAATTATACTAGCGTAAAATACTCGATATCTATTCGTTATTTTTCCCATAAAAATTGTATTCATAAATACAGATAACAATATGGAAGCAAACTAGAACTAGAAAACATTTTGTGTAATAAGCAAAGTGCAAGTTCGAATAACGATCATTGCATCATTACTAGAGAATTTATTATTTAACATGGAGGCTGAACCTCTACAACAAGTAAAATATTATGCGACAGATATAACTGACCATGAATTAAAATCGAAAAATATTAGGAAAAGTGACACTACTTTTCTATGGATTATTGTTACAACAGGTTAATTTTTAAATTTGTTTCATCATTATTCATCCCATATCAAAATCATCTTCTACTGCTTTACACTATTCATAATATTACGATGGTTTTACTTCATACTTTTATTCTTATTTTAGGATCTATGATTGGTGTACTTAGTGGTATGTCATTAGTGTGGCCTTCATCAGCAGTTCCAAAAATGAAAATTGATTCAGAAGAAAATCCGGTTGGTAAGGCCGTAACTCCTTTCCAAATTTCTATGTTGGTAGGCTTACCAACCTTAGCAATGCTACTTGGATCAATGGGATATGGTTATTTATCAGAATGCATTGGAAGAAAGGGCTCTCTACAAACTGCGGGTGTGGGATTGATTATTTCAATTGTAGCACTAGCCTTTAGCACAAATATTTTTTGTATAATAACGTTCAGATGTTTTTGGTATTTTTTCGGTCACGGTGGGTTGACTGTGTACTTGGTATATATTACTGAAATTTCTGAAGATCATAACAGAGCTAAATATGGCTGTTTATTAGGTGCTTTTTTACCACTCGGTCAATTGATAAGTTTTGGATTTGGTGCGTTTTTAAACTTTAGAAATTTTACGTTAGCTGATCTATCTCCAATTATAATATTTTTCTTTTTTGTCTGTTTTGCCCCTGAATCTCCAGTTTATAGTTTATCAAAGAATAAAATAGAAGAATGTGCTCGGGCTCTTAACAAGTTAAGAAATAATAAAAGCGAAACGGAATTAGAAGCGGATCTACGTAAAATTAACGATACTATTGAGGCATCAAAGATACAAAATGGTAAAGTATCATTATTGATTATTTTCAATAGTAAAGAGAAAAGATACGCATTAATGTTGGCGTTTTTTCCGATTTTAATGAAAGTTTGCAGTGGATTGGGCATAATTTTACCATATATGGAATCAATTTTCATAGCGGCTGATACTAAATTCAACAGTAGTCACATGCCTATAATTGTAGCCTTATTTAAATTACTCGCTTTTCTTCTAACATCGTTTGTCGTTGAAAAATTTGGAAGAAGAATACTGTTGCTAATTTCAACAATAGGAGCAGGAGTAACTTTGTTCACGTTGGGTGGTTTTTTTTATTTGAAAAATATCAATTCTCCTTTAATCCTCCAATTACAATGGTTACCTTTAGTCTGTACAATATTTTATGTTATTCTGTTTGCTATCGGATTAGGTACAATACCTCAAGCGACTGTAGGGGAGTTATTTACACCAGAAATAAGAGCAATGGGTGTATCTCTTTTATCTTCCGTTTTTGCAATTCTTCTATTCTGCTCATCAGCTACATTTCCGTATATAGTTGGAAGTTTAGGTTTGGATTGGTGCTTGTGGATATATAGTTTCCTCTCTTTCTTGGGAGCTGTATTTTTGTACATAGTTTTTCCCGAAAATAAAGGAAAATCCATTATTGAGATACAAAACTATATTAAATCGCGTTGTACTAAATAATAAATTTTCCAGGGCTATTGAACAATTTTAATTTTAAGTTTTTTTAAATCATAAAAGAATTCTATAATTAACTGTTTGCCTTTAGTTGCATTTAGACCACGTATGCAAACAGGTTCGGAAAATATATTTATATAATAATTTTCCTGAAATTATTTGATGTCCCACGTTATGAGCTAATTATATTTATTTTAATTATTTAATTAAATTTTTTCTCCCATATATGTATATATTTATTACTTTATTAAAATTTTCTTGTACTGTTATTTATTCTAATTTAACTCTCCAATAAACTTTTTCACAATAAATATTATATTTAATAAACAGCAATGAAAAAATTTTTAAAATTTTTTGATTAAGAATTATTTAATAATAATAATAAATGTCTTTATTTGGTATAGATTCACAACTTGAAAACAATACATATGTTAAACTAATATTGGGCGAGATTAAGTTTGCACATTGTTATATGACATAACAATATGCATCTGCTCTTCCACCTAACCCAAAAAAAGTATAAAAATACTACAAATAATTAAATTGATGCAATAAACTTAAACTAAACAAAAAGCATAATCTTTGTAAGTATAATTTTCATTTTTTTTATCGTTGGTTCATCATAATTTCAAACATTTGTCTTTTAAATTTATTTTGACCTACTTCTCGAAAAATCTGGGACAAGCTGTTAATTTGGTCGACTATACAAAATGAAAAAGACCGTCTAAAAGTTTGAGTTCTGTGTCTAGGTACAGTCTAATGCCTCGCTTAACATAGACTTAGTGGATTTATCCAAAACACCACGACTTTGGTACAAAAGCTTCAGTGAACGCTCTCTGCCATAGAGATTTACTATCTCTATGCTCTCTGCAGACATAAACTGATATGATCCGTAAATCTCAATTCCTGATCTAGCCATATCCCCAAACTTTTCACTTTTTTACTGAAATGTATGGATTGTGTCTTGCAAAAAGATTTGTCTCTGACTAATTTTACAAGATACAATAGCATTAGTTTTGGAGGCATTTAGTTTGAGACAATGGTCCTTAGAAAATATCAGCAACTTATGCAAATCATAGTTCACTGAGGCTACAGCCTGCTTGAATTCATCAGGATAAAATGATAAGTACAGTTGAGTGTCATCAGCATAATAATGCTGTGTAAACGATATGAAACTAGAAGTGTAAATAGAAAATAAAATTGGACCTAAAATAGATCATTGGGGAACACCAGTTGTTATTTCTAAATACGAGGAAGTATTATGTTGACATCTGACAGCTTGAAATCTGTCTACAAGATATGATTTCATTAAATTTAAAGATTCATCTTGTAACATGTCTATCGACCTGTTTCGATTTTACAGAATAAATCCTTTTAATTAGCGCTCGTCGTCACTAGCCACATTCAATTATAGTTCTGTGATCCCAAACTCTTCTACCCCGAACGTAAGACAATTGACGCCTGCCAACGGACAACGCCTCGTTAAACACCCCTTTTGTTATCGTCTGCCTAAGAGGGCACATCGTCTTTCGCTATCTTTCATATCTCAAGTACCTATCTTATGAATTTTGCTGTGGTAAGTTCAAAATCATAATTCATAATTAATAAGCTTCTTCTAAAGTACTGTCTGATATAATTTTCGTATGCATTCTTTATTTTTTTACAGAGATAGACGAAATTAAATTCAACACGTGGTCATAAACTGTTCTTTTATACTAATATGGTAGTTTTCAGACAAATATTATTTTATAATTCACTGTATTACTTTCATACAAACATTTTCAAGCTTTTTCAGTTGCGAAATAACTCTTAATTATAAAATAACATCTTTTATACATTACCGTTAACCTATAAAATATTCTTTCGTAACGCCAGTGCCGGTTTCATATATTTCCTAGGCACGATATTTTTTCATATAACTAAATAAATAACTTTTTGCTATCATAAGTTTCTTTCGGATCATTAGTATATTTTTTTATTTAGCCGATAATTGCTATTTTTACTATTTTAACATGGGACATATAATGTTGGAAAGCTTTCAGTAAATTAATTCAATTTTTTGACTTTCAAATAACTGCCTTCCTTTTGTTTAACCTGAAAAGCTGACCAAGATAATGTGCCATTACATTCAAGTTCCTACATATCCCTGATCCACTTGTACTTCTAGGTAAGCACAGCCCCTAGGCGAGAATATAAGCCAAGAATATAACCCTAGGCGAGAATATAAGCCAAGAATATAACCCAAGAATTTAACGCCGAGAATATAACCCTAGGCTAGAATATAACGCTGAGGATATAAACCGAAGAATATAACCCCAAGAATATAGCCAAGGATAGAACCCTCAAACTACCGCCCTAGAACAGAACTCATCAGTTCGGATCAAGACCTGACTTCTTCTCCAGGAAACCACTTCATCTAAGCTAAGTACCTATAAAAGTACAAATTCCTTTAGTAAATTCCGTTGTTCATTTCCTGTGGCAGAATAAATTGCAAATTTGTTTTTAATTCTTTTTTTTATTAAAATCCTCAACTATAAAAGTTGAGGGAGATATCGCCCGGGGTAATTTTTAGTAGTTTTTATTATTAACTTTCATTTAAATTCTACAAGGCGTTTCTACCTTTTCCGCCTTAGTTTTTGTAGTTTTCATCGTTAAAAAGGTAGTGGCGCCCTCAATTTTTACAACCCTTCTGTTATCCCTGTGTGACATAAACTTGGGGTCGAATCACCCTTGAGAGGAGTCTCTAGCCGGAGCCCTTCGAGCTGGTGCCCTGTGAGGTACAACTTATACCGTTACAATCTGTAATACCGCTATATCTTAAGTTCATGATTTATAGTATCGAATTCTTTTGAATAGTCTAGAAGAATTAGTAAAGATAGTTTACCTTGATCGTAATCCTTGAAAATATCATCAGTTATTTTCAATATGGCCGTTGTGTAGCTATATCCGTTTCTAAAGCCGGATTGCGTGGTTGGAATAATTTGGTTCACAGTTAGGTGGTCTTGAAACTGAATATTAATAATCTTTTCTGGAATTTTAGACATAGTAGGTAAAACACTGAATGGTCTAAATTCATTCAAATGTTCAGCCATTGCCATTGTAAAGGAAATACTGAATTAATTAAACAATAATTTATAATATGGGTTATATTAGGTAATAAAAAAGGTATGCATAAATGTATAGTCAAAATGTTAATACCATCCACACCAACAGCTTTATTTTTAATATTTTTGATTATATTTAGAATATCAATCTCCGCCACTGGAATAAATTTTAAATAAGAGGACACAGTAGTTTTTGTATTATTGTTGTAAAATGATAATGTTTCTGTATTGGCACCCAATTTAGGTACTGCAATTACAAAGTGTCGGTTGATACCATCACAACTCCATTCATTATTAAAATTTAAATTCTTCCTAGTGGTATTTGTTTGGTTAATTAAATGTTTTAAATGTTTCCACATATCCTTGGATGATTTATTTTTCACATTCCTAAAATATAACTTCTTTTCATTTTTTATTACAATTGAAGGGTACACGGGAAGAACAGGCTAAGTCAATTTTTGGCGAAACTGAGATAATAGCGCCATCCACTAGCAAAACTAAGTAGTTTTTAAGCCACATACATAAACAAGGGAAAAACAGGCCAAGTTCCCTAAAATAAAATATTTTAATATACGCATACACCAGAACAACAGGCTAAGTCCTCGCGGGTCAGGGGAAAAACAGGTTAAGTCATATCGCTTGTGATGATTCAGCTGTTTTAATGTTTTGTTGTTATTATAAGGTTAGATTTATTTTTTGTAGTCGTGTCATGTTCGGACAGCATTTGATTCAATAAATAATACAAGCTAATAATACATGCTAATAATGGATAGTGCTAGTGTCGGTGTGGAAAATACTACAAAAAAAAGACCAATACGGGGAAGAGTAAGTGATGCAAGTAAGCGAATGCGTTTGCAAAGCCATGAATTGGGTGAGGAATGCTGTTGCAAACGCTTGAACTGTTCTACAAAAATACCCGCAGTTACTAAACTAAAACTTTTAAGTGACTAATAATTTACCTTCGAGAAATGACCAAAATTTGTATTTATGCGGTCTAATGAGTGTTATACCTGTGCAAAAAAGGCGTCCAAGAAAACCAGAGAACAAGGCTTCTCTTAGAGATTGCGCTGTTAATTATAAGGTAAGATATTCTCTTGAAAATAGAGGTATTACTGAAACTGCTGTTTGTCGCAAAGAATTTATGGCTTTACATGGAATTACCAAAATGAAAATTGAATAACTCGTAAAATCTCTAAAAGAGCGTGGTTCCGCTCCTAAAGACAAAAGAGGGACTCATAAAAACCGCACAAAAAATTAAGCACTGAAACAACACAAAAAATTAAAAATCATATAAGTTCACTTAGAGGTCGTACAAGTGATTATAGTACCAAGGACACTGCTAAAACATACTTACCAGAAGAGTTAAACCTTAAAAAGATGTTTGTAATGTTTAAAAAACTTCATCCGGAATGCATCGTTTCATATGAATCATACAGAAAAATTTTTACAAGCTGCTTTAACATCTCCTTTGGATATCCTAGGACCGACACGTGTAGTACTTGCGACACATTCCTAGCTAACGTAAAATGTTTAGAAAAAAATATAGCTAGTGAACAGAATGAGACTACTAGGAAGGCAATGGAACTTGACTTAAAAAAGATTATCACTTATAATAAAGTGCACAAGATAAAAACCCAAGAGTTTTATAATCGAAATGAAAAATCTAAAGTCGCTAGTAGTCAGGACCTAAAAAGGGAATCGATTTGTATCGATTACGGAAAAAACTTGCCTCTGCCGAATATAACGACAAACGATGTTTACTATAAAAGGCAGCTTTCTATGTATTTATTTAACATACACATCTTATCTACAGGAGCAAGTTTTTTCTACGTTTATCCAGAAAACATTGGAAAAAAAGGAAGCAATGATGTAGTTTCTTTATTGCACGACTTTCTCTACAATCATCTGGATCCTCAAGTTCGAACGTTGGACATATTCTGTGATTCCTGTAGCGGTCAAAACAAGAACTACACATTTTTCCGGTTCCTGCATTACGTTGTACATGAAGAAAAACGCTTGGATTCTGTAAAAGTTACCTTTCCGATAAGAGGTCACTCTTACATGGAAAACGACAAGAATATGGGCATTTTAAATCATAAGGCTAGGTTTGAAACACCAGAAGATTTATGTGAGTTAATAAAATGCGCAAGAGCGAAACCATCTCCATTTGAAGTGATTCAAATTACTAAGACAAACCAGTATATTTTTCGGCAGTGGACGAACCATTTAAGAAAATATTACAAAAAAAATGTCCTCTTCCAGTTCGTCCAATTAGAGAGTTGGAATTAACGAAGGAACATCCACGTTTGGTTAAGTATAGGGATTCTTATAATGGTCAGTGGGTGAGCGGAGTTGTGAAAGATAAGATTGTAAAAAGAGCAACTACGTTAAAGAAAAATGAGTTTGTACTTCCTAATTCTAGTTATGAAGGTAAATTATAATGAATCAAGAATATTAATTTATACATAATGTATTTTTTTAGGATTACTAAAAATACCTGCCGCAAAATTTTTAGACCTTCAATGCCTTAAACGATTTTGTGGTCCAACTGCTCAAGAATATTTTTCTTCTCTTCCACACACCTGAGGTGCTCATTGTTTTCTTTAAGCTTTATTTAAGGTAACTTGATTACTCAATAAGAAAATTTAAAAAAATTGATTTTTTTTTAGATAGAAGACAAAAAAGCTGGAGGCTTGGGAATGTTATTTCGATAACATTTTTATTATTATTAAGTTAGGTGTTACATTATTTTGTACCTTATATTAAAATAGACGTTGGTTTAAAAATATATAATTCAAAAACTGGTGAAAAACAGGCTGTCAATACATTTTTTGAAAATCCGCTGTTCAAAAGACTTCAAATTTGTATAGTCAATAGTTATAAGACATATTAAAAAAAGTAAGTGAAATATGAATAAGATATCATTATAGAAGTATAGTTATCCAGGATACTAACCTTAAAACAGCGATAACTTAAAACCAGAAATTTTGACTTAGCTTGTTTTTCCCGTGTACCCTTCAATTGTAAACATGTTTCTCAACTGCTTATATGATCTAATTTAATTTTTGTTTTGAATTCATTAAATTTATATCAATTTTATTCATTTGCGGGGACAAACCATGAAGTCAAAATTGAAAAGAACCACTTTTTTGGTTGAAGATCTGATGATTGGATATCTCCAGTTTCTTCAGGATGATTAGAAGGGATCTAGGTCTACGTACTGTGAGTTTTAAATACATCAGTGTGCTAAAAATATTTTTGGAAAATAATTCCATGGTCTTGATATATATATATGGCTTAACACCTCATGTGAGGTTGCGCCGCTTTCGCTTTCTAAATCCGTTTATCGGGGTGGATCAGTCCCCATCCTCGGTTTATTATTGTATCCGTTCGCTTATTTGCCGCCATTTCTTCCGGTCTCTTGTTTCTTGCTTCCATCTTGTCACACCTGCCCTGATCAAGTCGTCCTCTACCTCTGCCAACAATTTAGATCTGGATCTTCCACGTCTTCTCTTCCCTCCCGGCTGCCATTGTAGCATAGCCTTTGTTACTGCTTCCTTGCCTTGCCTCCATATATGTCCCAGCCATTTGACTCTTTGAGTTTTAATTTTCTTTATTATGTCTTCTCCATTCAGTTCTTCTAATATTTCTTGGTTCGTTCTCCTTCTATATTCTTGTTCTCCTATCTTCACTGGACCCAGAATTGATCTTAATATCTTGCGTTCGTTTATCCTTAGTTTGTCTTCTTCTGTTTTCGTCATAGTTATAGTTTCTGCTGCGTACATTGTTATTGGCCTTATTATTGTATTGTATATGTTCAACTTTGTTTGCCTAGTCAATATTTTACTTTCTAACAAATTTCTGTTAGCTTGGTACGCTCGATTTGTTGCCATTATTTTTTCTTCGACCTCCGTTCTTCTTTCCCCTTTATTGTCTATCATTACACCCAGGTATTTGAATTTTTGTACTTCTTCGAATTTTTTATTTCCTATTCGTATTTTCCCATTTTGTCCTGTTTTTCCAAATCTCATTATCTTCGTTTTCTTCACATTAATTTTCAGTCCCAACTTCCTCCCTTCCTCCTCAATCTCCCTTAGTAATTTTTCCATGATTTTCCTTTTTTTTGTCACTAGTACTATGTCATCAGCATAAGCTATGAATTGGCTTCCTGTTGTTCTAAGATTTCCCTTTTGTAACTTTCTCAAAACAAATTCTAGAGACAGATTGAACAGCGTAGCTGACAGCGAGTCTCCTTGTCTTACACCTTTGTTTATTTCAAACTCTTCCGTTTCTCCTTTTTGTGTCAGGATACTAACCTTTGAATGTCTCATTGTCATCTCTATTAGTTTTCTTAGTTTTTTGCTTACCCCTTGTTCTTTTAAAGCTTTCATAATTTCGTTCCTCTTTAGAGAGTCAAAGGCTTGTTCAAAGTCTAAAAATAACATTTCTATTTCATATTTATGTTCGTATGCTTTTTCCATAATTTGTTTAATAGTGTGTATTGCATCTGTTGTTGATCTGCCTCTTATGAATCCACATTGATATTGTCCTATAATATTTTGAGTTTCAGTTATTAGTCGTCTTTGTATTAGTGATGATAATATTTTATAGGCTACGTTTAATAGTGTAATGCCTCTATAGTTCTTAAATTCTTGCTGGTCTCCTTTTTTGTGTATCGTTATGATTTGTCCAGTTTCCCATTCGTTCGGCATTTTTTCCTCTTCCCATATTTTTTTAACCAATCTATATATTCTTTCATGTAACATGTCTCCTCGTGTTTTATGAGTTCTAAATTAATTCCATCCTTTCCAGGTGCTTTTCCATTACTTCCTCTCTTGATAATATCTCTTACTTCCTCTAATGTTGGTTCTTGTGTAATAATTTCTTCTTCTGCTTCTTCTCCTATTTCATCTTCTATCACTGGTTCATTTAGTAATTCCTTAAAGTACGTTGTCCATATTTCTTTGTATTGTTTTTCCTCTTCCACAATTTTTCCTTGTTTGTTCTTTATTCCTTTGAAAGTCCTATTATTTTTTTATAAAAATTTTTTGAATTTCTGTTCCATTTCTCTTTCTCTATTTCCTGTATCCTTAAGTCCATCCATTGCCTTTTTCTTTTCCTGATTATTTTCTTGCTATCTTTCCTTAGTGTTTGATATTTTTCTCTATCTTCTGGTTTATTTGTTCTTATCCATTTTAGCCTAGCTTCTGCTTTTGTTTCAGCTATTTTTTGGCATTCGGTATTGTACCATTCTTTTTTGCTCTCCTTCTTCTTTTTACCTATCACTTTTTCCGCTACTACTTGTATTCCGTTTTTTATATTGCACCATTCTTCTTTCATATCATTGCGTTCTTGCCTCCCATCTTCTGTTAAATAATTTTCAAGTTGTTCTACGTATTTCTTTTTTACTAGATTATCCTTTAATTTTTCAATGTCCCATTTTTTTGTTCACTCTTGAGGTTGTGTCTTCTTGTTTTTAATTTTATTTTTGCCATTACCATGAAGTGGTCTGAGTCTGCGCAAGGTCTTGAGAATTAAAAAATAAACTAAAACTAACAACCAATTGTTTAATTTATTTACATAAATCTCAATTAATTTATCAGATTATTCAGAAAACATTTCATGATTACTTATAATATAAATTACAATATACAGTTTGACATTCTTCAACGTGAAAATGGACAGATCCCGCCTGCAATTCTCACTCTAGTGTCTTAATAACCATCGTTAAATACACATTGTATTATTTTTCACAACGCTTTTGAATATATTCTTGTATTTCAAGAATGGATTTTCCTTTATTTTCGGGAAAAACTATGTACAGATACGCAGCTCCCGAAAAACTGGTAAAGCTGTATATCCACAAGCACCAATGCAACCCTAAATATTCAACTATATAAGGATACGTTGCTGATGAGCAAAATAGAAGAATTGAAAACATGGTAAATGCAAAAGATACACCAGCTGACCTCATTTCTGGTGCGAAGAACTCTCCCACAATAGCTTGTGGTAGTGAACCTATTCCGATAGAAAATAAAATAATATAAATTATTACACAGGCTAGAGGTAACCATTGTAAGTGCGGAATTAAAGGAGATTTGATGTCTTTTAATTGAAAAAAACAACCCAATACCAACAACGTAGTAGCTGATCCCACAGTTGAAATAAGCAACAGTATTTTTCTGCCATATTTTTCAACGACAAACGATGTTAAAAAGAAAGCTAATAATTTAAATACAGCTACAATTATAGGCATGTGACTACTGTTGAATTTAGTTTCAGCAGCTATAAAAATAGGTTCCATGAATTGTAAAATAACGCCCATTCCACTGACAGCTTTCAGAATAAAAGGTATACTTGCCAACATTAGTGTGTACCTTTTTATTTTACTATTAAAAATGAACAGGAATGATACTGTTTGTATTTTTGTTGATTTAATAGTGTCGTTGATGATACGTAAATCTGTTTCTAATTCCTTTTCGCTTTTATTATTTCTCAACTTTTTAAGTGCTCGAGCGCATTCTTCTTTTCTTCCTTTCGATAAACTATAAACGGGAGATTCGGGCGCGAAGAAGGTGAAAAATACCAATAATGTTAATGGGATTAATCCAGCTATTGTAAAATATCTAAAATTTAACAGTGCACCCAGGCCGAAACCCATTAATTGACCTAACGGTAACAAAGCACCTCCTAAACAACCATATTTTGCTCTGTTGTGATCCTCACAAATTTCTATAATGTATACCAAATATACCGTGAACCCGCCTGTACAGAAAAAATACCAAATACTCCTAAAAGTTATTATACAAATGATGTTTGTACTAAATGCTAGTGCAACAGCTGAAATAAATATTCCCACACCTGCAGTTTGTATAGAGCCTTTTCTCCCAATTAAATCTGACAAGTAACCATATAGTATTGACCCAAATAACATCGCTAGTGTCGGTAAGCCTACCAACATAGAGACTTCCAAAGATGTTACAGGTCTTCCTACTGGGTTTTTCTCAGTGTTATTAGATACCAATTTTGGTATTGCTGATGAAGGCCACACAAATAATATTCCGTCAGCCACACCCATCATTGATCCTAAAATGGAAATTTATCAAAATATTAATTAATAAAGATAGATTGAAACAAATGTTAGATGTCGATGATAAAAGTTTAATACTATTATAACGCCTTACAGTTTTTTAAAAATATTTTTCAAAGAACAGAGTCCGTTCACCTAGAAGCAACAACTACTTCTCGGGCTATATGCCTCGACAGACATACGGGGTCGGTATGATCAACAAGATTTATCCAACCATTCCGGTTTGTAATTAGAAAGGACAACATTACTTGTAGACCGGTTTCGGCGTATTTGCGCCTCATCAGTACAAGGTGAATGTCATCCGTCCAGAAGCTCTGAGAGCATCAGCCTGGACTGGAGATATCGCAGAAACCACTCCGTAAAGAAAATGATAAGAATGCGATAACAGCGACATCCCCACATCTAGCCACAAACCTAAATTCAATATTGACAAAAAACCATATCGGTTTTGTAGTTAATTACTTAATTACTGTTTCATGTAAAAATTGTTATCAATAGATGGCAAAGATAATAGTTTAATACTATTATAACGCCTTACAAAGTTTTTGAAAAATGTTTTTCAAAGAACAGAGACCGTTCACTAAGAAGCAACAACTACTTCTCGGGCTATATGCCCCGACAGACATTGAATTACACTTCTAAGTTAAATGGGGTTGGTATATCTGCAAGATATAACAAACCATTCTGGTTTGTAATTAGAAGGGACAAAATCACTTGTAGACAATTTTTACAGGAAACTGCAATTAAGTAAATAAAATACCTTAGTAAAATAGCCAGTACTTCGAATTAAACACGAAATTTTGTTGATGTAAAAATACCGATATACAATAACAATTCACCCCCTATGGTAAAAAAGTTCTTGTACACGGAAGTTAAACACAAAAACATCGAATAGAAGAAAAAAATTATAAAGTTTTCATTTTACGTGGATCTGTTCACATATAGGAGTGGGAACAAAACTCCAAAAAGTTCCCTTCCGAATATTGTCCGCAACATTCCTTATTTCGCTAAAAACCACCCCCAAATCGTACTTTGCGCCGGCTTTTCTCAATTTTCTCGAAACCCGTTGTTCAAATCTAAAAAATGCCTATTATCAAAGTTGTTGCAAATTAAATTTTAAATAAAAACTTTTCTTTAAGTAATTTAGCTAATCCACATGGAATTCCCGTAAATTGCGGTCAAAGTTAAGGGTAGTTTTTAGTATGCTATTTAAAATATGTTCCTAATTAGTCCAGAAATCGTACGAAATCAATGCTTTAGGCTGGTGGTGGCTTATAAGAGGGTTTTGGGATATCGACCCACTATCTTTTTTATAAATAAAAAAAATAACAATTTTATTATTACAACAATAGCATATCCACAAAAATTTTAAAAATATATTTAAAAGGTCTGTTTAAAAATTCCTAATGTTTCTATATAATTTGCGAAAATTTTTTTGCCTTAAGGCACGAACCACCACTGGTTTAGGCAGATAAGTGTCCGAACTTAGAAGGGGTAAAGGGGTAGGGAGGCGCCAACGAACAACGTGTTGTGACCGTGACCTTGTGGTTTTACTGGTACTTTTCGCACATGCCTTTAGTGGTTGTTGCTTCTGCTTTTTTAGGAAAAGGAAAATCTCAAATAATAGGGTTATTAAACAAGATAAAGGATTTGGAAGAGGTTGTTAATATTTTCAACAATTCTCAATCTACAAGAAATGAAATTGGAAGCGCTGGTGAGAAAATTACTCTAGCCTTATATAAAGCTAAACCATCGGAAACTTCTTTGAATAGCTACAGATTCATATCTTTTAATAGGTTAGTTGGCAACTCCAATCATGCTGTAATTTTACCTAGATTGCCACCAACCTCTGAGCATGAAAACAACATTCTTACCGGGTATCTCACCAAATTCAGTCCTGGCAAGGAAATAATATCGAGTCAACACAGTGGGGTTGGGAAAAACTAGGCAACATTTTATCACCAGTTTTTACTACCGAGGAGCCGGCACCAATTTCAATTCTGAAACTTATATCGTGCATCTGTCTAATGGGTTGCCTAAATGCACCACAGGAAGAAATAATAAATGAAGAGGATAAAAATTGTTGTTTATACCTAATAAAATGGAAATCAATTCAACAAAACAGTTTAATAATAATAACTGTGATTGCCTTTATATGATGTTTACATGAATATCATTCAAATTTAACTAATACTACAAAAAATCGAGACAATTACACACATACAGTTACTTAACCTATAATTCAATGAAAAAAAATTTTAAATCTAAGGTGAGCTCTTGTTTAAGTTTTATCAAAGCTAATTGTTAATTGTTTATGAAATTTATTTTAGATGTACATCAGATATATTTAGAATGCATATGCTTTTTATAAAATATTAATTGGTACCAATGAATATAACTAACCTTTTTCGAAATTAATTTGTCAAACTGGTTGGACGAGGAATTGCAAATTTGATGATGTAGACGGGATTGAACAGGAAGATTGAGGATTCTGATTCTCCTGGAACGCTGGACCAACTTCTTTATAGCTAACAGGTATGTTTTAACTTTTATATTATTTCTTACTGTTTTACTAAACCTTTATTGGTCTTTTTAACACTTTCTAACCAATTTCTTTAGTTTTAATATCAATTTTTACTTTTTAAATCTAAATTTCTTTACTTCTCCCTTTCGAATTTTCACTCTACTCTCTTGTCTTCTCAATCAACAACCTCCGTTGCTATGTCATATTTCCAAAGCACTTGATTTTTTTTTATAATTGCAAAATTTCATAATTTCTTATTTATTGTCTATTATTGTCTATAATAATTATCCTTTCACTATTGTAATTCTCTCTACCCTGTATATCACTAGTAACTTCACTTATTTAACCCTTTAAATTGCATTTTTTTAATGAAAATCCTTGAAAATATGAGTACCTCTTAAATATCTAATATACAATTTTCTACTATCAATAATTTTATTTGAATTCATGTAAACTCATAATAAATGTCCAATAAATCTTTCCTATTACATATTTTATATACTCTAATTCTAAATTTCATTTAATGAACGTTTTGAAATTTTATTATACTCCTCCAATCACAACACATCATTCCTTATTTCCTTAACAACCATTTCTGATATTATTATTCTTTGATTCTGTCTGTCCGTTTTGTCTTCCCCAAAGCATAAAATTTCTTGACAGTGACATTCAATTATAATTTAGGTTAAAATTCTGCCAAAATATAATTTCTATTGATTATTAAATATTATGTATACCTACTAATGATTTTTATTTCAGGTGTAGGTAATACATATCTGGTATGAAAAACAAGCTTTTCTTATTCAAAATACTCTAAATGAAGAATTATAAATTCAATTTGATTGTTACTTGATATGATTATGCGAAAAACATTATATTTTGTTTAACTCAAGGTAAGTCTTTCTGTTTTATTATAATCCTTTTTACAACAAGAAATAGAGCTGATTCAAGTCTCATAATCATTGACTGACACTTTTCAACTATTTTCTTTCTCAAATTTCATATTTTTACTATTAAAGTGGTTTTAATTGTTCAATACCATTTCAGTATATTTCTAGACTATGGGATTATGTAAAATCACTACAATTAAAATCATATTTTAAGAAGCTGCTAAAAACTACCCCTAACTTTAAACGACATTTGCGAGAAAACATTAAGGAATAGGTCAAATGTTTATAGAAAAATTTTATGCAAAATCTAATTGTCAACAATAATTGTTACTATGATTTTTCACGTTTAAGCAACGGGTTACGAGAAAATTGAGAAAAACCGGCGCAAAGTACGATTTGGGGGTGGTTTTTGGCGAAATAAGGAATGTTGCGGACAATATTCGGAAGGGAACTTTTCGGGGTTTTGTTACTAATCCTTTATGAAAGATCCACGTAAAATGAAGACTTTATAATTTTTTTCTTCTAAAAATTTCTATTGACGTGTACAAAACTGAAAAAAATGTGGATTATAAACTCACCTGTTATAACAATAATCCATAGAACCGCCGTATCCTTTTTTCTGACATTTTTCGTTTTTAATTTGTGGTCAATTACTTCAGTCTTACATTTAACTTCCTGTAGAGGCTCAGTTTCCATTTTATATGATATAGATTCTAGCAATGATGTTTATTACTGAAAATAAACATATTTCAGTTATTCTAAATAAACTAAACCAAATTAATTCACATTTGTTGCTGCTTTCTTAAATAACATTTTTCGAAAACACTAAAGACGCTGAATATTAGGTGGTGATCTATGATTTGCTGCTCTCTTTGCCACATAGCTGTGAGCTCAATGGAAAAAGGAAGAAAAAAATCATTGTGTGGTTTTATGAAACCACGACAATTAACTGAAAATTTAGGGTATTAAAATCGCGTTTTTAGGTAATCTTAACTTAATAATTGGAAAATGAAAATGATAATTGGAAATAAATAGTAGACAAGATATCCAACTATAAATTTTAATTTCAATCTGCGTATTAGATTACGGAATACTTAATCATTCCGTTAAAAACTGAGAACAATATTTATTTAAATCATTGAATCATTTTGAACTTCAATTATTCTATCAATAACTTCATCTTCGCCTTGAGTCTCACAGACTATAAATGTAACTAATATTTTATGGTAACTAAAATAAGTAGGTAAACAATGATCTTATTTTTTCAATGTATCTAGAAAAAACCGCATCGATCGTAGTACCATATCTCGTGGTTAGATTAAATACTTCTTTCAAGTATTCAGTAAGTGGAGGGGATTTCTCTCTTGACTACTATTGATTTCATATCATTCCCATTTTCCAATTATTAAGTTAAGAATAATAACGCGATATTAATACCCTAAATAGAATAATTTCCGAAAAGTGTCAGGTTAATTTAAATTATATTTACTATAAGGTGTGTCTACGGATTAATAGGAACTATATTGAAGATTATTCATTTACAAATGTCACAATATAACAAAAAATTAAAAAAAATTTTCATCGTGTCCGAACCCTATGCCCACAATTCATAATTTTCGGCATCCAAAACTCTATACCGCTCGGCTACGACATAATATTTTTATGTTGTATATAGATCGTATTATTTATGTAAAGCAACATGCTATATGCGATAGATGGACGAAAAGTTTTGAAGCGATGTAAAAAAATTTCCACTTTAAACTAACTAATGTTTTAGTCATGGAAATTCCGTATTCTATATTCCAGGTAGGAAGTGCACTGCGTGGATAAATAAATTTGAAGAATACAATCATCAAAATATACACAGATTACCAGGTTTCGCTGAAGGCTTTAATGAACCAAAAATTGATATCGGAAAACTACAAAATAGCTTTGATGGAGGCTACAAGATGGGTATAAAGGCCAAAATATCCTTATACTCTCAGATAGTCAGGCAGCACTGAAATCTTTAGCATGTCTCCAGATCAGATCTAAACTGGTCTGGGACTGCCTACAAAAACTCTTAATCCTGGCAAACCATAATAGAGTAACTGTTGAGCCAGATAAGGGCTTCTGGTCTCTTCACATAAAAGCTACAACCAACAGCACAAAAAGCCTAAAGGCTGAGGTGCCGAGGTCTCGAAGTCTCTGACTGGTGGTGCCGAACAAATCAATCAGGCTCCAAAATACTGTGACAAAGGAGCAGCATTGAAAAAGCTGATGAACTAGCCATAGTGGGCTGGAATTGACATTGACAATCAGAGTTTTTTTTCTTATCAATGAGGTTAATTTATCTTACCTGAACGTTAGTGTCAGAACTTTCAAC